>CAOLHI010001850.1:0-323727 GCA_948474755.1 Ctenosaura bakeri | reverse complement strand
CCGGGAGCCGGCCGGGTCGCACTTCCTTCCCTCTGCCCCTGCGGAAGGAAGGAGTGGGGCGGGGAGGTAGCGTGACGGATGCGACGCCTGCTTCGCGCGCGGGGGACGCAACGCCACCCGCTTCGCGCGCGGGGGGGGGGAATCCGGCGCGCGCGGGGGGAATCCGGCGCGCACGGGGGGGAGGAATCCGGTGCGCGCGGGGGGAGGAATCTGGCGCGCGCAGGGGGGAGGAATCCGGAGCGACGACGCCCGCTTTGCGCGCGCGGGGGAGAATCCGGCGCGAGGTCTCCCGCTTCGCACGGGGGGAGGGCGGCTTGCGCGGCAAGCCTCCTTCGGTGCCGCTTCCCCGCTGGTTCCTTCGCCTGCAGAAGGAAGGAGGGGGGAAGCGGCAGCCTCCCGGAGGAGCCTTCTTGCGCTTGACGGCCTCCCCCGCTTGCGCTAGAAGCCTCAGTGCGAAAAGGGCCTAAGACTGCACTGAGATTAAGACAGCATGTAAGAATTCTCTCCTTTGTTTTTCAAGAGTCAGTGCTTTATCAAACGAGGTAGGTAAACAGCAATTACTGCAGGATGGGACTTATCATCCCTCTTCTGTTGTTCTCCTTGTGAGAGAATGTTTGGAAAGTGTATGCTTTACAAAGGAGGTCATTAACAGGACTGTGTGTGTGTGTGTGTGTGATGTAAAAGTAATGCTTTCCAAATAGTCTCTCACCAAGAGAACAGTAGAAGAGGAATGACTATGTGAAAAGTCCCAGCTAGATACTATTATCCCGCTGCAGTTGTAATTTACCTGCATCGTATGATAAATTTCTTACTCCAATGTCATAAAATCATAGAATTCTAGGGTTGGAGGAGACCCCCAGGGGCCATCCAGGGCAACCCCCTTCTGCCATGCAGGAAGACACAATCAAAGTACATCTGGCATATGGCCATCCAGCCTCTCTTTAAAAACCTCCAAAGAAGGAGGAAACTCCACGACACTCCATTGAGGCGGCAGCAGATTCCACTGTCAAATGGCTCTTACCATCAGGAAGTTCTTCCTAATGTTTAGCTGGAATGTCTTTTCCTTTCTAGCTAAACCTTATGATGAGCAACTGCTGCCTAAACCAACCTCTAGTTCTCCCTGTCTTTCCTTATGGGGATGTTCCACTGGTTTTAAAAAGCAATTACAGAAGCAATTCCATTAAAAAAGTGGAAACTATTTAAAGCTAATTAACACAGATAAAAGTGGAGAAGATGCCATTAAAAGACCCTTCTGCACAATGGGTTAGAAGCCAAAGGCCTGCCTACATAAAATCAACAAACAAAGACAGGTCAGTCATATGTGGCTCCTCTTTGCATTGGATAAATGTTCTGGTTCCGCTCAGTGAGCTCTCTGTCGTTAATCACCATCAAGTCAACTTCAGCTTATGACAATGAGGGCCCCAATCATCAACTGCCCTGTTCAGGCCTTGCAAACTCAGGGCCATGGCTTCCTTGCTCGAGTAAGTCAATCTCTTTTCCACTTTGCTGAGCATTATCATATTTTCCAGTGAATCACATCATCTCACAATACACCCAAAGCATGACAGCCTCAGTTGAGTTGTCTTGGCTTCTAAAGAGAAGTCAGGCTGGTTTGCTTTCACACCCATTCGTCTGTCTTTGTAGCAGTCCACAATAGACTCTTAGGCGATTTCGCACTACAGTCTTATAGTGCGATTATTCCACTTTCCAGTCCACACTAGATAGATAGTTAGATACATAGGCCATTTCATAGAAATGTAGAGTTGGAAGAGACCACACAGGCCATCCAGTCCAACCCCCTGCCATGCAGGAACACCCTCAAAGCACTCCCAACAGATGGCCATCCAGCCTCTGCTTAAAAACGTCCACCGAAGGAGACTCCACTACACTCTGAGGCAACAGATTCCACTGCCGGACAGCCCTGACTGTCAGGAAGTTCTTCCCGAGGTTCAGGTGGAATCTCCTTTCCTGCACCTTGAATCCATTGCTCCTTGTCCTGGTCTCTGGAGCAGCAGAAAACAAGTCCCCTCCTTCCTCTACGTGGCATCCCTTCAAATATTTAAACATGGCTATCTTGTCCCCTCTTAACCTCCTCTTCTGCAGACTAAACATACCCAGCTCCCTAAGTCTATCCTCATAGGGCTTCATGGCTTCCAGGCCTCTCACCATTTTGGTCGCCCTCCTCTGGACTTGCTCCAGCTTGTCAATATCCTTCTTGAATTGGGGTGCCCAGAACTGGACAAAGTATTCAAGATGGGGTCTAACCAAAGCAGAGTAGAGTGGTAGCAGTACCTCCCTCGATCTAGACACCATACTCCTATTGATGCAGCCAAGAATTGCATTGGCTTTCTTGGCTGCCGCATCACACTGCTGACTCATGTCCAGCTCGTGGTCTATGAAGACTCCTAGATCCCTTTCACACGTTCTGCTATCCAGCCACGTGTCCCCCATCCTATATTTCTGTATTCCATTTTTTCTACCTAAGTGTAGGACCTTACACTTCTCTCTGTTGAATTTCATTTTGTTCGCCTTGGCCCAGCTCTCCAACCTATCCAGGTCATTTTGAATTTTGATCCTGTCCTCTGGCATATTAGCAGCCCCTCCCAATTTTGTGTCATCTGCAAATTTGATGAGCATGCCCTCTATTCCTTCATCCAAGTCATTGATAAAAATATTGAACAGCACTGGGCCTAGGACAGAACCCTGTGGCACCCCACTAGTCACTTCTCTCCAGGATGAAAAGCAGCCATTCGTGATCACCCTTTGGGTTCGGTCGGTCAACCAATTACAAATCCACACTAGCCTGTTATAGCGCGATTATTCCACTTTCAACTTCCTATGGAATCCTGGGGTTTGCAGTTTCAGGAGGGGCCAGCCAGCCCCTCCCGAAACTGCAAACCCCAGGATTCTATAGGATGTTGAAAGTGGAATAATCACACTATAGGACTGTAGTGTGGAAATGGCCTTAGAATCTCTTAAGAGCTGGGGAAAGGACCACAAGGGTCACCTAGTCCTATCTGCTGTAATGCAGGAATTACAAAAGCAATTCTGAAAGACGGTCATTCAGCCTTTATTTAAAGACCTCCAGGGAAGGAAAGTCTAATACCCTCTGATAAGGTCCATTCCATGGTCAAACAGCTCTTACAGTAAAGAAGTTCCTCCTAATGTTTACATGGAATCTCTTTTCTTGTAGTTTGAATCTACAGAAATCTCTTCTAGCATCACATTTCAAAGGAGCTGATCAGTGAGCTCTACTATGCAGATAACGCCTTGTTCCGACAGAAGAGAGTCAGGATCTCAGTGTGACGCGGGTCCCTTAGCATCACATTTGAGCTAAATTCTCCCATCTATGTTCTTGAACACAGAAAGGCAGTCTACAGACATGGTAGACATAGCAACCATTTCTTCAGTACAACAGCATCCAATTTATCTGACCTTGAAAATTCAAACTTTACTTTGAACAGAAGAAGAGTAACAGGGAAAGAAACAGGCCTCATCGCAGGGAGTTTTTTTCCACCCAAAGGTCATGAACCCTTGCTCTACACTGAAAAAGCAGCTTCCTCTTGTGCAGGAATGTTCTGCACACACCCACACATGCACACTCAAGAGTCCTTACCTCCTGCAGATTGAGATTCTGCATGCCTTGCTCCCATTTCTTCTTATTGTTTGTGAGAAGCTCACGACGCTCTAATTCAAAGGCTTTCTGGAAAAAAAAAAGAGACAAGTGACTCCCAGGCTCTTAGAATCATAGAATCACAGAGTTGGAAGAGACCCCAGGGCCATCCAGTCCAACCCCCTTCTGCCACATTGAAACACAATCAAAGCACTCCCTCTCTTTAAAAGAGGGAGACTCCACTACATTCCCAGCAGCATATCCACCTATCAAATGGCTCCTACTCCCAGGAAGCTCCTCCTAATATTTAGGTGGAAACTCTTTTCTTGAAGTTTGAAGCCATGACTCCATGTCCCATAGAGGAGGGAGAGGGCTTGTTTACCGCTGCTCCAGAGACCAGGACAAGGAGCAATGGATTCAAGATGCAGGAAAGGAGGTTCCACCTGAACCTCAGGAAGAACTTCCTGAAGGTCAGGGCTGTCCCGCAGTGGAAGATGCTGCCTCGGAGTGTAGTGAACTCTCCTTTGGAGGTTTTTAAGCGGAGGCTGAACGGCCATCTGTCAGGAGTGCTTTCAGGATGTTCCTGCATGGCAGGGGGTTGGACTGGATGGCCCCTGGGGTCTCTTCCAACTCTACATTTCTATGATTCTATGATTCAGTCTCTGGAGCAGCAGAAAACAAACCTGCCTGTCTTCCATGTGACATCCTTTCAAATATATAAACATAGTTGTCATGTGATCTCTTAACCTTCTCTTTTCCAGGTTAAATATACACAACTCCCTAAGCCACGCTCCATAGGGCATGGTTTCTTGATAACAATAACGTGATCTGTAGGAGCCAACATGTCAAAAACAAATCCTGCCAAATTAATATTGTATCTTTTTTTCAATCAGATCACTAGTTTAGTAGATGGTGGAAATGCTGTGGATGTTGCTTATCTGGATTTCAGCAAAGCATCTGATAAGGTTCCCCACAATGTTTTGATTAGCAAACTGATTAAATGTAGAACAGATGGGAATACCGTCAGATGGAGTGATATCTGGCTGGAAAACCATGCTCAAAGAGCTGTTATCAATGGCTGCACTTCAAACTGGAAGGAGATCTCAAGTGGAGTGCCTCAAGGTTCTATTCTAAAGCCATTCAATATTTTTTATCAATGACTTAGATGACAGAGTAGAGGGAATCCTTATCAAGTTTGCAGATGATACAAAACTGGGAGGACTGGCCAATGCACTGGAAGACAGGAACAGAATTTGAAAGGACCTAGATAAACTAGAAAATTGGGAAAAAATTAAATGAAATTCAGTGGTGAAAAAAGCAAAATTCTACATTTGGGCCCCAAAATCCATATGTACAGATATAGGATGGGAGATACATGGCTCAGCAGTATTACATCTGAAACAACACTAGGATGATTACTGATCACAAAATGAACTTGATGACTTGATGGTCCTTATGGTCTCTTCCAGCTGTATGATTCTATGAACATGAGTCAGTAGCATGATGCTGCAGCAAAAAAGCCAAGTGAAGTTTTAGGCTGCATTAATAGAAGTATAGTTTCCAAGCCGAGGGTACCATATCTGCGTTGGTCACTTCTGGAGTATAGCTTAACAGAGAGCCTGCTCATTCTTCCATACAGATATCCTGAGATTCCGATACTAAGAAGATACATGGAGAGTACTGATGTTAACTCTGCCTGTCCAGATTTTACTGTTGTTGCAAGTTGGACGCTTAGGTGGCCAGAAAGTAATAAAGGGACCCCGGACAGAAACAGATTAGCTGATAAATGGCGAAGAACCCTCAATCTAAAGATACAGGGTAGGAAATCAGGACTGTTTCACCACAGCAAGTTCCCTTCATAACAAAGGCTGTGTTCACTACACAGGCACTCATGTGCACACCCACACACATAGAATAGTCTTTTAAAAAGAAGAGGAATAAAAACTTTTGACAAGTGAGTCCACTACCTCAATCTGTAGAAGCTCTCGGCGGTAGTTTTTTATGAGGTTTCGGATCTGCTCCTCCATTCTCTCCAGCAGCAGATTTATGTCGTCTGCCTGCCTCCTGCGATCCTTCACATACTGGTCATCTTTGGTCTTCAGCTCCTGGAGGGCAAAAGCAGATTGGAAAGCTCAATCCCAGCATGACTTCAGGCTCTGTTCCCTGGTGTCACCACCAGACTATGGAAACACGCAGGTTTTTCACCTTTTCAAAGCTGTTCATTGCCACGTTTGTGGAAACTCTCACTGTCAAAAGTTTACCAGACGATATTGAGAGCACACTGAGACACCTGTGGGGTTTAACTGCATGCAGCCAGGACTGTCCTCTCTCCAACCCTGAAAGCCTGGAGGCAGCTGCTCAAGGTCTGATGTGTTACTTCATCCACTGGTACCCAATCCCCCCAGCCAACCAGAAAGAAAGAGGCAAGTTTTAACACCTCCTTCACACACACTCACCCAAAATGGTGAAGAAGCACACCCCATGACCTAGGCTATCCTGATCAAGATTGCATGAACCTGTGCACACACCCATATCCTCCATCATCATCACCATCATCATCATCATCATTTATATCCTGCCTTTCTCTCAATAATGGGATCCATGGTGCCCAACTACATATTTTTTAAAAAACTAAAAGTCATACAAAAGCATTAATAAAGGTATAAATATAACATTTAAAAAGCAAATAAACTATTTTCAAATATTACACACTAAAATATTTAAATTCATTAAAAGATTATATACAAACTTTTAGGGACAGCAGCGTTAAAAGCCCAACTCTCGTCATCAGTCTACAAAAATCTGATGACACACAAGTCTTTTAAGCTGCTGATGGAAAGAGAGACCAAGGATGGGGCCATCTGGCCTTTCTAGGGAGGAAGTTTCCAAAGTCTGGGAGCAGCCCTTGAGAGGGCAGCCCTCTCCCTTGTTCCCACCAAATAAGAGAGGGGTGTCTCTCTAGACAATCTTTGAGCTATGTCAGGGTTGGCAGGATTTGGCTCCTCTGAGCATGAGCAGAGTGCAATCTGTGAAGCAAGGCTTCACCACAGCAGAGAATCCCAGTGAAGCAGAAAGAATTCCAGAGGCTCATTAAATAAGACTTAGAGGCTTGTTTATTGCCGCACTCTAAGATAAGGCTTAGCAAAAACATACCAGCATTCCAGCAATTAGACAAATAGGAAATAACAGAAGATAATGGAGAAAAAACAGGCAGCATCTCCCCTTACAAACAGTATACTGCCAACAGCGTGGCAGGTCCAGCTAGGGCATCTAACTGGCAGCTGGTCAAGGCAAACACCAGCCTTTTTATGCTACCTTGTCACCCTGGAACAAGTGGGGTGACCCAATCAGTGCTCTGGCGTGTGGCTGCTGATGGAAAGAGAGAGCAAGGATGGGGCCATCTGGCCTTTCTAGGGAGGAAGTTCCAAAGTCTGAGAGCAGCCCCTGAGAGGGCCCTCACCCTTGTTTTGACCAAATACGAGAGGGATGCCTCTCTAGACAATCTTCGAGCTCTAACAGGTTGAACAAGATGGCTGAGTGGGAGGAAGAGGTTGAGACTTTGCTGTGTTTATTTGCACACAGATGCGGAAACACTTGGGTGCATGCACAGGTCCACACCAATGTGGCCTCTAGCCAACCCCAAGTGAGACCCCGAGGATGAAAAGAATTATGCACTCCTACTTTAGAGCACCAAGTCAAGCATTGCTCACAATGTTTGATTCTCTTTAGCTTACTATTTGCATTCTGTCTCGCCTGTTCTCCAAACAGGCCTCCATCTCCTTTCCAATTCTATTAATACAAGAACCCTGCAAGGGCAGTTCAGGGGTGGCACCTCAGCCGTGGAATGCCCTGCCCAACTGTTACTTTCGCTATGGCACCCTTGGGTGAGGACCCCAGATATCACTTTGATATCATTTAATTTGGCCTTAGCTGGACCCCCTCTCAATTACCTCACTCCACGTGTTTGCAAGTTCTCCGGACAAGCATGGACATGAGTGCGGCTGCTAATTGCTCTTGCATTCCAATCTCTTTTGAGGCCAGCAAACTAAAACTTCATTCCCCGCTTCAGGGAACTTCCACGTGTACTTTACAATAGATGCGTGGCTCTCGGCAGAGCTAGTCTGGTAAACAAGTCATTTGCATCCGAGCTACACATTGTAATCAGGAGATAATCCCATCAGGTTAAAGTGAACCTCTCTCAGTCTTTTGTCCAGCACCCAAAACTCCTTTTGTTCTCACCTGGCTTGCCATAGCCGAAAGGCACAAACTTCCCTATAAACAACCCAGATTTTCAAGCAGTCTTCGGACTATTTGGACTGCCATCCCGCCTTGACGCCGGTTTGTCTAAAGAACTCCCCTCAGCCCGCCATGCTGAGCTTTCCACTTCGGAACCTCACCTATCTTCCCCAGGACATCGAGACCAGGCCGTATTACCCATCCTTACGGTTTCCCCCTTCTGCTTCCCAGTTAGATAGAGTGTGTGTGTGTTGGGTTTATTCGCGGTTGTTTTTCAATAAAATTGTTATTTTGTTACTTTTAAAACCTTGTCTGCCTCCTCCCTGACCTGAAGCCATAGACATTGGGTTAAAAGGTCCTCGCAACGTTACCCTGCCTCTTGCTAGCCAAACAGTGTTCACGCTAATTTCCCCCAATTTGGTATTTTAATTGGCAAACAGGGCGCCCCTCCAGGGAACCCCCCAATTCTCAGGGTAACACAAGGAGGCTCACTGCAGTCTCTTCAGTCCCAGGTAATGACCTCTTTATTTCCCTAGGCCTTTCAGCTTATAGAACACGTTTCTAGATCTTACTTATTGGTTTTATTTCAGTGCACTTTAACCTGTTCTTGGTTCTATCTTCTGTACTTTTTATATGTTATAAAATATTATACACCAAATTGGGAGGGGTTGCTAATACACCAGAGGACAGGATCAAACTTCAAAATGACTTTGACAGATTGGAGAGCTGGGCCAAAGCTAACAAAACGAATTTCAACAGAGAGAAAGGTAAGGTCCTGTACTTTGGCAGAAAAAAATGGAATGCACAAATATAGGAGGGGGGACACGTGGCTGGATAGCAGTACGTGTGAAAGAGATCTAGGAGTCTTGGCAGATCACAAACTGAACATGAGTCAGCAGTGTGATGCGGCAGCCAAAAAAGCCAATGCGATTCTTGGTTGCATCAGTGAGAGTATGGTGTCTAGATGAGGGAGGTAATGGTCCCACTCTATTCTGCATTGGTTAGGCCTCATTTGGAACCCTGTGTCCAGTTCTGGGCACCTCAGTTCCAGAAGGAGAGCAACAAGCTGGAGCATGTCCAGAGGAGGGCGACCAAATGGGTGAAGGGTCTGGAAGCCATGAAGCCTTGTGAGGAACGGCTTAGGGAGCTAGGGATGTTAAGCCTGCAGAAGAAAAGGTTAAGAGAAGGGGACATGATAGCCATGTTTAAATCTCTGAAGGGATTTCAAATGAAAGATGGAGCAAGCTTGTTTTCCACTGCTCTAGAGACTAAGACAAGGAGCAATGGATTCAAGCTGTAGGAAAGGAAATTCCACCTGAACCTCAGGAAGAACTTCCTGACAGTCAGAGCCGTCCGGCCGTGGAATCTGCTGCTGCCTCCATGGAGTGTGGTGGAGTCTCCTCCTTCTTTGGAGGTTTTTAAGCAGAGGCTGGCTGGCCATCTGTCCAAGGGAGGGCTTTCATGTGGTTTCCTGCACGGCAGAAGGGGGTTGGACTGGATGTCCCCTGAGATCTCTTCCAACTCTTCTATGATTCTATGATTGTATATACATTGAAAGTCCTCCCTGCTTTCAATGTATGTTTCCAACCATCACCCCAAATATCTGAGGCTTCTTGAATGTTGGCAGGACTTGACCAATTGCTGGGAGCAGTGAAATCTTTTACTGCTCTTTTTGAATCCATTTGTGCAACACTAGTTTCATCATGGTTTCAAAATGTTTATATTCAATCTGAAAGTCAGTATAACATTGTAAGCAAAGTAAACAAGAAATAAATATTGCAAACTCCTGCAGAAAAACCAAACACTCCATGATGACTTAAACCAAACAGAAAGATAAATCAAAGTAAACGTGTCAAGTGTCATAGGGATATACTGTATATAAACAGTTTTTTAAAAAATAAAATTATACTGTGTTATTCTATTTTGTATATTATTACGTATAAATAACTGTGTTTTAAAGTCAAGCAGGGAAGAGCAATGCCACCAAAATGTGGAAATTACCACTTGGAATGCAGAGCATGGCTGTATTATAGGAGTCAAGCACCATTTCCCACAGAAGTTCATCTCTGCTTTGGGTTGTTAAACATATCTCCACACATGTGCATTCAGCATTCAAAGCGAGCTGCCCGACAGGTGAAAATGAAAAGCTTCTTAAATGTCATTTGCAAAAGGAGTTGCGTGATGAGGTAAACTTAAGGAACATTCAACACCTAAGGTTCAGCTCCATATTTGGAAACATTACATACATGCTAGCATTACATACCAGGAGAGAGTTTTTGGGAAACAGATCTACTTTTCTTAACATTTGTCAAGAATACTGGAAAACACTACCAATCAGCTACAGACAACATCTAAACCAGGGATGGGCAACTGTCAGGAGTTGGGGGCTACACGATCATTTTCTGCGCAACAGGGAATTTCAACACATTTTGAAGGGTTCCTAGGCCTTCATTGGTGGGAGGGCACAGTAAAATTTCTCCCTTCACTCCCTAAGGGACATGGGAGACATTGGGGGGCCAAAAAATTGTTCTGATTCGCCCCCTCCAAAAAACTGGGATAATCCTACTCACAGTTGGTGAGATTTTTAAAGGATCTCATGTATAAGGGCATTTAGATCAGGAGTGGGGAAGGTGTAGCCCATGAGCCATATGCAGTTTTGGGGTGCACGATCTGAATGCTCGTGATCTGAATGCCCTTCTCCATGAGATTCTTTAAAATGCTTGCCACCTGTGAGCACCGTCCCTTTTCTCTTTAACCTTTTGACAAGGCTGGTCCTGAGATTCCCCCAAAGCCACACTGGCAATGAGCCACTTCATGCAGGCCGAACCTGAACCCCACCTGCTGCAGTTCACTGATCAGCTTATTCTTCTCCTCGATCAAGAGGGCGCACAGCTGCTGCTGCTGGTTGAGCGCCTCCCACAGGTCCTGGGGATAGTCTTCTCCCTGGCGGCCGCCCACTTGGAGGTGATCTCCTCAAACTTGTCCTGGTTGCCTTTGGCTTCATTCTCCAGCTTCTCCACCCTGTAAGTGGCAAGATCAGTGAAGTTCCTTCAAGGTGAGCGCAGCTGAAACTATCTATATAGAATCATAGGAATGTATTGTTGGCAGACACCCTGAGGGCCATTGAGTCCAACCCTATTCTTCTTTGTAAGAGTACACCATAAAAGCATTCCTGACAAAAGGTCATCCAGCCTCTGTTTGAAAACCTCCAGAGAAGGAGATTCCACCACACTCCAAGGCAACAGCATATTCCACTGTCAAACTGCTCTTACTGTCTGAAAGTTTTTCCTGATGTTTAGATGGAATCTCTTTTCCTGTAGTTTGAAGCCATTCTTCCGTGCCCTAGTTTCTAGAGCAGCAGAAAACAAGTTTGTCCTGTCTTCCATATGACATCCTTTCAAATATTTAAACATAGCTATCATGTCACCTCTCAACTTTTTCGAGGCTCAACATCCCCAGCTCCCTAAGTCACTGCTCATAGGGCTTCATGGTTTCCTAGGCCTTTTATCTTTTTGGTTGCCCTTCTCTGGACATATTCCCGCTTGTCAATGTGCTCCTTGAATTGTGGTGCCCAGAACTGGACACAAGGCAATCTTATATGAAACTCCCAACAGTTCTAAGAGTTAAAAAAAAATCCAGGAAGCTGATGTGGAGTACTCTGGGTGACAGACTTGGTTCCACAGCCCCCAATTTGTGGCCCATGAAGACCCCCAGAAGTCCTCCATACTCCCTAACTCCCAAGGAAGTGCCCTAAATGAGTGAAAACTGTTGAAAAACACATAAGCTTTTCCCCCTCACTGTGTATGTCCAAACCTATAAAATATCAGTGAAGATCAGAAAAAAAGAAACCAGAAACAAAGGGTGTTGATGAGCTGGAATGTGTCCAGACAAAGTTGACCAAGGAGATGAAAGGTGTGGAAACCACCAAACCTAATGAAGAACTGCTGAGAGTACTGGGTAGGCTTAGCTTGGAGAAGAGAACACTGAAATGTGACATGATAGCCATCTTTAAATACATGAAAGGATTTACACACAAGATGGAGCAAACTTGTTTTCTGCTGCTCTGGAGACTGGGACACAAACCAACGGATTCAAATTATAAGAAAAGAGATTCTAAGTAGCAATAGCAAGTGTATTTCTATACTGCTTATAAAGTGCTAAGCACTCCCCAAGTGGTTTACAATCTTGTAAGCTCATTGCCCCCAACAAGCTGGGGACTCATTTTACCAACCTGCGGAAGGATGGAAGGCTGAGTCAACCTGGAACCTGGCAGGATCAAACTCACAACCTTGTAGCTGCAGTCCCGGCATTTAACGCCTGCGCCAACAGGGCTAAGTAAACATTAGGTTGAACTTCTGGACTGCCTTGGGGGCAGAGCAATGGGCTTATCTCTGGAGGTCTTTAAACAGAGGTTAGATGGAAATCTCCCAGGAGAGCTTTAGTTGTGTCTTCCTGCATGGCAGGAGGCTGAGCTAGATGGCCCTGGCGGTAGCTTCCACCTATTATTCTATGATGTGACATCACTTCTGGGCCTGTTGGGCACAGTGCTACAGCCCACCTGGGTGGGTCGTGGGAGCAAAAAAATGGCTCCCACTCTCTCACTACACTCTTGCAGCAGACCAATTCTCTTAAAGGATCCTTTCTTAACATGTCACCTCTCCTCTTCCACCCTGGTTTTTCACTCGAATGCAAACAACAAGCTTACACCTTGAGCCTTTCTGAGCCAAGTTCCCTGTGCACCAGGTGGATCTGTATGTCTGAAAGCCTGTTCTGATGGCTGACAGTCCAAATGGCTGCCCTGGGCTTAACAATATAGGTGGGACTCTCAGAGATCCAAAATAGGGCTACAAAATTCCCCTCTGTCCATGAACTGGTACCCCATCCTCGGACCATCACCCCTCCCCAGCCACCAATCTGACATAACAGTGCTATACCAGCCACAAGGGAAATGCCTCTCTCAGTGCTATTTTGTATGGGGCCATGAACACCCAGAAAGTGGAATCTCCTCTGAATGAGAACTTGTTTTCTGAAAAGTCAGCTGACCCATGCATGATTCGTAGGAGAAATGTACGCTGCAGATTCAAAGCTGTCACACTTTGATTAAACCTTCTGGACCAATGCATTCAAATGAAGATGAATCACAGCTACATGTGCCTAGCTCGTGTTCACTCCCAAGAAAGTCCAGTTTAAAAAGGGGCTCAGGCCACAAGCCTTGGAGTGCTGTTCTCAGGTACTGAACTCAGCCTAGAACAGGACAGAGGGGGGAAAATAAGCACACACTCTGAGCTCCTTGTCAGTTTTTTTTAAAAAAATACATTAAAAGAAGAACAAATATATGGACCATAAAACAGCTTCTTCAGCCGAAACTTGCAAACCATCCCATTAGCGATTAAAACTGAAAATAGGAGGCATTTTCCACTCCTTGCTAGTAGTGAAAATCTCACCAAGTGGTCAAGAAAGCCACTGGCAGTGCTAGGTTTGGCTCTTTCTTCTCTTGCACAGACAAATCCCACAATTCTGAGGGATGTGGAGGCCTCACACTCACCTCTGTCGAGTCAGCTCCTCCTCCTCCGACCTCCGGTGTGCCTCCCGAGCATCAGCTGCTACCTGGATGTTTGTCACCAGCTCAGTGCCATCCAGCAGCAGTTTGGCCAGCCTCTAAAGGGGCAGAGAACACATGAGAAAACATGCTGAAATGCCATCCAGATTTAGTTCTGAAAGGCTCACATTTTGACATGGCACATTTTGCTAGACCAACCAATAATTTAGATTTGGGTGGTCAACTTCCACCTGTCTAGAAGCCTAATTCCCTCCACGTACTCCATCACTGACACAGCAGGTAAAACTGGCACTTCAGGAAAAGTTCTGTATTTCTACATTAAGAACATGGTAAGCCTTTGTTTTCACACTGATTCCAAGCACAATCATGCTTCCTTGAGGCACACTCCTACGGGTGGAAACTGCATCTATATGCATATGCCTATATAAACTTCCCTGAGTTTTAAGATCCCCAAGGGAGACCCTTCTCCCTATCCCACCACCATTACAGATCCATCTGGTCAGGATGACAGCCTTCTTGGTGGCTGCTCCCACGCTCTGAAACTCCCACTGGAGGCTCGGACGTCCCTCTCCATTCTTTTTGTGCCAGAAGGCAAACACCCTTTTATTTAGGAAGGTACTTCACTCTTAAACTCACACAGCAGCCAGTGTTTTACTGTGATGGGCTGTGCTTTTATATTTTTAATTATTTTTTAAATGCAGTTTAAACTGTTTTAATTTTGTGCTTATACTTATTTATGTTTTTTAAACTTCTGTATGAGTCAACATGGTGTAGTGGTTCAAGTATTAGGACTTGGGGGACTGAGATTCAAATTCCAACTCAGCCATGGAAACCCGCTGGATGACTTTGGACAAGTCACACACTCTCAGCCTCAAAGGACTGCAAAGGCAAATCCCCTCTGAACAAACCTTGCCAAGAAAAGCCTGTAATAGGTTCAACTTAAACTGGAAACAACTTGAAGAAACACAAGAACAATGAACGATAAGATTTTAATTGTACTTTGTTTTAATTTGTTGTAAGCTGTCTTGGGTCTCATGAAGGAAAAAGGTAGCATACAAATTAAATTAAATACTCTTTGCTTGCTTTATCCTTAAATGGAAATTTTATCTATTTATCTCCCATTTGTTTCCATCTCTTTCCTAGTATTGGACTCACGCTGGGTTATGAAACAGCTAAAAATTAATCATAACATTAAGAGAAAATATTAAATATCATTCAAAATACGGAAAACACCAATTTAAAACCAGTTTAAAAGTCTTTAAAATATAAAAAACATGGGCAAAGTACACCACCACCTGCCCATTGTAACAGTGTCGTGCAGAAATGTCTTAGTTTAGTTCAGTTTTAGTTCTCTACGGGCATATTGTTTTTGTGTGGTTTGTTTCTTCTCTCCCGTTCTTTTCTTTCCTTCTTTCTTTCTTTCTTTCTTTGTGATTATAGATTTGCATCCTCTGCTAAAATTAATAAATAATAATTTTAAAAAATCTTGCTAGTTTGTTTATTGCATTTATACCCCGCCTTTTTCCCAAACAGGATCCAAGGCAGCTCATCAGATAAAGTGACATCTGAGCAATGTGATTTGTAGTAATTCTTTGCAGATGTCTCCATTCACCAGCCATCAGGAGACAAACTTAAATTGACACTCCAGTATAATATGTGACCAAATCTGACCCAGGAAAGCAGACCAAGCTCGAGGCTGATACACACACCTCCCCACCTCCAGAGCTCACCTGTCTGCTCTCCTCTATCTGTTTACGGCTCCTGCTCTGTTCTTCCTCCACCAACTTCTTTGCATCAGGGTCTTCCCCGAGGGCCTCCCTAAGGGGGAAAGAAAAGGAAACAGACACAAATTCATCCCACATACAGATACCAGAGTAAAGCTCAGAAGAGATGCCATGGCATGGGGGTCATGTGCATCCCACTGGGTAGAAGACCATTTACTCGTCTTTTTGGCTATCCAAGGTATCTGCAGAACTCTCCTTCAGCAACACATTTCAAGTAAGTTAATTATCTCCCTGTCAGCATTCTTCACTGTTCAGCTTTCACAGTGAGTGGATTCTCACTTCAACTGATTTTCTTGCCTTTCAGCTTCCTTCACCGCCCAGTTTTCACACTTACACATAGAAACTGGAAATACTATGGAATGAACAATCCAGACTTTGACATACAATGACACAGGGGTGTTGTCTAACTCCTTCACAGCTGCCCTTCCAAGTCCTACTCTTCTTTTGATTTCTTGCCTGACTCGGGGAATTCTTTGCTTCTTTTGCTTTTGTTTGTTTTTAAAATCTGGGGGTTTTCTTTCCAGTTCCTCTCTTGGTGTCAGGTAGCCCTCCATATTTCGGTATGGGACATGTAGTAGTAGTTAATTAGCTGCTTGCTTATAACCAAGGATGGGAACCAGAGACCGTTAGGTAAACAAAGCTAGGAATGCAGCACTGATAAGAACTACCAGCCTGAGCTGGGCTCTTCAAGGTCTCTTGATGTCTATTGCTGTGGGAAAAGAATCTTTTGCTTCTAATGTTTGGTTTCTGCTAATTGCCTTCAGTTCACTCACTGAAGTCCTGTACAACGCATCACACTTCTAATAAATAGTGTATTAGCACTGTTACATTTGTGTGTGCGATGTCCGTTCCTGACACTTGGTGTACATGGAAAATCTTAATCATTTCATCACATTATTAATTATTAACAATTATTGAGCTTAAGTGCAAGTTTAAAAATTAACAATAAATTATTCTAATTAATACAAATACCTTTTTTCAGTTATGTACACACACACACACACACACACACACATATATATGCACACATACACATATATACAGAGAGAAAGAACAGATTTTTATACATACACACACACACATTTTTCTTATATATATAAGTGTATTTAGTGTGATGGCACCTGCTATGTGGAATGTTCTTCCATTAGAAATCCATCAGGCAGCACCCATTCTTAATCGAAATGCATATTCAAAAAGGCACTTATATATGTAGAATCACAGAAATGTAGAGTTGGAAGAGACCCTAGGGGCCATCCAGTCCAACCCCTTTTCTGCCATGCAGGAACACCCTCAAAGCACTCCCGACAGATGGCCTCCAGCCTCTGCTTAAAAGCCTCCAAGGAAGGAGACTCCACTACACTCCGAGGCAGCAGCAGATTCCACTGCCGGACAGCCCTGACCGTCAGGAAGTTCTTCCTGAGGTTCAGGTGGAATCTCCTTTCCTGCAGCTTGAATCCATTGCTCCTTGTCCTGGTCTCTGGAGCAGCAGAAAACAAGCCCTCTCCTTCCTCTACGTGGCATCCCTTCAAATATTTAAACATGGCTATCATGTCCCCTCTTAACCTTCTCTTCCTGACGGTCAGGGCTGTCCGGCAATGGAATCTGCTGCCTCGGAGTGTAGTGGAGTCTCCTTCCTTGGAGGTTTTTAAGCAGAGGTTTGATGGCCATCTGTCGGGATAGATTTGAGGGTATTCCTGCATGGCAGGGGGTTGGACTGGATGCCCCTGGGGTCTCTTCCAACTCTACATTTCTATGATTCTATGATTCTTCTCTACTCAAGTCTATTCATGGGCCACACCAGGAGCATGTAGAAATCTGTTCACTGAGCATATTTTTCTCTTCCATTGATCTGCACTGCTTTCAAATTTCAGGATCTAAGATGTACACAAAGATTTAACAATGCATAAAAAGTCAGTCAGAAAGATGAGCATGTGAGCAACAGGGAGGATGTGCCTTTCAACTTAGGGCAGAAAGGATTCCTAGAGTTTACTTTAATATTGTTTCATAATCTTGTATACTTTGATGACATGTACTTCTCATTTTTCTTTATATTATGTGGGTTTTTTTGTATTTTATTTGGATAATTGGTTTTACAATTGCATGGTGCAGCCTTATTATTCCTCCCTTCCCTCTGTGCGCAATATGCATATATTTTACGCTGTATGGCTTTGGCGGGACCCACTGTTTTGGGGCGTCTTACTTGTAAAACGATGGCCATTTCCGCACTACAGTTTTTTTTGTTTTTTTTATTATTAAAAATAAATTTTATTATCCAACAATACTTTCAAATCAATACATACTTACAATACAATACAATACAACATACTACCAAAAATACACGTACGCATAACAACAACAAATAAGTGAACAAACAAAACACATAAAAACATACATGCAGAAGAAAAGCATACATACCCATTCCTAATCACTTATTTTATTAACCCATATAGGTGATGCATATTCAATACTTCTCTTGCATCACCCCTTCTAAATCTTACTATTTACATTACTAATCTTCTATACATAACCCATTCTTCTTCCATCCAGCACAACTTGACTTCTTTTTCTCTATCTATTGGGCACTACTGTCCTCTTCTTGTCCTCTGCTTAACTTCCAGATTAATTTTACATTTACTGCTTTTTCTGTATTCTACTCTTATTTACTTTCTTCCTCTAAATATATTCTCTTCATATTACAACCCATACAATGTAATCTCATTATACTTACTAATATTTACTTTTCTACCATCTTATCTAATTCTCAGCTATAATCCTTATCTTAAATATTATCTTCAATCTCCTTAAAAAAAACTACAGTGTTAAAGTGCTGCTATTCCACTTTCAACGCCCTGTGGAATTCTGGGGTTTGTAGTTGACTGAGACCAAAGAGTTCTTTGGCTGAGAATTCGAAGGGTCCTTCCCTAAACTACAAACCCCAGGATTCCATAGGAAGTCGATAGTGGAATAGCAGCACTTTAACACTGTAGTGCGGAAATGGTCGATGTGTATGCGGATGGCACTATAGAAGTAAATGACAACAAAACCAATTAACAATAAAGTCACCTAGTCAAAGCTGGAGGGGAAGAAGGGATGGTGTGACAACATACCAAGGCATGAAGTGACATCTCTGGAGCATTTCTTCACATCACTAAAATCTGAATTCTATTTTAATCAGCATTTTTAAAATACTTTTTGATATTATGTTGGAAATATGTTTTAATCGTTTTTAAGCATTAATAAGTTGACTCTTTCATTTCTTTTTAATTTTTGTAAATTAAGTGTTTTAGTCGTGCCTTTTCAGATCCTTCAATCCCATTTGGGAGAAAGGTAGAATATAAATTTTAACAAAGAAATAAATAATCCTGACTAGAGCAGACTCATTAAATCAATGGGGTTTACCTACCTGTTGAATCGCCACTCAACAAATCAGTCTATTCTGGTTGGGACAGGATGACACCCTATAGGTCACATGCAGCACTTATAGAATCATAGAATCATAGAAATGTAGAGTTGGAAGAGACCACACAGGCCATCCAGTCCAACCCCCTTCTGCCATGCAGGAACACCCTCAAAGCACTCCCAACAGATGGCCATCAAGCCTCTGCTTAAAAACCTCCAAGGAAGGAAACTCCACCACACTCCATGGAGGCAGCAGCATCTTCCACTGCCAGACAGCCCTGACTGTCAGGAAGTTCTTCCTGAGGTTCAGATGGAATCTCCTTTCCTGCAGCTTGGATCCATTGCTCCTTGTCCTGGTCTCTGGAGCAGCAGAAAACAAGCCCTCTCCTTCCTCCACATGGCATCCCTTCAAATATTTAAACATGGCTACCATGTCCCCTCTTAACCTTCTCTTCTGCAGACTAAACATACCCAGCTCTCTAAGTCTATCCTCATAGGGCATGGCTTCCAGGCCTCTCACCATTTTGGTCGCCCTCCTCTGGACTTGCTCCAGCTTGACCATGTCCTTCTTGAATGGGGTGCCCAAACTGGACACAGGATTCAGATGAGATCTAACCAAGGCAAAGTAGAGTGGTACCAGTACCTCCCTCGATCTGGACACCATACTCCTATTGATGCAGCCGAGAATTTGCATTGGCTTTCTTGGCTGCCGCATCACACTGCTGACTCATGTTCAGCTTGTGGTCTATGAAGACTCCCAGATCCCTTTCACATGTACTGCTATCCAGCCACATGTCCCCCATCCTATATGTCTGATTCCATTTTTTCTCCTCAATGTAGGACCTTACACTTCTCTCTGTTGAATTTCATTTTGTTCGCCTTGGGCCAGCTCTCCAATCTATCCAGGTCATTTTGAATTTTGATCCTGTCCTCTGGCGTATTAGCAACCCCTCCCCATTTGGTGTCATCTGCACTTGTAATTAATTCACTAATTAACTTGATGAAGAGTTTTTTCCCCTCGGCTGCTACAATCATCCAAAAAAAAAGAGGGGGAGGACAGAAAAAAACCTGAACTCTTCTCCAGGCCTGAAGGATCCGGAGCGTTATTTTTTTTTTATTTTTTTTCATAAAACCCAAAATGACAATATTCAGAAAACAAACAGAAATCAATATAAGGTCATCCAATATGGATCTTAGAAACGACCTCAGCGATCTCCAAGCGATTTATAAACTTAATTATGAATTTAATTTAAATGGAATTATAATTTAAATAGAAACTTGAGCTTTATGTGGAGTCTGGAAAAGTTCTTTTTTTCTTTTTCTTTTTTTCGGGCTACAGCTCCCACAGCGAGCAGGAGGATTCTGGGAGTGAGTGGATGAGGATGATGAAGATTATTAATTAATTAATTAATTAATTAATTAATAATAAGATAATTAATTAATAAGATGATTAATAAATGAATGAGATGACAAGTAAAGAAACGAGAAATAACTTAGAAATGGTGACGATCACCATCCAGAGGCCGCTGCCTAAAGCAAAGCTGGGGGAAGTTACATTTCTCGACTTCAACCACCAGCATCCCCCCCACAAGGCAGGCGGGCCTGGGGATGATGGGACCTGCAGTCCGTCCCCCCCCCCGTTATTTGAGCGCCGGACGGACCTGCGCTTGGACTCGAGCCGGGCGGCGATGCGGAGGCGCCGGGCGGCGATGCGCTCCTGCGGGTCGTCGGAGTTGATGTTGGGGACCCTGATGCGCTGAGGGGCGGCCCCGCCGCCGCCGCCGCCGCCGCTCTCGGCCCCGCCCGACCCTTCCCGCTCGCCCGCGCCCTCCGCGTCCGCATTCTCATCGCCCTCCTCGTCGGGCCCGTCCTCCGACCCCGGCTCGTCTTCGGCCCCGTCGGCGGCGCTCATCCTCCTTATGGCGCTTCGCCAGGCCCACTAGGCCTCACCAACCGCCGAGCCCGTTGCCGGGGAGACGACGTCGCTAGGCGACGGCGCACGCCGCGCACGCCTTCCGCGCACGGACGCCGCCGCTGCTGTCACGGCGGGAGACTTTTACGCATGCGCAGTACAACCAAGCTCTCTTTCCCCTCTCCTTCCCACGTGGAGTTTCCTATAGAGTTAAGGGCTGTAAATGGGATCTGTAATAGCACCTGACTTCCGGTTCCCTGTGGAATCTTTTTTTTTTTTTAAATATCTGACCATTCTGCAGTTTGATTTGCATGCTGAAGATATATCATAGCTCTCTATGATAAGGCCATTGAAAATAAAGGCATGCTGATTTGCATGATTTGCATGATTTGCATTATTTGCATCCTGCTTCGTTCCTCGGCCTAAGGAAGATATTCTCCCCATGTGGCTTTGGGAGGCCCTTTTGGACATGCTGCAAAAGTCCTTTTTCATGTGTGGGGGCGCATGCTCATCAAATCAAATTTGCTCATCAAATTTGCAGATGACACCAAATTGGGAGGGGTTGCCAATACGCCAGAGGACAGGATCCAAATTCAAAATGACCTGGATAGGTTGGAGAGCTGGGCCAAGGCGAACAAAATGAAATTCAACAGAGAGAAGTATAAGGTCCTGCACTTAGGTAGAAAAAATGGAATACAGAAATATAGGATGGGGGACACGTGGCTGGATAGCAGGACGTGTGAAAGGGATCTAGGAGTCTTCATAGACCACAAGCTGAACATGAGCCAGCAGTGTGATGCGGCAGCCAAGAAAGCCAATGCGATTCTCGGCTGCATCAATAGGAGTATGGTGTCTAGATCGAGGGAGGTACTGGTACCACTCTACTCTGCTTTGGTTAGACCCCATCTTGAATACTGTGTCCAGTTCTGGGCACCCCAATTCAAGAAGGATATTGACAAGCCGGAGCAAGTCCAGAGGAGGGCGACCAAAATGGTGAGGGGCCTGGAAGCCATGAAGCCCTATGAGGATAGACTTAGAGAGCTGGGTATGTTTAGTCTGCAGAAGAGGAGGTTAAGAGGGGACATGAGAGCCATGTTTAAATATTGGAAGGGATGCCACGTAGAGGAAGGAGGGGACTTGTTTTCTGCTGCTCCAGAGACCAGGACAAGGAGCAATGGATTCCAGCTGCAGGAAAGGAGATTCCACCTGAACCTCAGGAAGAACTTCCTGACAGTCAGGGCTGTCCGGCAGTGGAATCTGCTGCCTCGGAGTGTAGTGGAGTCTCCTTCCTTGGAGGTTTTTAAGCAGAGGCTGGATGGCCATCTGTCGGGAGTGCTTTGAGGGTGTTCCTGCATGGCAGGGGGTTGGACTGGATGGCCTGTGTGGTCTCTTCCAACTGAATTTCTATGATTCTATGCTGCACTTGCTATCGCATAGCTATATTTTTATGTAGTCTTAACCTCTTACAAATTACTGACCTTCTTTAAAAAAAAAAAAAGATTTTGAAAGTTAATATTCAATTAAAACCTGGACTGTGTTTATTGGGTGTCAGGATGCATGGCTCATGCCATCAATGGTCAGCTGGACTGTTAAAGCAGTAATGAGCTCCTGGGCACAGAATATGGGCCATGCGATTCAACTGGACTCTTGGGAGCAGAGTTGGAAAAAGACCAACAAATTTATGGTTGCCCAGAACCTAAAAGAGAACTATTATAAAATGTTTTATAGGTGGTATTTGACATCAGATAAATTATAAAAAATTTACAATTCAGGTACCGGGCTTTGTTGGAAATGTTTAAAAGAGGTGGGTACCATATATCATAGAATCATAGAATCATAGAATCATAGAAATGTAGAGTTGGAAGAGACCCCAGAGGCCATCCAGTCCAACCCCCTGCCATGCAGGAACACCCTCAAAGCACTCCCGACAGATGGCCATCAAGCCTCTGCTTAAAAACCTCCAAGGAAGGAGACTCCACCACACTCCATGGAGGCAGCAGATTCCACTGCCGGACAGCCTTGACCATCTGGAAGTTCTTCCTGAGGTTCAGGTGGAATCTTCTCTCCTGCAGCTGGAATCCGTTGCTCCTTGTCCTGGTCTCTGGAGCAGCAGAGAACAAGCCCTCTCTCTCCTCTACATGGCATCCCTTCCAATATTTAAACATGGCTATCACGTCCCCTCTTAACCTCCTCTTCTGCAGACTAAACATACCCAGCTCTCTAAGTCTATCCCCATAGGGCTTCATGGCTTCCAGACCCTCCACCATTTTGGTCGCCCTCCTCTGGACTTGCTCCAGCTTGTCAATATCCTTCTTGAATTGGGGTGCCCAGAACTAGACACAGTATTCAAGATGGGGTCTAACCAAAGCAGAGTAGAGTGGTACCAGTACCTCCCTCGATCTAGACACCAGACTCCTATTGATGCAGCCGAGAATTGCATTGGCTTTCTTGGCTGCCGCATCACACTCCTGGCTCATGTTCAGCTTGTGGTCTATGAAGACTCCTAGATCCCTTTCACACGTACTGCTGTCCATGAAGCTACAATTTCCTATGATTCCTGAATTGTATTTGTTAAATATGACAATCATAGGAAATTGTAGCTTCATTATTTCGAAAATCTTGTTATGTATCTCAGTCCAATATTTCTTGACCTTTGGGCATGTCCACCCCATATGATATATCGTACCCACCTCTTTTAAACATTTCCAACAAAGTCCGGTACCCGAATTGTAAATCTTTTGTAATTTATCTGGTGTCAAATACCATCTATAAAACATTTTATAATAGTTCTCTTTTAGGTTCTGGGCAACCGTAAATTTGTTTGTCTTTTTCCAACTCTGCTCCCAAGAGTCCAGTTGAATTGTATGACCCATATTCTATTTAGTAGACAGTATGAATATAAAGAAATATTGGAGAATATTATTATATATGATAACAACCGCACGTATTGAATACGCTAAGGTATGGAAAACACAGCAAATACCCACAATAGAACAATGGTGGGGAACCTTTATTGGAAATAAAAATGCTGATATAGTCTCTCAAAGACTGAAAGGGAAATCAGATGATGAAATCCAGAAAGAATGGCAAATTGTAGTTGATTGCTGGGTGACCTTTGATAGAAGTCTATAATTCATGGTAATAAGTGGAAAAATTTCATTGTGATGATTACGGCAGATATCATGAAGCAGGAATATGGTAATGGAAATGCTATGTACTAACGTGTAAAATGGCTGAAAAATGCAGTACAAGGATATAACAATGTTAAGAGATTTTGGAAATGAAGTCTAGATCAGTTTGGAAGATTCAAGAAACAATTCATGTGAAATAGCAATAATAAATGGTGGTTTTAATTGTGAAACTTCAATAAAATGATATTATAAAAAAAAATGATCAGCTGGAATTGCCTTAAAACAGATCCAGTAGCCAGCCTGGGCGTTGCTAGAGTCAGAAAGAGTGCTAGGAAGTATTGAATGTTAATTGTTGATTGCCACTGTGGCCGTGTCCGCACTGTCCGATTATAGCTCTATGATTCCACTTTCAACCTCCTGTGGAATTCTGGGGTTTGTAGTTTCCTCTGGCTGAGGATTCAAAAGGCCCCTTCCTAAACCCCAAACCCTGGAAGTCCATAGGAGATTGGAAGTGGAATAATGGCACTACGGCCATTTCCGCACTTATTAGGGTAGACACAGTTTTGGGTCAGTCTAGATGACCCCTGGGTGTCAGCTAAAAGCAGTTAATTTCTTTTGCAATTGAAGTCCCTCTGTGTTAGAAGGAAAGACAAAGGAACCTTGCATAATGGAATGTTACCGGTTGAGTTTGACGTGCTAGCCCTTGGCAGCGTTACAGAAGGTTTGCAACATTTTGTAGGCACTGGTGGGAACACATCAATTTCCTGTCTTAAACATGTGATGTATTTGCACTGGAGATGTATAAACTGCTGAGAATGTAAAGGGGCGGGGCTCAGTCTTTGGGGAATGATCCTACTGAGACAATAAACAATTCTCCTAAAACCGTTGGTCTCTATCCTGGTTCTCCTGCATTATAGTGCAATGATTCCACTTTCAACCTCCTCTGGAATCCTGGGGTTTGCAGTTTCGGGAGGGGCCGGATGGCCCCTCCCGAAACTGCAAACCCCAGGATTCCACGGGATGTTGAAAGTGGAATCATCGCGCTATAACAGACTAGTGTGGAAATGGCCAAAGACTGGTTTTGGAAATTGACCTGAAATGGACAAACTATCAACATTTATTGCGCAAAATATCGCTGGTATCATTTTTGCAAGATTGGGAACCTTTGATTGTCTTTGGGAGAAAGATGAGAATAGCATGTTAACTATAGGTTTCTGTTACTGCATTTTAGGCCTCCTTGGAGATACCCCTAGATATCATCTTGTTATCAATAATTTGGCTCTCTTCTACCGCCCTTCTCCACGTGTTTGAGAGGCCCCCGGACAAGCACAGAACTAGGCGCGGCCACTAATGGCTGGACATTCCATTCTTCACCCAGGCAGGCCAGAAATAGCCAGATCACTGCTTTAGGAGACCTCTCTGCAAACACCCTCATTATCTACGCACGCTGTTTACAAAGGACTTCCTGCCCCGAGCAGGCAACTTGGCCAGCTGAATACTCAACCGCCAAGCACTGAGCATTTACATGCCGGCTACCTCTTTGTCAATTCGGACTTAACTCAATCATGCTAAATTCTGACCTTTCCAAAGCTTTGTCCCGTGCCTGAAATGCATTGTTTTCCCCAAGTAAGGCATAGTCTGCAGTCACATTTCTCCCTATAGAAACCCCTGATTCCGAGACCTTCCTCGGATCGCTCCCGAGTTCCATCCTGCCTTGCTGCCGCTTTGCTTGGCGAGCTTCCCCTTCGCTCCATGTGCTGAGCCACATCGAACCCCAGCATCGCTCTCTATCTTCTTTCGGGGCTTCAGGAACAGGTTTCGTATCACCCGAATCAACTATCCCTCTGAAAATCCCGCTATCCAACTCAAACCTTTATTTTCCTTAGTTATCTGTGTGCGTGTGTTGCTTACATTGTGTGTTTGAATGTAATAAAGATCATTTCATTATTTCCAACACGGTTTGCTTCTTGACCTGGCCTGACCCCGTTGTCAGGACCCTGGCACTCCAGGACTCGAGCTCTGAGTCTGAACCTGAGGACTTCAAAGCCATGGAGCCTGCTGCCCCAGCAGAGCCCACCCGAGAGGCTGCCATGGAGCCTGCTGCACAGCCCACCCTGGAGGCTGCCCTGGACCCAGAGCCCTTGGCCCCAGTAGCCCCAGCAATAGAGCCAGGGGCTGCCTTAGACCCAGAGATTCAAGAGCAGGTGCCTACTTACCAGCAGCATCGGGAGCAAAAGAGTGCTCTCAGAAGGTCAGAGCGTTTAAATAGGAAACACCAAGCACTCAAGCTCCAGCTGAGGTAGCACCTGGGTGAGGGTCTGCTTAATAAAAGCACTCACTCAGCCTTGGGTCTTTGTTGGCTCACAACTGTCCATTTTGGGTGTGCCTGCTGGGCTATCGGGGACCCTTTGCCTTGCTTCCTGAAATGCTGCTCGACTGGCTGCGGAACAAGCTCCATGGTCCGTGGACTCTATTTGCTGTTTTGCCTGGCTGTGCAGTAACAGCCAGGGAATATCCTTGCTGCAAAAGTCTCTTTAATTTACTGCTGCCTTACCTACTTACTGCGGAAGTAAAGCCCTTTGATTTAGTGCCTGTCTGCCTTATCTGTGAAAAGACCGATTAGCCGGCTCTTGGCTGCCTGCCACTCCTTGGCGCTGACACCCATAAACATTGGGTTACAAGATCCTTCTGCGTTACCCTGCGTCTCGTAGTGCAAACCAGCGCTCTTGACTAATTTCCCCCAACTTGTGTAATTGGAAGGTTATTTAGGTGTCCCTCCCAGGACACCCCCAGTAAACAGGGTAACATTTCTGTTAAGTTGAAGTGTATGAAAAACATATAGCTGGAGAAACTATATAGTCAAATATGTAGCCATTGTTAGGAAAGTCAGAAGTCAATGTTAATCCTTTTCTTTCTCTTTCCTATTTTAATCTTATTGCTTTTCTCTTCTTCATTTTCTTTTTTGTTTGTATTGAAAAGTTTATAAAAAACAAATTAGTGATTTAAATTTAAAATATAAATTTTGGAGCCCTGGTGGCGCAGTGGTTAAATGCTAGTACTGCAACCACAAAGTTGTGAGTTCGATCCTGCCGGGCTCCAAGGTTGACTCAGCCTTCCATCCTTCCGCAGGTCGGTAAAATGAGTACCCAGCTTGTTGGGGGCAATTAGCTAAAAATACATTGTAAACTGCTTAGATAACACTCAGTTGATAAGCGGTATAGAAATAAATGCTATTGCTATATTTAAAAATGGAATAGTTTCTTTAATTTTTTCAAAAAACTTTTTTATTCTAATCATTGTGCTCTAGCCGTACTTTGTTTATAATCTATGCTGTGAGCCGCCTTGGTCCCCAATTCGGGATAAAGCCTTGGTTTCCAAATTGGGATAACGGTAGGATATAAAATAAATAAATAAAAATAACTAAACAAGCCGTGGGCATTTGTTTTATGGCCAGCCAAGATGACTGTTCAGTATGAAAACAAGACATTGGCTTTAAAAATGTATCTGCTGGGAATAGAAATTAAACAAAGAGCTTTGATGGAAAAGCCGAGAATAGGAAGAGGAAGAAGAAAATATCTGCCCAAGGCAAGGATGCAGAAAGTGTTGCCTAACTATAGGGTAGATTTTAACTCGGAACCAAATGGAAACTGAAATGGGATGCAAACCATCCGAAAGTAATTGCAGTTGCTGCTCCTAACAGCATATTTTGCTTCCTTTTTTGCTTCTCTATTTTTTCTACAAACAACCTATTCTTGGACATTCTGCCTTTTTCCTCCCCTCATCTTTCTTTGGTTTCTGATGGTGGTTTTTTTCAAGAAACCCAAATACTGGACCACGTGAAGTGAGCAGAGGTGATGGGGGTGGTTTGGGTCTGGGGAAGTAGGGTATCATTTCCACTCTCTAAAATTATCCACCAGGCCTAAGTTGGATCCAGACTAAATCATACTTAGAAAAGCACTCTGGAAAGTTACGTTCAAGACAAACGGATATGTGAACATGCATTCCCAAACAAACAACGGCGGAGCTTTAAATTATTTTTATTCTGACCTGAACAGCAGGGGTGTGCCGTTGGAGTCGGAAGCAATTTTAGGTTGAGTTAGATTTGGTAGAAATTAGGGATGGGACGAATCCAGAATTTTCCAAATCTGGATCAGGATCCAAATCCCTGGATAGTTCTCGGAATCCACGAATCTCGAATCCTGCAAATCCTTTTTTAAAAAGGAGTTTCTAAAGCAAGGGAAAGAAGGATAATCTTGGGTAAGACACACTCTCTCAGCCTTAGCAAAAGCCTAGGCAAAGGCAAACCTCCCTCTGAAGAAATCTGGCCAGGACAATGGTCATAGTTTTTGCCTTAGGATCTCCCCAGATTGAAAATGACATGAAGGCCCTTTCCACACAGGCAGGAAAATGTGGATTAATCCTACATTTCCTGCCTGTGTAAACAGGGCCACATACTGTTGAAGAACAGAGATAGAGACCCACGGATTAAGGAAAATTGTTTATTGTCCCAGTGGGATCATTCCCAAAAGCCTGAGCCCTGCCCCTTCATATTCACAGCAATTTATACATTTTCCAGTGCAATCATCACATGCTCAAGAAAGAAAACAGATCTGTTGTACATAAGTTCCCACCAGTGTCTACAAATGTTGCACATCTTCTATAGCGCAGCCAAGGACTAGCGCATCAAGCCAAACCAGTAACATTCCATTATACAGTTTCTTTGACCTTCCTTCAAATACAGAGGGACTTCAATTGCAGAGGAAATTAACTGCTTTTCCCTAGCACCCAGAGGTCATCTAGACTGACCCGAAACTGTCTCCACCACAATACTACCGTACAGAGCTAATCCAGGTCAAAACTGGCTTTTCTTTGCATGGCTCCTTCTGGCATCCTGGGGTTTGTAGTCTGATGATGCACCAGCACACTTTGACAGAGAAGGCTGTGACGCCTGGTAAAACTACAAAGCCCAAATTGGGTCTGAAAGAGCTTTGCAAGGGAGCCATGCAAAGGAATCTTTTAGCCTTGAAATCTCAAGAAGACTGTCCCTTCCAGTCAAGTGCTGAACTTAAATATTAAATGCTCAATTTAAAATATCTTAAAATACAAGCTCAGATGTAATTTGTGAAATTGTTAGCAAAGGCTATTATTACTCCAAGGGAAAAATGCATCTCTCCTTGTGTATCTAGTCTCCCAAATTTTCGGACGTCCTGATCTCCCAGGTTTTCAGGCGTCCTGGTCTCCAACAAGCTATTTGAGTGGCAGATTCAAAAGATTCAGTTTGTCCATTTTTGCACCGGGATTCGGATTCGCAAATCTGAATCCCTGGCAAGGATTAGAGGATTTGGTTGGCCCATCCCTACTGGAAATGTACCAATTCCAGCTTCAAAATAAATATTTTGTCATATTGAAATTTAATGTAATATTAAATTAGTACTTTGTTTAACATTCAAAGGAATTTAGGGGTTTTCTTGTTCAGATATTTCAATCAAATGTTATGCTCTATTAATCTAAGGAAGCTGATGATTCACATGGTGGGGATGAAATGCTTTGTGCTGCCATTTCACTGCAATATATTTATTATTGCTAATTAAATACACATTTGCCATTTATGAAGGACCCAGAGGTGGACAACAGAGAAAAGGGGGCTCTGGAATCAGAGCTAAAAATTTGGCCCTGTTTAATAGTATAATTCATTCAAGATATACTCTAGTATGTATAATTTATTGTACTTTTATTGCACTTTTAAAAACTATTCTGATACAATTTTGAATCCCAGCCCTGGAAGAAAGGCGGAATATCAATCATATCAAATTTGATTTTGTTCTAGCTTGTTTATTATTGTTGTTTTTCTTAAAAAAAAATTGTATTGAGCTTTTCAAATGTTGTATGCCACTTTGGAATCCATGTTGGAAGAAAGGCAGGATATAAATTAATAAATGAATTGATCAAATGCTTTAGGATTCAGCACTTCATCCTAACACTGCTCAGCAGAGCTTAGGGAAGATGCTTTGTCAAGCCACAGCTTCCTCGCCTAGGGAAAAACCTGACCTAGAACTCCCAATCATTAGACATCATGGCTGGGAGATTCGCAAAGATGTAGACCAAAAAAATTTTTTTTTCAACTCAGCTATTCCATTATGGATGGTTCTAGGAGTCTTGGTGGACCACAAGCTGAACATGAGTCAGCAGTGTGATGCAGCAGCCAAGAAAGCCAATGCAATTCTTGGTTGCATCAATAGGAGTATGGCGTCTAGATCGAGGGAGATAATGGTATTGGCTCTATCCTGCATCAGTTAGACCTCACTTGGAATCCTGGATCCAGTTCTGGGCACCTCAATTCAAGAAGGATGTCGACAAGCTGCAACATGTCCAGAGGAGGGCGACCAAAATGGTGGAGAGTCTGGAAGCCATGAAGGAGTGGCTTAGGGAGCTGGGGATGTTTAGTCTGCAGAAGAGAAGGTTAAGAGGGGACATGATAGCCAAGTTTAAATATTTGAGGGGATATCGTGTCGAGGAAGGAGCAGGCTTGTTCTCTGCTGCTCCAGAGACTAGGACAAGGAGCAATGAATTCAAGCTGCAGGAAAGGAGATTCCACCTGAACCTCAAGAAGAACTTCCGGATGGTCAGAGCTGTCCGGCAGTGGACTATGCTGCCTTGGAGTGTGGTGAAGTCTCATTCTTTGGAGTTTTTTAACAGAGGCTAGATAGCCATCTGTTGGGAGGCTTTGATGTGGGTTCCTGCGTGGCAAGAAGGGGGTGGACTGGATGGCCCTTGGGGTCTCTTCCAACTCTAGGATTCTATGATTCTAACTTCCCAAGACCAAGTTCTGTGGACACCATCTGGGGGCGGAAGAGAGGGACGGTGGTGCATGACTGGACAGCATCTACTGAAATAAAAATATAAGTAATGTGATTTAGCTGTGGATTTCCTACATTGAGAGGGTCTAACTAGATTATTTTGTTTTTGTTTTTGTTTTTAATTTGTTTTAATAATTAATGTGTTTTAAGGGGATAGAAGGGTTGGTGGGTGGGGAGGATGGGGTACATTTTAATGTTTTAATGTATTTATATATTTCTGTAATGCCGCCTCGATCCACTGGGAGAGGCGGGATTATTATTATTATTATTATTATTATTATTATTATTATTATTATTATTATTATTATTATTATTATTGGTACCCCTTCTTAGCCTACAATTCTATGATTCTACTAGGGAGGATGTAATTATTTCTTAATATTGTTTTGAAAGGAAGCAGCATATAATTCTAGCATTCTTCTTCCTGCTGCAAGAACACCTATGTCAAGTGTGTAGGAATTTTTTCCCCTTCAGTTTCTTTCTTCTTACTCTAAAAAGTAACAGGACTTACTTAGGTACCTTGAACATGCCATGAGACAATAGACTCATTGGAAAAGACTACAATGTTGAGGGAAGTAGAAGGAAATAGGGAAAGAGGAAAACCGCATGTTACCCTGATTTGTGGGGTCCCTTGGGGGACACCTCAATGTGCTCCGAGTGATGGGGAAGGGAAACTAGCCAGAGCACAAGCAATAGCCATGCGAGAGGCAGAGTAACCTAGCGCGGTCTTTTACCCAGTTTTTACGGGGTCAGGCCAAGCCAAAAACCAAAGAAGAATGTCCAATAAATGATTTTATTGACAGAAAGTCTCACGCACCAACACAATCTCTCACACACTCACTCAAGACCTATTAAGAAGCAAAAGAGAGGAAACTGGATAGGGGAATATGGAAGGGGTTGTAGCTGGGGTGATACTGCACCTTTGTCCTGAAGTCCTTGGTCCAGGAAAAACAGCGGAGAAGTGGGGCTCAGCACGGAGAGGGCTGAGGGGATCGCTCAATGGACAGAGCAATGGTCAGCTGGGATGACCAGGAGTGATCCAAAGAAACTCTCAGAAACTGGGACTATTTGTAGGGGGAAAAGTACCTGGAGGACTAATCCTTTCCCGGGGAGAACAATGGGTTTTGGGAAAGCAATAAAAAGCTCCACCATGGCAATTTCCTATGTGATGAGATTGCAAGGTGTTGCCAAAGTCTCAGGATCTTTGGCTGTGTTAGTTTGTGGTGTGACTTCATGTAAATGGTCTTCGCCTGATGGGATATTTGCTCAGCTTGGGGCAAACACGCTAATCCCCTCAAGTCGGTGTCTCGGGGCTGAGGACCCTTTGTTTATTGTGGGTTTACACATCTTGAGGTCTCCTGGGCTACGTGACTGGGGGTTTTACTGGCCTGACCTGATTTCTGATTGTTTGACCATTGCTGCCTGCGTGACCATCCGGGTGACCTCTCAGCACATTGAATCATATTTTAATATCAAAATTGTAGACCCCGGGATAGGGTTTTTCCAGTGGAGAAACATGTATTACCAGTGGATCAGTTCCAGCAAGGTAGCCAAAATTACCCTTAGCTTGCAAGACCCGTGCAGGGCAGTTGCTGAGCGGGGCTTCTGGTGATCTCTCATTCACAGGGTTGCTATGGCAAGTAGTGGACACGCAACTTTGAAAATTGTGCTTAAGTGCTTTTCCTTTGAGCCTGAGGTTCCATAACTTTCATTAGATTTTGTAAGGGCTACACAGATGCCTCTAAAAGAAAGTGAAGATCCCCTAAATTCCAAGCAGTTAAACAAAAAAAAAAAAACCTGGAAGGAAAGCAGCTCATTTATCCCCAGGAAATCTGTGGCTGCAGAAGTTACGGCGTAACCTATTTTTTTCCTTCCTTCCTTCCTTCCTTCCTTCCTTCCTTCCTTCCTTCCTTCCTTCCTGAATCATAGAAATGTAGAGTTGGAAGAGACCCCAGGGTTCATCCAATCCAACCCCCTGCCATGCAGGAACACCATCAAAGCACTCCCGACAGATGGCCATCAAGCCTCTGCTTAAAAACCTCCAACGAAGGAGACTCCACCACACTCCATGGAGGCAGCATATTCCACTGCCGGACAGCCCTGACTGTCAGGAAGTTCTTCCTGAGGTTCAGGTGGAATCTCCTTTCCTGCAGCTTGAATCCATTGCTCCTTGTCCTGGTCTCTGGAGCAACAGAAAACAAGCCCCCTCCTTCCTCTACGTGGCATCCCTTCAAATATTTAAACATGGCTATCCTGTCCCCTCTTAACCTCCTCTTCTGCAGACTAAACATACCCAGCTCTCTAAGTCTATCCTCACAGGGCTTCATGTCTTCCAGGCCTCTCACCATTTTGGTCGCCCTCCTCTGGACTTGCTCCAGCTTGTCAATATCCCTCTTGAACTGGGGTGCCCAGAACTGGACACAGTATTCAAGATGAGGTCTAACCAAAGCAGATTAGAGTGGTACCAGTACCTCCCTCGATCTAGACACCATACTCCTATGGATGCAGCTGAGAATTGCATTGGCTTTCTTGGCTGCCGCATCACACTGCTGACTCATGTTCAGCTTGTGGTCTATGAAGACTCCTAGATCCCTTTCACATGTACTGCTATCCAGCCATTCCTTCCTTCCTTCCTTATGATGTTGTATGTGATGTCACGCAGGGTTAGAACAGGTTGCCAGGTGCTTGGCTCCCCAGGTAGTGGGTGCTTAGACGAGGGACTGGTTTGTGGATATTTTCTCTACCAAACAGAAGATCTCTCAACAAGGTCAATACTAGAAGCCGCCTGCGGTAGGTGGGATTCAGTTTCTCCCCGTTATCTCATCTTCCTTTTATCTCCTGGGGGTGTCAGCATTCCTCTCCATAGGTGATGCACATATAAGTGATACAGATATACACCTTCTGGGCACCACAATTTAAGAAAGATAATGGCAAGCTGAAGCACATCCAGAGGAGAGGGACCAAAATGGTCAAAGGCCTGGAAACTATGAGGCTCTGCGAAAAGTGGCTTAGGGAGCTCGGCATATCTAGCCTGGAGAAGAGAAGGTTAAGAAGGGACATGATGGCCATGTTTAAATATTTGAAGAGATGTCACATGGAAGATGGAGCAAGTCTATTTTCTGCTGCTCCAGAGACTAGGACAAGGAGCAATGGCTTCAAACTATAGGAAAAGAAATTCTACCTAAACGTTAGGAAGAACTTCTTGATGGTAAGAGCAGTTTGATGGTGGAATATGCTGCTGCCTGGAGGTGTAGGGGAATCTCCTCCTTCTTTGGAGGTTTTTAAACAGAAGCTGGATGGCTGCCTATCAGGAATGCTTTGATGGTGTTTTCCTGCATGGCAGAAGAGCTTGGGCTGCAGGCCCCATCAGTCTCTTCCAAGTCTATGATTCTATAGACAGTTTTCAGAGTCTGTCTGTGGTTCAGGGTTTATTTTACACACACAGAAAAAAATGGGGCTTGGAATAGATAATGAAATTTTTGTCACGCCCAAAATATAGCAGAGATTTGGAAGCGTGCCCAGCAGCAGAGAATATCTTAGCAGCAATGCACTGTAGCCAGGAAAAACTCACCCATGCCAATTGTTTTCTTCCATCAAGGAGGCAATTTATTCTTCAGTTGCAATGTGTACATATTTACAAGAATCTCCAGAAGGCGTTCCAGCATCCCTCTGCTTGCTCTTTCTGACAGAGCCTCCAGCAGACATGTCAAGCACCATGTGCACTTGTTGGCTAGCACTCAGCTACATTTATACCCAAAACTAGCTGATGCAATCCTGCCAGCCTTTGCATTCCCCCCATATCTGATGCAACTTTCTCCCCTGGTTGCACATCAGTATGACTCAGCCTGACTCAGCTAAAGTCACATGGCTCTCCACAGGTGCACTTAACAACCCACATCACAAAGTATTTTCTACAGGTTTGGTCCAACCCTTTTCTTGACAATTTTCTGCACAGGAATGCTGTTTGCTGCACAGAAAATAATGCTTTCTGTGCAGGCATGAGCTGTGCAAAAGAACCACCTGGGTTTCCTTACACAGAAATAGCCTAGACTCTGAAGACTCTTGCCAAGGAGAAATTCTTTTCAGGGTTTCTTGACCCTGCAAAACCCAGTTTTTCATTCGTTAATCAAATATTTTTAAATATTTTCTTTCTATTCGTACTCTGTAGTACAATTACATAATTGCTATTATTGTTTTGTTGTTGTTGTTTTCAGCCCTGGCGAGAGGTGAGGTGCTCCTGTACACCTTTCAGCTTGCCTGTGGTTAATAATATGCCTTTTCTTAGTTCCTAATCCACAGGTGACTAGTTGTTTGGTTAATAAGCAGAATGGAAAAAAAAAAAAACCTAAAAAGGATGGGCAACATTTGTGAACCTGGATGGTGCATAGATGCTCCAGTCTGCTTCCGAATGTGCCAGATGGGATATGGAGGCACCTGCTGTGTGTTTCTCTGTATAGCTGGGAGCAGTGGATCCATTCCAGGTTTTAGTCTCAACTTCAAAATAGGCATCCAAGGCACAGAAGTGGTTTTGAGGATTCAGGGTTCCATGTTGCTCCTTGCATAACTCCTTAAAGTTCTGAGTAACAGCATGAGTGGATCTTTGACCATTTCCGCACTAGATGTTTGTAGCGCTATTATTCCACTTTCAACATCCTCTGGAATCCTGGGATTTGCAGTTTTGGGAGGGGCTGGCCGGCCCCTCCCAAAACTGCAAACCCCAGGATTCCAGAGGATGTTGAAAGTGGAATCATCGCGCTATAACAGACTAGTGCGGAAATGGCTTTTGTCTCCTGAGATGGAAACCACTTGCAACAGGAGCACTGAGACAGAGGTTGTTTCCCACCCCATTTCTGTGTATTGGGATGGAAGGTTCTTTGCTGTATTATTTTTTTTTTAATTATAAAGAAAAAAGACCAATACATAACACAGCAAAATAAAGCAAAAACATGACATGAATAACATAAGTGTGAAAAAGAGAAAAATCACAACACAAATAGCTTACATTACTATTTCTCTCCAGATCTTTTATCATGGTATACTTATTCAACATATTAGATATCATATTATTTATTTATTTTTATTTCATGTATCTAAATCTCGTTCTCCTTGTACTTAATATTGCTATAATAATTTCATTCTTAAATCTATTCTTTTCAACTATATTCAATCTGTTGCTAATACTATATAGGATCCTTTTATTAACCATAAACTCTAACCCTAAATGCGAACCCATTCCCAGAGCCAATTATATTTCAGCTATTTTCCAAAATTGTAATTCTTCCGGTGGAGGTGTGACACTTCCCTCTTTTGCTAAAGCCTTTTCCACAAATATTTTCCATGTTGCTTCAAAGTCATTCCTTTTCATTATCCCTTTTTTAACCTTAATTCGACATGTGAACTTATCCTTGATCGCAATTTTCCACACTTCTTTATACCAATACTTTATTTGGAAATCGTCTTGATTTTTCCATTTTCTCGATATAATTAGCCTCGCTGCAGTTAATAAAGTTGTAGTTAACTCCTTCATTGTCTGGGTAGAATTAACCTGGTCAAATACAGATAATAGCGCTATACTCGGACATATTTGTAAATCAATTCCTGTTATCTCTTTTATCTCTTTAAACATCATTTGCCAAAATTTCTGTACCCTTTCACAGTTCCACCACATATGAATATATGTGCCAATCTCTTGGCAACCTCTCCAATATAAACTTGAATGATCTTTGGTTGTTTGCTGTATTCTTGTCAATCGGTATGTTACGGTGGTTCAGGCATGCCCGGTGATACCATTCGATATTGTTTTTGATATCAAAACCATCCGGCCTTCCTCTGCCACCCCGCTCCACGTGTTTGCGAGGCCTCCGGACAAGCACGTACACAGGCGCGGCCGGTAACTGTTGGACATTCCCTTCTCCACCCAGGCAGGCAGAACAGAGCCACTCCGTTGCTTCAGGGACCTCTCCTGCAAACACCCTTTTGCTTAAGCGCGACACTAGCAAAGGCGCCCGGCTCTGAGCCGATAGTCTTGCAAAGCCAAGCTAAGCACCTTGTATTTGCATACTGGCTACACTATTGTCGATTCTGCGCTAAGCCCATCGTGTTCAACTTGACCTTTTCCAAAGCTTTGTCCCGCTCCAAACTCGCATAGTTCTCACCGAGTAAGGCATGGCCCGCAGTCACAATTCACCCTATATAAACCCCCTGATTCCGAGACCACCTCGGATTGCTCCGGACTTCCATCCCGCCTTGCTGCCACTTTGTCTAGCGAGCTTCCCTCGGTGAACTGCGCTAAGCTTTCTTCCCTACCATCTTCAAGCTTCTTCAGGACTACGAGAAAGGTGTCGTATCACCCATTTCCCCCGAAAATCCATATTTCTAATTCCTCAGTTAGCTGTGTGATTGTGGTGTCTTTACTGTTTGTTTGTCGTTTAATAAAAACATCACCACTCTACTCTGCTTTGGTTAGACCTCATCTTGAATCCTGTGTCCAGTTCTGGGCACCCCAATTCAAGAAGGACATGGTCAAGCTGGAGCACATCCAGAGGAGGGCAGCCAAAATGGTGAGGGACCTGGAAGCCATGCCCTATGGGGATAGACTTAGAGAGCTGGGGATGTTTAGTCTGCAGAAGAGAAGGTTAAGAGGGGACATGATAGCCATGTTTAAATATTTGAAGGGATCCCATGTAGAGGAGGGAGAGGGCTTGTTTTCTGCTGCTCCAGAGACCAGGACAAGGAGCAATGGATTCAAGCTGCAGAAAAGGAGATTCCACTTGAACCTCAGGAAGAACTTCCTGACGGTCAGGGCTGTCTGGCAGTGGAATCTGCTGCCTCCATGGAGTGTGGTGGAGTCTCCTCCTTCTTTGGAGGTTTTTAAGCAGAGGCTGGATGGCCATCTGTCGGGAGTGCTTTGAGGGTGTTCCTGCATGACAGGGGGTTGGACTGGGTGGCCCCTGGGGTCTCTTCCAACTCTACATTTCTATGATTCTATGATTCTATCATTTTTGCTATTTTAAAACCATCTGACTACTTGACTGACTTGACCCCGTAGACGCTGGGTTGCAAGATCCTGCTAAGTTACCCTGCCTCCGCTAGCTTCAGTGAGTGCTCCAGCTAATTTCCCCAAGTTGTGTTATTGTGTTTTGGTTATTTGGGCGCCCCTCCTGGGACCACCCGAGAACAGGGTAACAGGTATCTAGATGGAATTCCTTAGAGCTTACCCTGTTGGTGTCCTCTGAGCTTCCAAGAATGCAAACCACTGTACTGTCTAGAAAGAAGATGAGCATCAGTGTTCCCATTAAGAATCTCTTAAGCTTTGGACTTTATGAAAAGTATGTTGCTGCTCTTGCTTTCCTTCAAATTATTTCCAGCTTATGGCCACCCTAAGGCAAGATTTCTTGGCAAGATTTGTGCAGAGGAGGTTTGCCTTTGCCTGCCTCTTGAGGCTGAGAGAGTGTAACTTGCCCAAGGTCACCCACTGGGCTTTTATGGCTGGGTGGTGATTCGAATCCTGTTCTCCAGGATCCAATCTTCATAGAATCATGGAATCATAGAGTTGGAAGAGACCACAGGGGCCATCAAGTGCTATGCAGGAACATCCATCAAAGCATTCCCAATGAATGGCCATCCAGCCTCTGCTTAAAAACCTCCAAAGAAGGAGGAGACTCCACCACACTCCATGGAGGCAGCAGCACATTTCACTGCCAGACAGCTCTGACCATCAGGAAGTTCTTCCCGAGGTTCAGGTGGAATCTCCTCTCCTGCAGCTTGAATCCATTGCTCCTTGTCCTGGTCTCTGGAGCAGCAGAAAACAAGCCCTCTCCCTCCTCTACATGGCATCCCTTCAAATATTTAAACATGGCTCTCATGTCCCCTCTTAACCCTCTCTTCTGCAGACTAAACATTCTCAGCTCTCTAAGTCTATCCTCATAGGGCATGGCATCCATTTGGTCTGCACTCTTTTACTGCTAACACAGGAACATCTTCCAGAAATCCCTTCATCTACACAAGCCTGAAAGGTGCCAGAGCCCCCCCTCCCCTGTTTTCAGCCTGGCAACCGTCGTTGGCACCCATCATCTGTTGGCCTCGAGGGCCTTCTCTGCTGGTCCCCCTTTCCCATCCATAGAATGCTGGGGGCTCATCCTCTCCCCGGGTGGTTGCCATGGAGATGCCAACTGCCAGCTGCATCCCGCCTGCGAAGCCCCTGGACCAAAGATGCTCCGTTCCCAATGATCCCTTACAAGAGCTATGAGGACTTTTCCCGCGCTTCTCGGGCCCCCCGCCACCGTCACAGTCGCCCCCTCCGCAACTGCAGCTCCCAGCCATGTTTCGTCTCCTGCACTTTCTTCACCCCCATTTGCTTGCCCCCCTTGCTGGAAGAAAGCAAGTTCACAGCCCAGGCAAGTGTTTTTTGAAATTATTTTTATTAAGAATTTTTTTTTTCTAAATACTGTATTTGCTGGTGTATAAGACTCACTTTTCCCCCTGAAAAATACTGTTTGAAAATGGGGTGCCTCTTCCTCTGCCTTACTCCCAAAATCTTTTCAACAATCTTTTAGCATTTTGAAATTTCCCAATCACAACTGTACTAGTAGTCAGTGCTTCCCTATATTTTTCATTTATTTTCCTCCTAACACGAACCAATAAGAACAATAATATATGATGGAGTTAATGTGATTTTATTATTATTATTGTTATATATAAATATGTTAAGCAATCAAATGTACAAAGATAAGCAAAGTGTTATAAAAGGTTTTATAAAAATAAAGTTTAAATGGGGTGCGTCTTATGCCCCAGTCTGTCTTACACACCTGCAATGAATATTTGCCAGTGTATAAATGGGGTGCGTCTTATACACAGGTGTGTCTTATATGCCAGCATTGAAAAACTATAAACTATAAAAGAAAAAACAGATACATTAAGAATTTTTTTTTAAAAAAGGAATAGATAAAAGAGATGAGGTATAGAAGGCAGCCTACGATGATAGAAAAGCGACCCCTGACTTTCTTTTCAGTGATTATACATATTGTAATCGTACCTCCTGCTTTAAATATCACTTATTAGACTTCTTCTAATAAACCTATCCTACTAAGTCTGTGAATCCAGTGTTCTCTGCTCGTTTTTCTTGGTTCCCCCCAAAAAAAGTAAATCAGGGGTTCCCAATCATTTTAAAATGTGACTAATCAAAGCAGATAATTTATCTATCCATTTTATTATCTGTTACGGTTAAGGCCATTTCCGCACGAGACTGTTATAGCGCTTTGATTCCACTTTCAACATCCTATGGAATCCTGGGGTTTGCGGTTTAGGGAGGGGCCAGGCGGCCCTCCCGAAACCGCAAACCCCAGGATTCCATAGGAGGTTGAAAGTGGAATCAAAGCGCTATAACATCTCGTGCGGAAATGGTCTAAGTCATTCAAACTCCATTGTCAGTAATGTTGAAGTCTTCCATCTTTGTGCATATAACAACAGAGCTTCTCTAGGCATGTGCTGGAGTTGTTTTCCACATTTCCTTTCCAATTCAAGCAGACTTTTCAGGGCAAACATGAAGGGTGGGTAGTGCCAGGATGGCTTTATTAAGTATTCTAGTTCATTTCTATCTCACCTTTTCCCCAGGCCTTGGATTAAAACATATACTGATAAAAGCTCACATGACAAAAAAACATCAAGAGTATTAAAAATACAATTAAACTATTGACTTTTTTTAAAAAAAGGCTAGGGGGCTTTTAGAGTGTTTTTTGCAAACAAAAGAGAACAGTGTGCTGACTGTAGCATTAATTAATATTTTTGCAGTTGAAGCGTTGGAGTGATTTTTGTAATTAGAGAAGTCATTTTATAGGGTTATCGGTAATTTGCATTAGGAAAATTGGAAACCAAGGTATATTTCCATTTTTTCTTAGTATGTTTATTGTTTTTAGTTATTTTTCATATTTAGTAGAAACACAGAACCATAGAATCATGAAGGAAACTCCAAGGGCTGTCCAGTCCAACCTCTTTCTGACACCCATGAAGACACAATCCAAGCCCTCCCTTTGACAGATGGCCATCCAGCTTCTGCTTAAAGACCCCCAAAGAAAGAAGCTTCATCATACTTTCAAGCTGCAGCACGTTCCACTGTTGAAATGCTCTTACCATCAGGACATTTTTCCTAATGTTTAGGTGGCATCTAGTTTGAAGCCATTGCTCCATGTCCTAGTCTCTGATGCAACAGAAAATAAGCTTGCCCCATCTTCCATGTGACATACCTTCTAATATTTAAAAACAGCCTCCTCTTCACCAGGCTAAACATACTCAGATCCCTAAGCTGCTCTTCCTAGGGTTTCATGGTTTCCAGGCCTTCTACCGTTTAGACTGACTCCAGACACCTTGATGATACTTTCCCGTCAATCTCACCCTGCTCTTTTTCCTCCCAGGGCAAGGAGAGGAGGCCAAAACTAGAGATGGAGTGTGCAAGCAAAGAGACGGAGAGCTTTAGCGGAAGTGAGAAGAGCTCAGAGAGGTAATGGGCAGGTGGGGAAGAAGACCTCCAGAAAACTTTGTTTCCCTCTTCTTTTCCTCTGAGATGCTGTAGGCCAGGACTGGGCAATGGCATATTCTCCAACATTTTCTAGATAAAAACCAGGACATGTGTGGCTGAGCCATGTCAGAATGTGGTCTTGTTGCCAGGTAACAGGAGGCAAAAGTAAATTAATGCAAAAGATTGCACAAAACTCATAGTATCATGGAATCATAGAGTTGGAGGAGACCCCAGGGGCCATCCAGTCCAACCCCCTGCCATGCAGGAATATACCATCAAAACGTTCCCAACGAATGGCTGTCCAGCTTCTGCTTAAAGACCTCCGAAGAAGGAGACGCCATCACACTCCAGGGTAGTTTTAAGCAAATTCCTGCTGCAAGCAGAGAAATCATGGACTTCATGTCCTACAGATTCAGGGAAAAGCCAAATGTTGCAAGAGCAAGGCTGCCCAAGAGATGAAAACAGGGACACCTGTGTCCAAGCAACGTCAGAGCATGGTCAGGATGTGTGAGGACACAGATGACCACTCGAAGAACCACAGTTACTGGTGAGCAACTTGTTCTTGTGAAGAAGAACATACAAGCTAAGAGAGGTTGCAACAGTTTGCTTTTGCCCGAGCTTCCTAGACTGGACCGGACCAGACAGTCCTTGGAATAATGGACATCTGCCAATTATAGGACATGTCTCTCTAAGGTAACAGGCAGGACAGTCCTAGCTTTGAGGCTGCTTCAAGACGTTTTTCTTTTGGTGTTGGGTTTTTATTTCACAATAGCACTTTCTTTTTAATGGAGATGAGTGTTATAAATTTAGCAGCCATGGATACAACAATTAAACACTCACAGTCAATAGATCCTGGAGAAAAGATGAAAGCATATAAGGGGAACCAGTTCTGTGATTATCTTATGCTGCCTTTTGATAGCTGGTGTTATCTTTTTCCAGGGAAAGGACACTGAAAATGGAGAGCTTGGTAAGTAGGAATTACACTGAACAAGTTGCATAGAATCATAGAATTGTAGAGTTGTAGGGCAACCCCAGGGTCTAACCCCCCCCCACCCATGCAGGAAATCTACAGCTAAAGCATGGGTTTGTAGAACTGTAGGATTGTAGGGAACCCCAGTGGTTATGTAGTCCAGCCCCCTGCCTGTGCAAGAAATCCACAGCTAAAACGCCAAGTGCCATGCAACTGTACAGCTGGAAGGTACACCTTCTCTAATGGTTTTAAGGATACCATTGTATACAGAGCCTTTGAAAAGTTCCAGCTTTAGACTACAGCTCCCAGAATCCCTCAGCTGGCTTGTCACTAGCCATCCTAGCTGTGCAATTTGGGGAGTCCAAAAGAAGAGGAAAATTTTTCTTGGCTTTGGAAAAGAGGGATAATTTGCATGTGGTGAGTAAAATCACAGAGAGAAAGAACTGGGGTTGCCTCCACAGTTCAGCTGCATGAAGTCTTTTCCCCTGGGTCAGTCTGGCTGGTGGCACTGAAAAATGGAAAGAAACACAATGCCTTGGGGTTGTGTAGCAGAAATCTCTGCATGCGTATGTATGCATTGAGTGTGCTCTGCAACTTTTGTGAGGAATGCCCATGTTGCATAACTGAGTGGATATCTACCTATGCAGCTGAAGGTGCAATCCAGCGTGTGTGCACATTGTATGAGTACCATGTGCCTTTCCATGCATGCGGCAGGCATATCGCCTCTCCAGCTGCGCATGTGTCCACATGCTCCATGCCACCACATGCGCAGTCATGCTTATGCAACCTTGAACTTCATGCACATGTTTTGCGTTGGTCAAAAATATCTATCCACTTCCATGGGAGAATCTTTGCATGTGTAAGAACCCAACAAAAGACTCCTAATGCTCTTATGTTTTCTCTGTCATTTATCAGCTGAAGAAGGTGCTAGTAGAAAACCAGCAGTTGAAAAATACTGTAAGTTGTGTTTTCTTAAGACTTGAACCTCTTACTTTGCTGAAATTAAACCTGGAGAATTGAGTGGAATGCCTTTTTTTCTTTCTCTGTCCTTGTATCACTTCCTTCCCTGCCTTCTCTTGCTTCACTCTGTACCAGCTTTTAGGATGTAAGCTCCCTGGGGCAAAGACCCTGTCTTTCTGTTCAAAATGTGGCAAAGTGCAGTGCATGGAAACCTGCCAATAAAGCAAAGGTGGAGAAAGTGGAACAATGGGACTGCATGCACCCCAAGGCTGTTTTGGGGGCTTTCAGTCTCTTCAGGTCCCCTAAATTCCCATTTTCCTGCTCCTTTCCAAAAATGCTGCATTGCCTCTTCCATACCCTCTAACTGTCCCAATTTTTCCGGAAAAGGCTCGATTAATCCTCTGCCTTCCCACCTTCTCAGCTGCTTTTCAAATGTCCCAGTTTCTCTCTCCTCTTCCGGCTTTCCCCTTCATTCTCAACTTACTTTAATTGCTGAAAACTGAGTCCAGAGGATCAACACAATTTGCACTCAATTAACAGAAGGGAGAGGAGAGAAGGGGCAGAATCTTTCCCTTCCCAGGAGGGTCAGGCAAAAAAACACAAAAAACCTGCTGCATTGGCTTGTGTGTTCTTCTTAATAACTTTTGCCGTCTTGACCACACACTGATGCTCCCTGGACACATATGTCCCAGTTTTCATCTGTGAAATCTTGGAGAGTCTGCTCTTCCAGACTTCCTTTAGTGTTTTCCTGAACCCTTGGTTCTTTGGACTCTGCCACTTCATTACCTAGAATACAGTTGTTGCTAAGTGGGGCGGGGGGTGGGAAGGGGAAGTAGTGGGCTGTGTAAGGTTTGGAGAAATTACTTTTGGGGGCCGAACACCACTCCTAGATTCCCTTGGCCATGTGGCCCTAGCTATATCAGCTAGGGGATTCTGGGAGTTGTAGTCTAAAAAAGGGAATTTTCCCCAGCTCTGGGAAAGTGAGGCAAATATCAGAAGGGTGAGATTAGGTACAGGCACTGTTTTAGGATTCACAGGGAAGGATGGGGGGATTTTTGTCTTCCACTGCCTCTAAAAATGGTGCTGGTGGCATCAATAAGCCACAAAGTTGGACAGCCAGTTCAAAATCCCAAGCTCTCTCTCTCTCTTTGTCTCTCTCTCTCCCTGTTTGTGTGTCTGAGACAGAGAGAACACACATAGGCACACACATACCAGTCTCAAATGAATTTCAACAGAGAGAAATGTAAGGTTCTACACTTAGGCAGAAAAAATGAAATGCACAAATATAGGATGGGGGACATGTGGCTGAATAACTGTACGTGTGAAAGGGATCTAGGAGTTTTCGTCGATCACAAGCTGAACATGAGTCAGCAGTGTGATGCAGCAGCCAAGAAAGCCAACACAATTCTTGGTTTCATCAATAGGAGTATGGTCTCTAGATCGAGGGAGGTAATGGTGCCACTCTATTCTGCATTGGTTAGGCCTAATTTGGAATCCTCTGTCCAGTTTTGAGCACCTCAATTCAAGAAGGATGTTGACAAGCTGGAACGTGTCCAGAGGAGGGCGATCAAAATGATGGAGGGTCTGGAAGCCATGAAGCCCTATGAGGATAGACTTAGAGAGCTGGGGATGTTTAGTCTGTAGAAGAGAAGGTTAAGATGGGACATGAGAGCCATGTTTAAATATTTGAAAGGGCGTCATGTCAAGGAGGGAGTGGGCTTGTTTTCCGCTGCTCCAGAGACTAGGGCCCTTTTTGCATGGCATTTACCATGTGAAAGGGCGCCACGAGCACTGCACGATTGTGAGGAGAGAGCTGCATGATGCACTCACAATCGCACAATGCTCCATGGTCTGGCAGGCGCCGCTTGCGCACTTTTTCATTTTTGGCTTTCAGCCGAAAATGGTGCCCGATTGCACATCGCTTCAGGGTCCCACGTGCACTTGCCGTGCATGCGGAGCCTCCAGAGCTGCTGCAGTCATGCTTCCTGTCCCAGCACAGCCTAGGAAACTCCCAGGCTGTGCTGCGGAAGGAAGAGGCGGGGCTCTCGCGCTACCTGCTTGGGACCAGGCAGCTCATGTGGAGCTGAAGCAGCGAGGATGCAAGAGCCTCTCGCTGGAGGCTGCTCGCTTGATCCCCGCACCCCAGCGCCGGAAAAAAGTAAGGTGCGGAAAGGGCTGAGGACAAGGAGCAACGGCTTCAAGCTGCAGGAAAGGAGATTCCACTTGAACCTCAGGAAGAACTTTCTGACGGTCAGGGCTGTCCGGCAGTGGAATCTGCTGCCTCGGAGTGTGGTGAAGTCTCCTTCTTTGGAGGTTTTTGAGCAGAGGCTGGATGGCGATCTGTTGGGAATGCTTTGATGGGTGTTCCTGCATAGCAGGGGTCGGACTCGATGCCCCCTGGGGTCTCTTCCAACTCTACGATTCTACGTTTCTAGGAAACAGTTGCTTGGTTTGCCATGCCCAAAGCTCACTCTTAAGTGAACAGGATGGCTAGCACAGAGTTCCCAGGCCTGAGGGTCTGGCAGTATATCTCAAGGCCTGGATCTTCTTGTCTGGTCCTCAAGACAAGAAAAGGAAGCTCAGGATGAGAGCATTACCTTAAAATAGATAGATAGATAGACAGATAGATGATAGACAGACAGATAGGAAGGGCTGTATAATCCAAACTCTGCTGTGCAGGACACACTGTCAAAGTTTTCCTGAGAGAGATAGTAATCCAACCTCTTTTTAAAGACCTCCAAAGAAGGAGAATCCACTGTTCTCCAAAGCAGTATATTCTGCTGTGGAACAGCTCTTCATAGAATCATAGAAATGTAGAGTTGGAAGAGAGACCCCAGGGGCCATCCAGTCCAACCCTCTTCTGCCATGCAGGAACACCCATCAAAGCATTCCTGGCAGATGGCCATCCAGCCTCTGCTTAAAAACCTCCAAAGAAGGAGGAGACTCCACCACACTCCACGGAGGCAGCAGTCTATTCCACTGCTGGACAGCTCTGACCGTCTGGAAGTTCTTCCTGAGGTTCAGGCGGAATCTCCTTTCCTGCAGCTTGAATCCATTGCTCCTTGTCCTGGTCTCTGGAGCAGCAGAAAACAAGCCCACTCCCTCCCTCTACATGGCATCCCTTCAAATATTTAAACATGGCTATCCTGTCTCCTCTTAACCTTCTCTTCTGCAGACTAAACATCCCCAGCTCTCTAAGTCTATCCTCATAGGGCTTCATGGCTTCCAGACCCTTCACCATTTGGGTCCCCCTCCTCTGGACAACTTCCAGCTTGTCATTATCCTTCCCGGACTGTGGTGCCCAGAACTGGACACAGGATTATTCTGGGGGGTGGGGTCTGACCAAAGTGAAATAGAGTAGTACTGCAGCATTGCTTGATCTGGACACTGCACCCCCGTTGATGCAGCCCGGAATTTCCTTGGCCTTTTTTGACAGCTCCATTGCATTTTTGACTCATGTTTATCCTGTGGTCCTCCGCACATGCTTTCACGCCCCTAGTCCCTCATCCTATATTTCTGCATTTCATTTTTCCTGCCGAAGTCTAATAACCTACACTTATCTTTGTGAAAATAATTTGTTATGGGCATTTTGAATTCTGATCCTGTTCTCTGGAGTATTAGCTATCTCCTTCTAATTGAGCATCATCTGCACATTTAATCAGTGTGCCTCCTATTCTGTTGTCCAGGTCATTAATAAATATGTTGAACAACAGTGGGCCCAGGAGTGAGGTCTTTGATGCAGACCATTGCATCAGTCTCTGGTTTCAATCCTTCAAACAGTTACAAAAGGAGCACTTTCCAGCCCACACTAGATAGATAGTTAGATACATAGGCCATTTCCGCACTAGCCTGTTATAGCGCAATGATTCCACTTTGAACCTCCTATGGAATCCTGGGGTTTGCAGTTTCGGGAGGGGCCGGCCGGCCCCTCCCGAAACTGCAAACCCCAGGATTCCATAGGAGGCTGAAAGTGGAATCATCGTTCTATAACAGGCTACTGTGGAAATGGCTCCAGACAGACAGATGAGATGTTATCAGGTACCTGGACTTTTGCAGGGGTTCGGGGCACGGAACCCTCATGGAAGTGGAAAAACTGTGAATACTGTACTGCCCCCACCACTTCTGAGGTCCCCCCTTCACTCATGGAAGCACTCTTTTCCCTCTCTGGGGCTCCCCCCTTTGTGTTCCCATACAAAACGGAAGGAAATTGTACATTGGAGGGGGGAGGCTCACGCAAGTTCCCTGCACTAGGGCAAAATGCATAGGAATGGGCAAGGGAGCTCCGGAGGGGGAAAGGGGGGCTCTCTGCACAGAGGCAAAACACATGGGAATGGGAAGAAAAGAATAGGGGAGAGGAGCAGCAGATGTGCTCACGAATAATCAAATTTGCAAAGGTCAAACCCACAAATGTGGAAGGAGGACTGTAGTTCGGTAACTGACACAGAAGGGATATAACAATGGCTTGAAAACATCTGTACACATCTGTATCATTTGCCTATCTATCTATCTATCTGTATATCTATCTATCTATCTATCTATCTATCTTTCTGTCTATCTATCTATTGTCTATCTGTCTGTCTATCTATCTATCTATCTATCTATCTATCTATCTATCTATCTATCTACCTACCTACCTACCTACCTGTATATCATATCTATCTATCTATCTATCTATCTATCTATCTATCTATCTATCTATCTATCTATCTATCTGTATATCATATCTATCTATCTATCTATCTATCTATCTATCTATCTACCTGTATATCTATCTATCTATCTATCTATCTATCTATCTATCTATCTATCTATCTATCTATCATCTTTCTGTCTATCTATCTATCATCTATCCATCTATCTACCTACCTACCTACCTGTATATCATATCTATCTATCTATCTACCTGTATATCATATCTATCTATCTATCTATCTATCTATCTATCTATCTATCTACCTACCTATGATAGAGTTACTAGCTTGATAGATGAAGGGAGTGCTGTGGATGTAGCATATCTCGATTTCAGTAAGGCCTTTGACAAAGTTCCCCATGACATTCTTGCAACGAAGCTAGTTAAATGTGGGCTGGACAGGGCTACCGTTAGTTGGATTTGTAATTGGTTGACCGACCGAACCCAAAGGGTGATCACGAATGGCTGCTTTTCGTCCTGGAGAGAAGTGACTAGCGGGGTGCCACAGGGTTCTGTCCTAGGCCCAGTGCTGTTCAATATTTTTATCAATGACTTGGATGAAGGAATAGAGGGCATGCTCATCAAATTTGCAGATGACACCAAATTGGGAGGGGTTGCTAATACGCCAGAGGACAGGATCAAAATTCAAAATGACCTGGATAGATTGGAGAGCTGGGCCAGGGCGAACAAAATGAAATTCAACAGAGAGAAATGTAAGGTCCTACACTTAGGCAGAAATAATGGAATCCACAAATATAGGATGGGGGACACGTGGCTGGATAGCAGTACGTGTGAAAGGGATCTAGGAGTCTTCATAGACCACAAGCTGAACATGAGTCAGCAGTGTGATGCGGCAGCCAAGAAAGCCAATGCAATTCTTGGCTGCATCAATAGGAGTATGGTGTCTAGATCGAGGGAGGTACTGCTACCACTCTACTCTGCTTTGGTTAGACCCCATCTTGAATACTGTGTCCAGTTCTGGGCACCCCAATTCAAGAAGGATATTGACAAGCTGGAGCAAGTCCAGAGGAGGGCGACCAAAATGGTGAGAGGCCTGGAAGCCATGCCCTATGAGGATAGACTTAGAGAGCTGGGTATGTTTAGTCTGCAGAAGAGGAGGTTAAGAGGGGACATGATAGCCATGTTTAAATATTTGAAGGGATGCCACGTAGAGGAAGGAGGGGACTTGTTTTCTGCTGCTCCAGAGACCAGGACAAGGAGCAATGGATTCAAGCTGCAGGAAAGGAGATTCCACGTGAACCTCAGGAAGAACTTCCTGACAGTCAGGGCTGTCCGGCAGTGGAATCTGTTGCCTCGGAGTGTAGTGGAGTCTCCTTCCTTGGAGGTTTTTAAGCAGAGGCTAGATGGCCATCTGTCGGGATTGATTTGAGGCTGTTCCTGCATGGCAGAATGGGGTTGGACTGGATGGCCTGTGTGGTCTCTTCCAACTCTGAATTTCTATGATTCTATGATTCTATACCTGTATATCTATCTATCTATCTATCTATCTATCTATCTATCTATCTATCTATCATCTATCTGTCTATCTATCTATCATCTATCCATCTATCTACCTACCTACCTACCTGTATATCATATCTATCTATCTATCTATCTACCTGTATATCTATCTATCTATCTATCTATCTATCTATCTATCTATCTATGTATCATCTATCTGTCTATCTATCTATCATCTATCCATCTATCTATCTACCTACCTACCTGTATATCATATCTATCTATCTATCTATCTATCTATCTATCTATCTATCTATCTACCTACCTACCTGTATATCATACTTCTATCTATCTATCTATCTATCTATCTATCTATCTATCTATCTATCTATCTACCTACCTACCTACCTGTATATCATATCTATCTATCTATCTATCTATCTATCTATCTATCTATCTATCTACCTGTATATCTATCTATCTATCTATCTATCTATCTATCTATCTATCTATCTATCTATCATCTATCTGTCTATCTATTATATCTATCCATCTATCTACCTACCTACCTACCTACCTACCTACCTGTATATCATATCTATCTACCTGTATATCTATCTGTCTATCTATCTATCTATCTATCTATCTATCATCTATCTGTCTATCTATCTATCATCTATCCATCTATCTATCTACCTACCTACCTGTATATCATATCTATCTGTCTGTCTGTCTGTCTATCTATCTATCTATCTATCTATCTATCTATCTATCTATCTACCTACCTACCTACCTACCTATCCATCTATCCATCCATCTATCTGTCCGTCTATCTATCTATCTATCTATCTATCTATCTATCTATCTATCTATCTATCTATCTATCTATCTATCTACTATCTATCTCCCTACCTGTATATCTGTCTGTCTGTCTATCTATCTGTCTGTCTGTCTGTCTCTGTATCTATATAATGAGTTTGATTGTGACTAAGTATGTGTTTATGTGTACTAATACTTGGCTCTCTGCTAGTATAGTAGACAGTTTTCTGTTCAAAGCCAAGCTTGGAAAATGTTCTTTTGTTTATAACACCCATGCATCCTTAAAAGGAGACCTTGCAAAAGCGTTTTTTGTTTTTGTTTTTTTTTTGTTTTTTAAGGGCTAGGAAAAGTATAGTTTTCTGTGTTGAGTTCAGAGCTTGGAAAACTGTGGCCATCTCCACCCTACATTGCTATGCTGCTATTATTCCACTTCCAACATCCAATGGAATAATCCTGGGGTTTGCAATTTAGGGAGGGACGGTTAGAATTCTCAGCCAGGGAGCACTTGGGCTTCCTCAGGAAACTACAAACCCCAGAATTCCATAGGATGTTGAAACTGGAATAAAAGCACTATAGCAGTCTAGTGCGGAAATGGCCTGAATTTTGCAGCCAGATAAGTATTTCCCTATTTGTGTGAGTTGTGGTGCTTATTATTTGAACGGCCTGCTCCGAGCAGCCGAACCAGCCTGGCAGCTCTCTGGCAGAGCGGGTCGTGGTCCAGTCTCTGACTCACCAACTGCTCCCAGGGAACTGTTTGTTTGTGGTTTATTTTTGTTTTGTTTTTTCAGTTTTGCAAAGATGTAGTGTTGCTCTCCCAGTGAGATGCTGCCTCTGTTTTGCAGGTTGTTTTCCTGAAGCAGCAGAACAAAGGTAAGGAATTCCCTCTTTCCATCTGTTTCATTTCATTAAAACCTTCGGGAACTAATTATATACATTTTTTTTTCATTTTATGCACGTACATGCTTTTAACAGGTTTAATGCATTTTAAATGGTTACATAATTTAATGTTTTAAACTGCTCATTAGCTTCCAATGTTTAATATTTTTTAATAGTGAAAAAGTGATTGTATAATGTGCAGCCCTCTGGATAAATACCAGGAAATAACAGACTGTGGTAGACTGTGGCCATTTCCGCACTAGACTGTTATAGCGCTATGATTCCACTTTCAACATCCTCTGGAATCCTGGGGAATCCATCCGGCCCCTCCTGAAACTGCAAACCCCAGGATTCCACAGGATGTTGAAAGTGGAATCATAGCGCTATAACAGTCTAGTGCGGAAATGTCTGTGAAACCAATGATAATAATAACAATGACAGTTATATCACAACAATAGATCCTCTCAAGGTCTGGAAACCATGACGTTCTATGAGAAGCAGCTTAGAGGGCTTGGTGTTTTTGGCCTGGAGTAAAAAAGGTTCAGAGGGGACATGATAGCTATGTTTAAATATTTGAAAGGATTTCATATGAAACATGGAGAAAGCTTGTTTTCTTCTGCTTCAGGGACTAGGACACGGAGCAACGGCTTCAAACTTCAGGAGAAGAGATTCCACCTAAACATTAGCAAGAACTTCCTGACAGTAGAAGCAGTTTAACAGTGGAATCTGCTGCTTCCTGGAAGTGTGGTGGAGCCCCCTTCTTTGGAGGTTTTTAAACAGAAGCTGGATGGCCTCCCCTGTCAAATGGAGAGCTTTAATAATGTATTCCTGGATGGCAAAAAGGGGCTAGACTTGATGGCCATTGGGGTACCTCCCAGTTCTATGATTCTAGAGAGTCTGAGACCAATATCCTAAGCTGGCAAGACAAGAAATGGAATGGAAGCAATGACAAAAGATTGTTGGTGGCTGGGAGGACAGCAATGAAACCTCCTCCCATCTGCCTTATAGCCTCACAGGGATGGCTGTTGCATCTGTGATGCACCCACCACCACCCCTTTGTGAAAAAAAGTGAATTATCCTTGTATAAGCGACCATTGCAGTCTCACTTGCACCAGAGTAAAATTACCATGCAGGATTCCAGCCAACATCCTCTGTCAGTATTGGCACAATGAGCCCAGAGTCTTGGAAGGAGAAGAGTGGACCGACACAAGGCCTCTTGTAGCCACATCTGGGTCTGAAAGTATTTTACTCCAGACTGTGATGGCCAAACTAGACAGTACATTTAGCCTACTCCCCCTAGTGGTGAAAGAGGTCTGTTTGTCATAGCACCTTCACCAATGCCATTGGACAAGTCAGTTCAAACCATAACTTGGAAACAATTATTTTTGGGACCACAGAAAGGCTCTCCTGGCCAGAGGAAATTTGGGAGATATAGTCCAAGCTCTTGTCTGAAGGTGGAACAGGGATAGCCCTGTTTAAATAGTTGAAGGGATGTCATGTTGAGGAGGGAGCGGGCTTGTTCTTTGCTGCTCCAGAGACTAGGACAAGGAGCAGTGGATTCAAGCTGCAGGAAAAGAGATCCCACTTGAACCTCAGGAAGAACTTCCTGATGGTCAGAGCTGTCCGGCAGTGGAATCTGCTGCCTTGGAGTGTGGTGGAGTCTCCTTCCTCTTTGGAGGTTTTTAAGCAGAGGCTGGATGGCCATCCATTGGGAATGCTTTGGTGGGTGTTCCTGCATAGTGGGGGGTTGGACTGGATGGCCCCTGGGGTCTCTTCCAACTCTATGATTCTATGATTCTATGAAACCGGTAAACAAACCATGTGGGTTTTATCTGATGGGCTCAATTTCTATTTGCAGGAAAAGATAACAATGCAGAAGACTGCAAGAGGTCAGTGTAGTTATAGTATACCTGTTAGGCCAAAGTGAACACAGTTTGCCTTGCTTTCCCAGGTCAGCATGGAGTTGGGATAAATCCTGCAAAGCTGCCAGAAAAAGAGAAACACTCTCCCACACACAAGTTCATTGATCAAAAGAAAGTCCTTCTCTGAGCTGTAGCACAGCAAAGAGGTAGGGCAGATGGACCCTCTTTATGGTTAGCGCATAGGTTTTGTAGTTACCAAAGTTGCACAGTAACCACTCTCAGTTGTGGGTGCTCTACCTTAACACAATACAGTTGGCCTTCTACATTTGTGGGTTTGACTTTCATGGATTTGATGCATCGGTTAGGCCTTATTTGGAATAATACTGTGTCCAGTTCTGGGCACCTCAATTCAAGAAGGATGTCGACAAGCTGGAACATGTCCAGAGGAAGCGAACAAAATGGTGAAGGGTCTGGAAGCCATGAAGCCCTATGAGGATAGACTTAGGGAGCTGGGGATGTTTAGTCTGCAGAAGAGAAGGTTAAGAGGGGACATGACAGCCATGTCTAAATATTTGAAGGGATGTCATGTCGAGGAGGGAGCGGGCTTATTCTATACCTCTCCAGAGACCAGGACAAGGAGCAATAGATCCAAGCTGCAGGAAAGGAGATTCCACTTGAACCTCAGGAAGAACTTCGTGACGGTCAGGGCTGTCCAGCAGTGGAATCTGCTGCCTCAATGGAGTGTAGTGGAGTCTCCTCCTTCTTTGGAGGTTTTTGAGCAGAGGCTGGATGGCCATCTGTTGGGAATGCTTTGATGGGTGTTCCTGCATGGCAGGGGGTTGGACTGGATGGCCCCTGGGGTCTCTTCCCAGTCTATGATTCTATGATTCTGTGACGATTTGTGAGTTTCTCCAACTCCTGCACCCCCCACCTCAGGTGCTTCTTTTTTTGGGAGAACCTTTCCTCTGGGTGGCTCCAATCAGGCTGCACAGCCCTTTAAAAACCCACCTCTGGCCCTCCTCTTCCTCTACCAGTCTCTGCCTGGCCAGCTGAGGGTGGCTCTCTGCCCAATTTCTCAGCACCACAAACCCTTTCCAATGCCCCCCATTCCCAAGGAAGGAGATGGGCAAGAGAAAGGAAGTCTAGGGCCACCATGCAAACTCATCCCCCTTCCCTCTCCTTTCCCTGACCTGGTTTGGACCCTGGGTGCCCACTCTCCCCACCACACCTCAGCACCTTTCCCATCGACACATGCACATTTTGATATTTGCAAACATTTGCTTTTGCTAGTGTCCTGTGTCCTTAACCCTAGTGAAAGTGGAGAGCCAACTGTGCAAAACAAGCCTTTCAGCTCAGTTAGGCTGGCTACATTTGTCTCTTTGCCTCCATCTTTAAGGCTTGTCTAGACCACAAAATAAAGGGAAGGGAACATTAAGAAGAGGTCCTCGGTTCTCACAGACATTTGGTTACAACTAACTAGCAACCTCTCTCTTACAAAGAGAACTCTGGCAGCAGTGAGCCCCTTCTGAGGCATGGGAAGTACAGGCATGGCTTCCCAAATGCAAAATGGCATTGCTTAGGCTAAGTAGCAGGCATGGCTCAAGGATACAGGTTAAGGGCTTACATATCCACCATCAGAAACCCAGCTGGGGGTAAAAAGGACCACATGACATCCTTTCTCTTTTCTCTTTCTTTTCCTAGGGCGAAAGAAAAACTTCTGACTGAAATTGGGTCTCTCTTGACCGAAATTGCCTTCCTGAAGGAAGTGCGAGAGCAACTGGTGAGTCGTTCGAACCACGGTGCACTCCATGGCCTTGAGCATATGCCATTGTTACCCTGTTTGCTTAGGGGCTTCCTTTAAGAGGATTCCCAAAAGCTGTCAAAATTGTCTCTTGTGGGGAAAAATTAGCTCTGCACTGCTTTAGCTATGCAAAGAGGACAGGGTATTTAGGATCTTTTTAACCCGATGTTTACGGGGTCAGACCCAGTAAAAATCACACAAATTGTTCAAATTTAAGTATTTTATTGACATAGATGTAAAGTCCCTACAATCACTCAGCCGCACTCACTCCAACAAGCATACAAGACTATAGAAAGTTAAAGTTCATACAATCACTCAGCTTCACACGCTCCAGCAAGCATGCAAGACTATAGAGAGTTAGAAAGAGATGAAAATTAAGAGGGAGAGAGAGAGACATAAAGGGTTTGTTTTAATACTATTCCAATCCAGAAGTCTTCAGCTGGGAGAAAACAATCTCAGCCATGCCTTTAGGGGCTTAGGGGAGCTTACCAGCTTCATGGTTTTGCAGATCTGAGAGAACTCCTCACTCCAAAACTCTCAAACCTCCAAAAAGAATCTCTCAAACTCCAAAAACTCCCAAGACTACAAAACCAAACTCCCAAACTCCAAAAAGAAACTCTCAGACTCCCAAAACTCCAAAAAGAATCAGAAAATGCATCTAGTTATATTGTTGACCGATGTCCTGTGAAACCAGGTGGTTGCAACTTTTAATTAAGATGGATTTCAGCTTTGTAGTTCAAAGCCAATACAACCAAATATCCTTGTAGTTTCCTGCAAGATCAGTATTTCTCTGGAGATGCACGCCTCAAAGTGTCAAATTCCAGGCTGTTTTGCATTGTTTATTTGTTCCCAGAGAGTAATTGTTGATCGCTGCTGAAAATCCATTCAAGTGGCCTGTGAGCCATTTGCCAGATAACCCAGGATGTGACAGGAAACAGGCTACTCAGCTCTCTTGCCTACGTGTCCTTCCAGTATATCTCTATGGCTCACTATGTTTGATATAAAATAATTAGGATCCTCAGGACATGGTTTTTAGGTGTGTTATGGGGCTTACACCGTGCACATCCAGGGCTGACTCAGAGTGGTAGAAATTGAGCTCCTCTTAACATGACTAATGCGCCTCATCATTTTCATGCAAGTAGAGCTGATGAATCTTCTCTGGGTTTCACTCCGAACTTTGAAGGAGCTCTGCAAGGGGCCAAACCCCACCCTTCCAAAAATGGGTTCAAACTGGGTTAAACTTGGTAACTTTTGGAGTTTTTTTTTAAACTTTTTTTATTATTTAATAGTACCACAACAATGATATACGTATACATTGACTTTAACTTTTGGGTTTGATGATTACAAAGAACAGGCTATTGAAAGGAGGGAATATGTTGTAATTTTGGAGAGAGAGAGAGAGAGGGGTGAATAACCATGTGGTTATATAACTGGAGAAAGATTGGAAGTCACTTTTTCTTCTTTTTCTTTTCAAAATTTTTGTTCTGTTCATTTTTTAATGTTCATTTTCTATCTTTTCCCCCCTTTTTAAAGCACATATGCTCATGCATAAGTCAACTTCGTGCAAAACTTGAGGGCAGGTTTGGGAGCCAAAATAATGGATTTTGGTATGACCTATGGAGAAGTCGAGAGTCATTCCATGTAAGGGGAAAGTGCCAGGACCGGCTCAGGGGGCCAGCCACCCCTGGCTGCCACCATTTCCCCACCGGAAAGGCCTTTTGCCACTCTACTCAGAGAAAGGAATGGTTCTGAGGCCATTTCCGCACTACACTGTTAAAGTGCTCTTATTCCACTTTCAACCTTCTGTGGAATTCTGGGGTTTGAAGTTTCCTGAGGCCCAAAGAGCTCTCTGGCTGAGAAGTCTAAAGGCACTTCCTTAAACTGCAAAGCCCAGGAATTAGAGGGGAGAGGTCTGGAGAGCACAGGGCACGCATGTGCATGTCTCCCCCACACCACTTGCCTTGCCTTTTGCCTTGTTGCGAGTTCTCAGCGCTGGGTAGAAACAAAGCAATGGGAGAGGAGAGCACCAGAGGGCACAAGGAAAGCACATGCATCCCCCCTGCCCAGACATTGCCTTACCTTTTGCCTTGGTGTGAGTTCTCAGCATTGGGCAGGGACAAAGGAATAGGAGGGGAGAGCTCGGGAAGGGTGAAGGAAAGTGTTTGCATTTCCCCCTCTATGGCCTTACCTTTTGCCTCGACATGCTTTCTTTCTTTCTCCATGCCGGCAAAATGCAAGGGAATGGGAGAAGAAGAATGAGGAGCGGAGAAGCATAGGTGCCTTGCGAATAATCAAATTCTCAAGAGTCAAACCCACAGATGTGGAGGGGAAATTGTATTTCTGCTCATCGACTGCATGTGGTATCCCCGGGACAATTTTTGCATCCCATGCCTTCCCGAATTCCCCTCACCTTGAGTTGTTTGTTTCTCCGGCTTCTTTCCAGATGTGCAATGACCCTGATTCCCGGAAAGAGACCACCAAAGCCCTCACAGAAACCATCCAGGCCAAACTGGAGGTGGCCCACGCCAAGATCGAGGCGGCGGAGGCCAAAAAGGAAACGCTGGAAGCCCAGAGGAAGGCGGAGGAAGCCAAAGAGGCGGCCGAGGCGGCCCAGGCCCGGGAGGACAACCTCTTGTCCTACGTCTCCAAGATCGCCACCCTGGCCTACCAGCAGGCGGCCGAGGCGGAGTACGACTGTGCCCAGGCCCGCAAGGCCATGGCGGTGGCTGAGGCCATCCAAGTGGCCTCCTTCTCGGACGGCAAGGCCCGCCGAGCGCACAAGCACCACCGAAGCCACCGGAGTCACGGGGAGTGCCGGTGTCACCATCACCACCACCACCACAGCCACCAGGAGTCTCGGAGCCAATGCGAGACCCAAAGTGACCCGGTCCACTCTGAACCGGAGACCCTGAGCAGCACCCGATAAGGAAGGAGAGAAGGAAGGAGGGATGGATGGGAGGATGGGCAGGAGGAGAGGGACAAAGGGAGGAAGTAAGTAAGTGGGGAGAAGTGCCATTTTGGGAGCATTGTGCAGAATTAAAAGAAAAATATCTTTGAATAATTTTGGAACTCGCTGGGTCTTGCAGATGCTCCATGCCGAAACTATCCCCCTTTATGCCTATGTCTCATGCCAGGCACTGGCTCTCCATCCTTCTGATGCAATGTTTGTTAGCATTTTTTTCTTCAGATGCCCTGGCCTGTTCTTCCAGTGATTGAAGACCAAGATCCTGCTGAGCTCCAGCACCGCATAAAGCTCCAGTTATGTCCTTAAGCTGATGGAGAGATGTGACGGAATCCAGTTACATCTTTGAGACATGGGGCTTTATCACATGAAGAAGGTAAATTTCAATTGCAGCAGGAGAATAGTTTCTTTGGCTGGGACTTAATCCCATGACATTGGTCCTTTTCTGTTGTTCTCCTGGTGGGAGACTGTCTGGAAAGGGTTTCTTTTACAATATGTTATTGACCTCCTTTGTAAAAGAAATGCTTTCCAAATGGTCCCCCACTGGGAGAAGAACAGAAGAGGAATGGCATCATGTGATAAGTCCCAAGCAGATATGTTATTATCCCGCCATAATTGCAATTTACCTGCCTTGTGTGATAAAGCCCTAACTGAGAAACAAAAATTTCTAGCACAAGCCTTCATGTCCTCCAGTTTACTTCATTACATACAAGTGAAATGGAGTCTACCAAAGTGAATGCCAGGAATTTCTTTTTCTCATTTAGTCTTATTTATTTATTTAAAGCATTTCTGCATTGCCCTAGCATGATGTAGTCATTTCAGTGTTGGACTACAACTATGAAGAACAGGGTTCAATTCCCCGCTTGGCCATGGAAACCCACTGGGTGAGCTTGGGTGCATCATGCACACTCAGCCCCCAGAAAACCCCATGACAGCTTATAGAATCATAGAATCATAGAGTTGGAAGAGACCCCAGGGGCCATCCAGTCCAACCCCCTGCTATGCAGGAACACCCTTCAAAGCATTCCCAACAGATGGCCATCCAGCCTCTGCTTAAAAACCTCCAAAGAAGGAGGAGACTCCACCACACTCCATTGAGGCAGCAGCAGATTCCACTGCTGGACAGTTCTGACCGTCAGGAAGTTCATCCTGAGGTTCAAGTGGAATCTCCTTTCCTGCAGCTTGAATCCATTGCTCCTTGTCCTAGTCTCTGGAGCAGCAGAAAACAAGCCCGCTCCCTCCTCAACATGACATCCCTTCAAATATTTAAACATGGCTATCATGTCCCCTCTTGACCTTCTCTTCTGCAGACTAAACATACCCAGCTCCCTAAGGTGTTCTTCATAGGGCTTCATGGCTTCCAGACGCTTCACCATTTTGGTTGCCCTCCTCTGGACACGCTCCAGGTTGTGAATAGTCTTCCTGAGCTGTAGTGCCCAGAACTGGACACAGGATTCCAAATGAGGCCTAACCAGTGCAGAATAGAGTGGTACTATTACCCCCCTCGATCTATACACCTTAATCCTATGGATGCAACCAAGAATCACGTTGGCTTTCTTGGCTGATGCATCACACTGCTGACTCATGATCTACCAAGACTCCTAGATCCTTTTCTCACGTACTGCTATCCAGCCACACGTCCCCCATCCTATACTTGTGACTTTCATTTTTTTCTGCCCAAGTGCAGGACCCTACATTTCTCTCTGTTGAAATTCATTTTGTTAGCTTTGGCCCAGCTCTCCAATCTGTCAAGGTCATCCTGAAATTTGATCCTATCCTCTGGTGTGTTAGTAACCCCTCCGAATTTGGTGTCATCTGCAAATTTGATCAGCATGCCCTTCACTCCCTCATCCAAGTCATTGATGATTCACATTAGGCTTGCTTTAAGACAGAAACAACTTGAAGGCACACAGCAACAACAACAATTTGTGTATTGCCTCCCAGCCCACAAGGGCTCTCAAGTTGACAAATAAAAACCGATTAAAACAATGCAAAGATAAAAGCATTTTTAAAAATGCATTGGAGTACTCTTTAAAAACTCCAAAAAGCAGTCTAAAACCAATCCTAGAACCTGGTTTTGAAACAGTTAAACCAGTATTTTCAAACACTAAAACGTATATGGTTGCTTGCTGGAAGCTTAAAAGAGATGGGGCCAGCTTGACTGCCTCACATAGGGAGTTCCACAGTTGAGGTGCTGCCACAGAGAAAGTTCTGTTAAATGTACCCACCAACTTAACTTCAGGAGGTGTTGCAACACACAACAGTGCTTCCTCTGAAGATCTCTAACGTCTGGGCTTAAAGGTGCAACAGACTTCCTCAATGTCACTATATGCTGTAACAGACTAATTTGGCTGTGGCATGTGTCATGGAATAGTATTACATGGATAAAGGCGTTGGTAGCAATGGTAGCCGGGGCAGTGCTGTTGGTGGCTTCTGGTCTTGTTTTGGAGACCATTCTGGAGACATTGCAGTGGCCATTTCATTATATCCGTTTGCTGTGGTTCTTGTTTCCTGCCATGCTGACTTTGGCCATTTCTGCATGAGGTCGATACATTGCAGTAGCATCAAATTCTTACCCTCCTGTCTGCATGTTGCAGCATTTTCGCATCATAGTTTTCCTCGTGGTTCTGGATGTTTTCAGCTCCTAGCACAGTTCACTGTGAGGAGAACTGCTGTATGTAAAAACCAGAAAAACTCTGATGTAAATCTCCCAAACCACTTCTGGAATCATAAAACCACAGAGTTGGAAGAGACCCCAGGGGCCATCCAGTCCAACCTCCCGCCATGCAAGAACACCCATTAAAGCATTCCCTTTGACAGATGGCCATCCATCCTCTGCTTAAAAACCTCCAAAGAAGGAGACTCCACCACATTCCATTGAGGCAGCAGCAGATTCCGCTGCCGGACAGCTCTGACCGTTAGGAAGTTCTTGGTGGAATCTCCTTTCCTGCAGCTTAAATCCATTGCTCCTTGTCCTAGTCTCTGGAGCAGTGGAAAACAAGCCCGCTCCCTCCTTGACATGACATCCCTTCAAATATTTAAACATGTCCTCTCTTAATAATCTCTTCTGCAGAGTGCTTTGTTTTTCCCCTACATGCAGAAGTGTGGCATCAATTCATAGTGCAGAAGTGGCCAGCTATGGGAGTTCGTAGGCTGTCCTTTCCGTCATTTCCGTCACTTTCTCTCTCTGCTCATCAAAGGACAGCCTGCCGTCATAATTATCTTCATGCATTAAACAGACAGCAGGAAGAGAGTGGATCTAGTGATGGACTGTTGTGTTTTTTCCACGTTATCAATGAACATGCATACCTATGCACAAACATAGCAATGCAGAAATATGTTTAAAGTGTGTGGGTTTTTTTTTTAAAAAAAACAGAGCAATCAGTTATTGCGTGGTGGGGTGAGGGAAGGGAATGGGAGTAGCCAGGGAGTTGCTGTTGTGGATGCAGCAACCGTTGTTTGCCACTTTAATATGGTATAAATCACAGGGGTTGCAGACAGCACAGCTTCTGAATCAGAGTATAAAACAACGCTCTTGGCACACAGTGAACCGCTCCTCTCCTCTCGTGCAGAAATGGCCTTTGACTTATGGCAATCCTATGGAGGAGAGACTTCTAAGGTGCCCTGTTTTCAACAGCCCTGCTCAGATCTTTCAAACTCAGGGCAGCTGTGCTTCTGTGATGAAATCAATCCACTTGTAACGTGGTGCTCAGCTTTTTCTACCGCCTTTCATTTTATTGAGCATTATTGTCTTTCCCAGTGAATCACGTTGTCTCATGATATGCTCAAAGTACCACAGCCACAGTTTAGCCATCTTGGCTTCTAGTGAGAGTGTAAGCCTGATTCACAATTCATTTGTCTTTTTAGCAGACTGTGGCCGGTTCCGCACTAGGCTGTTATAGCGCTATGATTCCACTTTCAACATCCTATGGAATCCGGCCGGCCCCTCCCGAAACTGCAAACCCCAGGATTCCATAGGATGTTGAAAGTGGAATCATAGCGCTATAACAGCCTGGTGCGGAAATGGCTTATGGTATCCATAGAACTTTCCTCCTCATTACAGATGAGCTGATTCTCTTCCTGCCAGCTTTCACCACCGTCCAGCTTTCACACACACAATTCATTTATATCCTGCCTTTCCCCTGATACTATGACCCAAGTCAGCTTAAAATAGTTAAAACCAGAACATGCACTGTGCTCATGCACTGTGGTGTTCCCAGTGGACGAGAACATGGCTTGCACAAGGGGTTTTTGGATACCTCCTTCCACAAATCTCTGGCCAGCGTCCGGTTGGTGTCTTACGAGTGTTAAAGTTCCCCTATGGAAGTGGTTGGATATTTTTGCCCAAGGCAGGCTGTCCATCTTCACAACTGTGGAAGTGGGTGTTCATTTATGTTGGAAACCATAACCTGTGAGGAGCAGCTATGGGATCTGGCATAGTTAGTCTGGAGAAGAGAAAGTTAACAGGGGAAAGGATGGCTATGTTTAAATATTTGAAAGGATGTCATAGGAAGGATGCAGCAAGCTGGGTTTTTTTGCAGCTCCAGAGACTAGGGCACAATGGACCAATGGGTTCAAACTTCAGGAAAAGAGATTCTAGCTAAATATTAGGAAGAACCTCCTGGCAAAAAGAGCAGTTTGACAGTGGAATATACGGCCTTGAACCAGGGCCACCTTCAGCTGTTAGGCACTTTAGACCATAGTGCTTACGGCTTATGAAAATAGGATTTTAGGGACTACAAAAAACATTCCAAGGCAAGGTGGGGCACTGAATACAAGAGTGCCTAAGGTCTATGAAAACCTTAATGTGACCCTGACTCAAAGTGTAGTGGAGTCTCCCTCTTTGGAGGTTTTTAAGCAGAGGCTGGATGGCCATCCATCAAAAGGAGTTCTTGGATTGTCACTTCCTGTATGGTAGAAGGGACTGGATGGCTCCTGGGGTCTCTTCCAATTGTAAGATTCTATATGACAGAGCTAGATGCACCTCCCATCTCCTCCACCCTCCACCAGTCGCTGCACTACTGGGGATAGGTTGCAGTGGCTAAACAGTAGTTGGAGGAACTTCGTTTAGTGCAACGTGTGGAAGAGAATACCAACCTCTGTAATAGCCAGTGGCAAGACGGACTTGCACCTGTCACTAGCAAGATGCCAGCCCAGGATACCATTGCATGACCGATGCATCACTTCACATGTAGAGATTTACACTATGCAATCCCAGTGTTCTATCTTGGCCGTTATAATTGAGCTATCTTTCCTGCTTCTGTTAACTCATCTGTTTCCTCATGATGAGAGCTAACCCTATTCCCTGCAATCCAACACAGATACTTAAGAGGGCAATGCAGTACAACACAGAACATAACTTCAGAATAGCACAAATGTCCTTTATTTCATTGTTAAAAAAGCAACAATCAGCAGCTTGCTAAGCAAGCAAGTTACTGCATCCACAGGCACTCAGCTGCTCCCTTTGACCTCCCGGGGAAGCTGCAGTGCTGGTTTTGGCCGCTGCGTCATACATGGCTTGCAATAATCAGATCGGTATCACTGGATATTCAAAGTCTGTGCAGTTTAGAGAAGTCCCAAAGGCAACAGAAGGCTTTCAAGGGCTTGGCGTCCTGTAACTTTGGTCTACATAAGAGGAAAGCAGAGCACGAGTTGGGAGAAAGAGCAGTGGCGTATCTAGGTTCAGCAGTGTCTTGGGCAACCACGGAAGTCGCGCCCCTAGGTGTTGCTTCTCCTGCCGCCACTACCCTGGGCCAAGGAAGACCCTGGTGGAGGCATGGCAGCAGGCCAGGCCCAGATAGAAGGGTGGGAGGTCAGCCTTTTTTGTGTCCTCGGCATCGGAACCCAGGGCATGCACCCCAGTTGCCCCACCTTAGATACGCCTCTGGAAAGGAGTCATGGAACCTCACCCTGGCAAGTTTATTGGGGAGGGGTGAGGTGCAAAATTACAGTAGACTCTAAACCTGGGGAGGACAAACATGTCAGGACCCAAATTTTGTCCACGCAGCAGCTTGTCTGCTAAGAGCGCAGATGCTGCATCGTGAATGAAAATACTTCAGTGGAGCTCTGTTTTCTTTACACCAGACAATGCCGCCTCCCCCCAAACCCTACTGTTTCAGCCTGGCAATGCCCAGAACAAAAGCATCTCCTAAGTGCTGCAGATGGGGAAAGGATGTCTACATGCTCCCTCGGTTATGGGGTGCATCAAGAACAGGCATTTGAAGAGACCCCTCTTGGGATCCTTCCACAGCTGCCTTTCTCAAGATCTCCAGAGCCTTAGAAAAGTGTTGGTTGGGCCCCGGCCAGGCTATAAGGGTAGGTTTTGGGGGCACTATTCTTTCATTAACCATTCTAAAAATGAATCCCCAGCAGTTATGAGATTCTAAGTCCAGCTTATGTTCTCATCACTGCTGAACAGAGTGCTGATCAACACTTTTGGCTGGAAGTTGGGCAAAAACAGGTCTTAGAAATGACCAGAAGTTCACTTCTGGTTTTGGGATCCAGGTTTTTCAGCTCAAGGTTGGCTGGTTTGAGCAGAGAGAGCAAGGTGATATAAAATTGCCACTCCAGGTGGTGTTTTTTTGGGGAATTTTTCAACCCTCCCCAAAAGTTTTTAAAAATGTTGGGATGCTAGGAGCTTCGATGGACAGGCGGAGAAGAAAGGTTTTGGGGCCTCATGCAGCTCACAGGCCCTGAGCGATAGAAAAGACAAGTTGCCCCCACTCTGCTGGGAGCCACGGGGCTGGCAGGAAGAAAGCCAAGTGTGTCCGCCCCCAGAAGTGGCCAGCCTTCTTAGGTCTTCAGAGTCTCTTTGCCAAGGGGTCTTCTGCTCACTCTTTGGTGGCTGACCAACGGGCCTCCTCACTGGGTTGTGCACTTCACTCCGGCATCCTCAGCGTGTCCACAGTTTGTCTTTCCCCAGCTGGAAAAGCTACACTGGAAGAGGCTGTCTTCTGTCCCCTTGCAAGCCACGTCGTCCATCCAGATGCGCCCTTTCCCTGCAAGAAAGAAGGAGGGGAGAGCAGCATGAACCAGAAAGCCTGGCTGTGCAAGCACCCCTCACCCACTCAACTCTGTCAAAGTCCTCTTTGAATCATAGAGTCGAAAGACCCCCTAGGGGCCATCCAGTCCAACCCCACTCTTCCATGCAGGAAGACCCCCTCCAAGCACTCCTGACAGATAGTCAGCCAGCCTCTGCTTAAAAACCTCCAAAGAAGAAAGAGACCCCACCACACTCCAAGGCAGCAGCCTATTCCACGGTCCAACAGCTCTTACAATCAGGACGTTCTTCCTAATGTTGAGGTGGAATTGCTTTTCCTGAAGTTTGAAGCCACTGCTCTGTGTCCTAGTCTCTAGAGCAGCAGAAAACAAGCTTGCTCAATTTTTTACATGACACCCTTCAAATACTTAAATATCATATCGTGTCACCTCTTAACCTTCTCTTCTCCAGGCTTAACATCCCCAGCTCCCTAAGCCGCTCTTCACAGGGCCTCATGGTTTCCAACTCTTTTACCATTTTGGTGGCCTTCCTCTGGAAATGCTCCAGCTAGTCAATATCCTTCCTGAACTTTGGTGGCCAGAACTGGGCACAGTATTCCAGCTGGGGTCTGACCAAAGCAAAATAGAGTGGTATTATTACTTCCCTTGATCTCAGCACCCTACTCCTATTGATGTAGCCTAGAATCACATTGGCTTTTTTAGCTGCCGCATCACACTGTTGACTCATATTTAGCTTGTCTTCTGCTAAGACTCCTAGATCCCTTTCACATGTACTGTTGTCCAGCCAGGTGTCACCCATTTTATATCTGCGCATTTCATTTTTTCTGCCCAACTGTAGAACCTTTCATTTCTCTCTGTTGCAATTCATTTTGTTAGTTTTGGCCCAGCTCTCCAATCTGTCAAGGTCATTTTGAATTTTGACCCTGTCCTCTGGGGTATTAGCAACCCCTCCCAATTTGGTGTCATCTCCACATTTGATCAGCATGCTCTCTACTCCTTCATCCAAGTCATTGATAAAAATATTGAACAGCTCTGGGCCCAGGACAGAACCCTGTGGCACCCCGCTAGTCCCTTCCCTCCAGGATGAAAAGCAGCCATTGGTGAGAAGCAACACCCTTTGGGTTCAGTTGGTCAACTCCACCTAACAGTCCACCTAACAATAGCCCTGCCCAGCACACATTTTACAAGCTTGGGAGGCAAAGGCAACCCCCTATTGATTGAAGAAATCTTCTGGAGAAAAGGGTGCTCCTAATCAACAATACAGTCACTATATGTTGGAAATGAGTGGAGGACACATGTGTTACCAGGCCGTACCCCTCCATGCTTTGATATGGTCTAATTGGCAAAATATATTAATTGGCAGACGTGTTGGCATAAAATATAAATTATACTTATGGCTGGCAAGACCATGTGGAAGAAAAGGACATTGTCTGGGAGTAGGTCAGAGAGGACCCCAGTATGGCCGGGTCAAAAGTCCTCTGAAATTAGCCAAGGAAGCCTGACTTGATGGCTCTGAGCTAATCCTATCACCTGCCACCATCAGAAAACAATAAGGTGCCCAGGATCCCCACTGGATGCATATCCTACTGCAGCCTGGCCCAGAAACCCCCAACCAGTCCATTCCAGACCCCCTTGTCTGTGTTGCAACTCCCATTGTCCACTAGGCTGGGGAGAGCAACCAACTCACACCCCTTCAGGGAGGAAAAGAGAGTCTATAAACCCTTGGTTTTCGAGAAGTCAGATGCAGTCAGATGAAATGCAAGACCCCGCTATGCCTCTCTGAATCCTGATCGGTCTGCCCTTAGAAAGCAGTCTAAGTCACATTGCAAGCTCTTCACTACTCTTCTGGAATGGTAACTATATAACCCCCAAAACCCTCAGCCTCTCTATCCATAATTTTTTCCTCCCTTTCTCCTTCAGTTAGCTCTTGTGTGAATGCTTGACCATATGTACCCTGTGTGCATGCATGAGGAATTCCCCCAATAAAAACACACCTTTAGCTTACTTTTAATCTTTGGCTGGCTTTTGCTTGGTCTGATCCCATAAAAATTGGGTATAAGATCCTGCTGGGTTACCCTGCCCTTCGTTTTGCTATAGCCAGTGCTCTGCTAATTTCCCCAACCTTTATAATTTGGAGCGAATTAAGGTGTTCCCTATGGGACCCCCAGAAGTCAGGGTAACACGTGTGAGAGAATAAATTTTGCACCATTTATCCAAACCACATCACAGATCTTCAGATGATGAGGCTGATGGAAAAGGACCCCACAGAATCAGTGTTAGAAGAGACCCCATGGGTCATTTAGTCCAACCCCATTCTGCCACACAGGAAGTCACAGGCCATTTCTGCATTACACTGTTGCAGTGCTATTCCTCCACTTTCAGCCTCCTGTGGAATTCTGGGGGTTTGTAGTTTCCTGAGGCCAAAGAGCTCTCTGGCTGAGAATCCTAAATGCCCCTCCCTAAACTGCAAACCTCAGGATTCCACAGGATGTTGAAAGTGGAATAATAGTACTGTAGCAGTATAGTGTGGAAACGGCCACAGTCAAAGCACTCCCTTTGACAGATAGCTATCCAACATGACTTCATTCTGCCAAGGCCAGTGCTCCGCTAATTCCCCTAGTCTTTGCATTTTTGGAGTGAATCAAGGTGTCCCCCACGGGACCCCCAGAAGTCAGAGTAACACATGTATTATCAGACAGCCAGGGTGGTAGAATGATTTTAGTGTTGGACCATGACTCTGGAGACCAGGGTGTCATTCTCTGCTCAGCCATGGAAACCGTGGGCAAGTCACACTCTCTCAGCCCCAGAAAACCCTGTGATAGTTTTGCCTTAGGGTTGCCATAAGTCAGAAATGACCTGAAGGCACACAACAACAACAACAACAACAACAACAGCAGCAGCAGCATGTATTATCACGGGGGAAAAAACTTCAGCAAAATCAGTATTACTTTCACAGGTTACAGCCTTGATGGCAATGTTTTAATCCTAGGGGGAAAGCCTTCCCACTCCGTGGGGCTTCACCAGCTGGGATTCCAGCAATTCCTCCTGGCCAGACAGCCGTGGCTTCTGCCTGGTGGTCGTTATCACGCAGTGTAAACACTCCCAAAGCCAAGTTGTGATTTAAGGTCAGGGCCCCAAGGCTCAGAAATGGTACCCTTGCATGTCCCTCTCAAGGCCTGCGGAGTTTACAAGCTCCAAGGTATTCAGTTTCCCTCACCCAGCCCCCTTCCCCACTTCTCCATCAGTCCTTCAAATTCTCTTGCTGGAACTTAAAAGCGGTGAGTCAGGCCTCCTCCCTTCCAGCATGTCAATCACACAAGCAATACAGTGGCCCTCAACTTTTGCAAGGGTTTGGGGCACAGAACCCTCATGAAAGTAAAAAAAATGTGAAGAACTCCCCCTCTGCCCAATTGAGCACTCCCCCTCCCATTCCCTTCCAGGGCTCCTGCATTTGCTGATGCTTCAGCCGGGCGGCAGACTGCGCGGGGGGGGGGATAGGCAAGCAAAGAGGGGCAGCCACATGCCAGGAGAAGCTGCACACACATGCCTTCCCCCCTTCACTTGCATTTTGTCTTCCAAGGCAAACAATCTGCAAATGAATGGGGGAGACAGCTGTGCATCTGGAGAAGCTGCGTGCACATGTGCCTTCCTCCCCTTTTCATTTGTGTTTCACCTGGGCATGCTGCCTTCCACCTGTGACACCACAAGGAGTCACCCCTATTTCTCAGGTTTTGGCCTTGAAACCCCACGGATCATCCTGGCCCATCAGCCTGGCTAATAGCCATAGATGGCTCCATTCTCCATTAATTTATCCAGTTCTCTCTGAAAGCTATCCAAGATAGCAGCCATCGCTTGTGGAGCAGGAATCTGCCTTGGAATCGAGACGGAGGAAAGCCAACCTCAGGAGGCTAGGACTCACTAACAGCAAACCTCTCAGCCAAGGAAGCAGCACAACCCAAGCAGAAAGGAAAGCAGGGCAGAGATGATTAATGAGGGTCCTTGCCAAAACAAAAACACCAGGAGAAATGCTCTTAATCAATGATAGCTGGCTGCAGCCATTTAAGTGAAGCCATGAAGCCCTATGAGGAGAGGCTGAGGGAGCTGGGGATGTTTAGCCTGGAGAAGAGAAGGTTAAGAGGGGACAGGATAGCCACGTTTAAATATTTGAAGGGATATCATAAGGAGGATGGAGTAAGCTTGTTTTCTGCCCATCAAGAAACCAGAACATGGAGCAATGGCTGCACACTTCAGGAAAAGAGATTCCACCTAAACATTAGGAAGAACTTCCTGATGGTAAGAGCAGTTTGACAACGGAATCCACTGCTGCCTCCATAGAGGGTGGTGGAGTCTCCTTCTTTGGAAGTTTTAAACAAAGGCTGGATGGCCATCTGTTAAAGGGAGTGCTCTGACGGTGTCTTCTGGCATGGCAGAAAGGCAGTTGGACTGGAGAGCCCTTGGAATCTCTTCCAACTCTAGGATTCTAAGTGCTATCTATGGCCACGTCCATTGCTGGAAACAACTATCTCCTTCTGGCTCTCGTACCTGTGAACTTGCCTGTGACTTGACCTTGGATGACCCGATGACCCTTCCTGATTCTTGGACCCTTGCGTTGGCTGATCTCGGAGCTCAGACTGATCTAACCACACTTCTGCAAACAGACTCTCCCAGGGGAGGACACTTCCGAAGCTTATCTGATTTATGACTATTCCCTTGGCTGCAGTTAACTCAGCTCCAAGCTCATTGACTCCTCCCTTGCGTAGTAATTCGGGGTGAGCAGAGCTGGGCCACGACACACTGCATCTTCTCATCCTGAATCTGACAAATACCGTATGTGCTGCGTGAAGAAGTCGTTCCTTTTGTGTGTCCTGAATCTTCCACCATTCAGCCTTGGGAGATGTTGCTCTCCTGTTAGAGCCATAATACCATGGATGATTTTATGTCGTGTCCCCCTTTATTCACCTTTTCTCCACTCTAAACAGCCCCAAATATTGTAAGCTTTCTTTCCAAGGCAGTTGCTCCAAGTCCCCTGTTCTTTTTCTGAACCTTTCCCAGCTCTAGAATACCTTTTCTTTCATTGTCATGACCTTGGCCATTTCCGCACTACAGTGTTATAGTGCTATGATTGCACTTTCAACATCCTATGGAATCCTGGGTTTTGTAGTTCAAGGAGGGGCATTGAGAATTCCCAGCCAGAGAGCTCTTTGGCCTCAGTCAACTACAAACCCCAGGATTCCACAGGATGTTGAAAGTGGAATAAGAGCACTATGACAGTATAGAGCAGAAATGGCCCTACACTAGACACAGTAGCCATGTACATCTATCTCCTAGCTATGAACATTTCCGCACTACACTCTTATAGCGCGATGATTCCACTCGCAACCTCCTATGGAATCCTGGGGCTTGCAGTTTTGGGAGGGGCCAGCTGGCCCCTCCTGAAACTGCAAACCCCAGGATTCCATAGGAGGTTGCAAGTGGAATCATCGCGCTAGAACAGGCTAGTGCGTAAATGGCCTAAGATCCCATTTTTGGTCACTTACTGCTACCTTAAATCATATCAGAATATGGAGGAAGTAGGGTTACATATTATTTTTCCCCTCTTCAAAGATATCACTTTGTGGCCAGAATTCTTTGGGGACATGAGCACTTACAAATTTTCCTTAGATGCGTGGATAGAAAATGGCCTTGAAAAGCCAAAATGGTAGAAGGTCTGGTAACCATGTGAGGACCAGATGAGGGAGCTGGGGATGCTTAGCTTGGAGAAGAGAAGGTTAAAGGGTAACACGATAGCCCAGTTCAAACATTGGAAGGAATGTCATATGAAAGATGGAGCAAGCCTATTTTCTGCTCCTTCAGAGACTAGGACATGGCGCAACAGAATCAAAGTGCAAGAAAAGAGATTCCACCTAATCATTAGGAAGAACTTCTTGATGGTAGGAGCAGTTTAAGAGTGGAATCTGCTGCTGCCTTGGAGTGTGGTGGAGTCTCGTCCTTCTTTGGAGATTTTTAAAGAGAGGCTGGATGGCCATCTGTCAAAGGGAGTGCTTTGATTGTACCTTCCTGCAGGGTAGTGTGAGGTTGGACTGGATTCTCAATAGGACATTCCTTCAAATATTTAAACATGACTATCAAGTCCTGTCTTAGGCCATTTCTGCACTACACTCTTATAGCGCGATGATTCCACTTTCAACATCCTATGGAATCCTGGGGTTTGCAGTTTCGGGAGGCAAGCCCCCAAACTGAAAGCCCCCGGATTCCATAGGCTGTTGAAAGTGGGATAATCGCACTATAAGAGTGTAGTGCGGAAATATCTTCTCTTCTCCAGGCTAAACATCCCCAGCTCCCTAAGCCAGCTCTTGTACGTTTCCAGGCCTTCTGCCATTTTGGTTGCCATCCTCTGGATGCCTCTTGTCTGGACAGCTACCTGCTGGGGATGCTCTAGCTGGAGATCCTGCACTCAGTAGGAGTTGAACTGCATGGCCCATGAGCCTCCTTCCAACTCCGTGACTCTACCTTATTTATGAAGAACTATCTTAAAAAGCTGGGAGACCCCAGGCCAGAGATCCTAGAGGGACCCCCACTGCTCCTGTCTCTCTATTCTGAGTGTGTTTGTGTGTGGAAGGACGGATCAAAAGCCAGGAGATGGAAGAGAGCCACAGACTTATTTGCACAAGCTGGTCATGCAAAAGTCAACTTATTCACAGACCCAGCCTCCTTCTCCTCTTTCCACCAGGCTCAAAAGCAATAATAAAATGCTGGAATGGTGCTTACACAGTTGTGGTTCAGATGCCACCAGGAGGCCGGCTTCTCACAGCTTGGATTTCTGCTCTCGCTCAGCAGGGTTTGTCTGGAAAAAGTTCCAGACCATTGCCCCACAGGCCTCTTCTTTCTGCCTTTCGTCCCAGGTTGAGATACCCCCCTAACTACACAAACAGCCCCAACCCACAGATTGCAAAGGAACTACAGAGAAAAAAATGACCTGAAACAAAAACATTCCCCAGGAGGACTTCATCAAAGGCCATTTCCGCACTAGCCTGTTATAGCGCGATGATTCCACTTGCAACATCCTCTGGAATCCTGGGGTTTGCAGTTTCTGCAAACTGCAAACCCCAGGATTCCATAGGATGTTGCAAGTGGAATCATCACGCTATAACAGGCTAGTGCGGAAATGGCCAAAGATGGAGAACTCATGAGATTCCCTCCTCTGCCCGCGACCAACCTCCTCACAGTCCAGTTCTCAAGCTTTCAACATACTCTACATGTTTCTCCTAGCCTGGAAAAATCTTCAGGCATGACATATTTCTCAGTACTGCAGGATCACCTCATCCCATACAATTTGCCCAAACTCTCAGATCCTCTGGGGGCCACTGACTTAAACTGGCTAGGACTAGATCGGCCATGGCAAGCCAGAGGATTTTTTTGCCTGTCGCCTCTAGACTGCGGAATGACCTGCCGGAAAAGATTTGTTGTCCCCTTGCAAAACCATATACCGGGGTCTACAACTTTGATATAAAATTAATCTAATCCACCGGAGAGGTCATTCGAATGTGCACGTAGGCAATCATAGTCATACGACCGAACGAACCAGATCAGGCCAGTAAAATCTCCAGTTGCGTAGCCACAGGAGACCTCATGTTGTGATGACCCATGGTGGACAAAAGGCCCTTTAAGCTTTAAGGGGTCCACTTGTAGGGAGTAAAAGTGTTCCCGGAAAATTGGGCACTGGAAGCAATAAAACCTTATCAGATCCATCTCCAGAAACTCACACCGCAGCCCCAAAGCGGAGGAAGATCCTGTTATTTAGATGACACTTTATTATCTTCTGAGAAATGCCAGGTGTGGAGGTGTTTTTCCTATTCTGTCTCTGTTTGTGTTCCCCGAGAAAGGCCTTCAAAGTAATTTTTTCCTGCCAATAGTCCCTGTTTTGGGGCTAGTTAGGCAGGAGAGGAAAGATGATGCAATGACTATGATGCCTCTTGGTTTTACCAACTGACTGCTCCCCCCCGCTTTATTTCTTTGTGTGTGAGTGCAAACTATTACTATTCAATAAAGTCATTCATTGGACCTTTGTGTGTGATTTCTGACTGAGCCTGACCCCGTAAGCATTGGGTTAAAGATCCTTAATTGCCCTGCCCTCTTTCCATTGCTAAAGCAGTGCTCCTAGCTAATTTTCCCCAGAAGTGACAATTTGACAGGCGTAGGGAATCCCCCTAAAGGACCCTCCGCAAGCCGGGTAACAGATTTGACAGCTAAATGTGCAGTCTGAATTCTAAAAAAAGTACAGATCAACCTCCATATTTGCAGCTTTGACCTTTGTGGATTTGATCATTCACGAGGTGCCTACTTGCCTCCCCTCCCAGTCTCCCCCTCCTGTTCCCTGGGTTTTTGGCCGGGCAGGCTGCATTCCTTCTCTGCACCCCAGCAAAAGGCAAGTGAATGGAAGAGGGAAAAGTTTGCATCCATGCAAGCCTTTCCCCCTCCATTCGCTGGCCTGTTGCTTGCATGGATAGAATCATAGAGACCCCAGAGGCCATCAAGTCCAACCCCATGCTATGCAGGAACACCCATCAAAGCATTCCCAACAGATGGCCATCCAGCCTCTGCTTAAAAACCTCCAACGAAGGAGACTCCAGCACACTCCTTGGAGGCAGCAGCATTTTCCACTGCCGGACAGCTCTGACCATCTGGAAGTTCTTCCTGAGGTTCAGGTGGAATCTCCTTTCCTGCAGCTTGAATCCATTGCTCCTTGTCCTGGTCTCTGGAGCGCAGAGAACAAACCCGCTCCCTCCTCAACATGACATCCCTTCAAAGAAGGAAGGATGATGGGCAACGGGCAGACAAATGGAGGGGGGGTAATTTCTCTTCCATTTGCTTGCCCGTTGCCTGCACAGGCAGAAAGAAGGCAGGGCAGACAGGCAATGGGCAGATGAATGGAGGGTGTGTGTGTGTTTTCCCTTCCATTTGCTTGCCGGGCAGAAAAAGGAGGAGTATGGCGTGGGGAGCCCTGTGATGGAATGGGAGGGGAGCATTCATTCACATTCAAAGGCCCCTCCCTAAACTGCAAACCCCAGGATTCCATAGGATGTTGCAAGTGGAATCATAGTGCTATTAACAGTCTAGTGCAGAAATGGCCTCTGTGTGGTACATGGATTGTGAGAGTGGGGATGACCCATACATCTTCAACGGTTTTACCTTGTCCAAATGCAGCCATCCTGTAAACCTCTTCCACCCCCCGGAAGCCCAGCATCCGGCACACGACGTCCCCGTCCTTTCTGTCCCAGCCATCGTCACAGACGGTCCCCCACACGCGGTCATGGAGAACTTCGACCCGCCCTTCGTGGGGGCCAGACCCGTTCACGAGGCGGATGCTTCCATCCTCTGGAGCAGGTCCTAGGGGGAGATAGGGAGACAAGGAAAAAAAGAAACACAGGCAGAATGTTTAAGCAATTCCTCTACGGCAGTAATTCTCACCCTTGTCTTTATCACAGACTCCCTTTAAATACCTTTCGTTGCTGCAGGCCACCAAGACTTAATTCAAGATTCAAATCCCCAAAATGCATATTTTTTTTAAAAAAATTGCTCATCAAGGATCACCAAGTTTGGAGAGAAGGAAGAAATAAGTAAATGCACACGCTCCTATTACAACATTTTTTATTGGAATGATTCCATACAAAATAAAAATAACAATAGGATGCTGAACCATGGCCTAACATTACTTGTTAAATTTCAATTAATTAATTAACGAGAAGGCTGGTGCTGGATTTCACATACAAGCTTTGTTACATCAGGCTTAAGAGCTGAAACTTGTAAAAGCTCATAACGTTTCTTCAAGACTTCATGGACCCCTATGAGGACATCATAGCCCCCAGGGGTCCACAGACCACAGGTAAAGAACTGCTGCTCTGGAGTATCCCTGCTCGATCTGGAATGTTTTGGGGTAATGCATGAAGAAATGCCTTTTTTTAGTTGTAACACAAGGAGAACGGCATTTGTTAGAATGGTCTTGGTGTCTTTTCCCATGTGTCAGTTTCCCTATAGAAGCAGCTGGGTGTTGTTACAGGCCAGACGTAATTCAGCTGGCACCTTCTTGGACCGCTTATATTAACATTTTAAAAAGCTATATAACCAGGTATCATCTATAGACTGTAAAACTCGAGCATAAGATCTGGGACAGTGTCTGCCTGCCTTCTGTCTTGCAACAAAAGGAAAAAGCTGGTTTAGCTTTCAGTCTGGGATAGCTGCCAGATCTTCCATTCGGAAATGCAAACACAGAAACAGACACTGATAGGAAGTAATCCCACAATTAGGTATTTTAGACGACACCGGATGACAGGTAGTGGACAGATTTCTGCAAGCACAGTGATGACTAGGGAAAGACCTCTGGCATAGAGACACAAAGATAAAATCTAGGGCCCTTTTCGCACGTTACTTGTTTGTGCGGCTGAGGGGGGTGTCTTGTGTGAAAAGCTTTAGCAGGAATGCTGCCGCTTCCCTGCCCCTTCGTTCCGCAGCTTGCTTCCTGGTGGCGCGACCGTCGCGCAAACGCCCCCCCCTTCCTTCCGTAGCACAGTCTGAGAGCTGTAGGCTGTGCTGGAGGAGGAAGCACAACCGGACCGCTCATTCGACGCACCACACGCAGGTAAGTGTGCAAGGGTCCCAGGAGCATTGCGCGACCACGCAGTATTTTTGGCTCCCAGCCGAAAATAAAAAAATGTGCACGCGGCCTGCTTTAGGCTTGTGAGCGTCACGTGAATGGGAGTGCGTCGTATGGACCAATGCTCCCATTCATGCAACACTCAAGGGGCCCTCTCGCAAAAGAAACTGCGTGCAAAAAGGGCCTAGGTCTTCTGATCGGATGACCCATGCACTCAGGGGGCATGAGGAGAGAATAAAAGAGCTAAGTCAGAGCCCATAAGTCAGGCTGGTTTTCAGCATGCCTCCAAAATGGAAAGAGAAGGCAATAACCTCATCTTCCAGACAGGCTGTTGTTCCTCATAGCTCCAACTTGCTGCTCTACAATGCTGGTCTAGGGTCATATTGGCAAGATGGACATGTGACCCTCTTTTCATAACTCTGTCCCAGGGTTTACAACTTTGATATAAAATTAATCTAACCCACCAGAGAGGCCACTCAGATGTGCACGTAGGCAATAAAATGGTCATACAATCTAAAAAGGAAAAAAAAAACCCAGACCAGGCCAGTAAATCTCCCCAGTCACGTAGCAACAGAAAGACCTCATGTTATATCGCCATGGCGGACAAATGGTCTTTAAAGTGTTGGGCACTGGAAGTAATAAACCTTATCAGACTTATCTCTAGACACCCATACCACTGCCTCAAAGCGGAGGAAGATCCTGTTATTTAGACGATCTTCCGATATCAGAGAAATGCCAGGTGTGGAGATGTCTTGCTTTCATAGAATCATAGAAATGTAGAGTTGGAAGAGACCCCAGGGGCCATCCAGTCCAACCCCCTGCCATGCAGGAACACCCTCAAAGCACTCCCGACAGATGGCCATCCAGCCTCTGCTTAAAAACCTCCAAGGAAGGAGCCTCCACTACACTCCAAGGCAGCAGATTCCACTGCCGGACAGCCCTGACTGTCAGGAAGTTCTTCCTGAGGTTCAGGTGGAATCTCCTTTCCTGCAGCTTGAATCCATTGCTCCTTGTCCTGGTCTTCTGGAGCAGCAGAAAACAAGTCCGCTCCCTTCTCTACATGACATCCCTTCAAATATTTAAACATGGCTCTCATGTCCCCTCTCAACCTTCTCTTCTGCAGACTAAACATCCCCAGCTCTCTAAGTCTAACCTCAGAGGGCTTCATGGCTTCCAGGCCTCTCACCATTTTGGTCGCCCTCCTCTGGACTTGCTCTAGCTTGACCATGTCCTTCTTGAATTGGGCTTCCCAGAACTGGACACAGGATTCAAGATGGGGTCTAACCAAGGCAGAGTAGAGTGGTACCAGTACCTCCCTCGATCTAGACGCTATACTCCTATTGATGCATCCAAGAATTGCATTGGCTTTCTTGGCTGCCGCATCACACTGCTGACTCATGTTCAGCTTGTGGTCTATGAAGACTCTTTGATCCCTTTCACATGTACTGCTATCCAACCACGTGTCCCCCATCCTATATTTCTGTATTCCATTCCCCGTTCGTTTTCCCTGGGAAAGAATGTGCCTTCAAAGTAAATTTTTCCTACAAATAGTCCATGTTTTAAGGCTAGAAAGGACAGAAAAACACGGACACACACAGAAAAGGACTCAGGAGAGAATCCCTGCCTCTCTAACAGAGGACTTCAGGAAAGGTGCAGTGTAATTACTATAATCTCTTACTTTCACTCTTTTAAATCTATTAGCTCTTGAACGAGTGTGGGTGTGTATGAGCTTAAGTACAAACTATTGTTAGTCAATAAAGCTATTCACTGAATCTCTTTGTGTGGTTTCTGACTGGCCTGACTCCATAAACATTGGGTTGAAAAGATCCTAATTATCCTGCCCTCTTTGCATGGCTAAAGAAGTGCTCTGAGCTAATTTTCCCCACAATTTTGACAGCTTTTAGGAATCCTCTTAAAGGAGCCCAAGCAAGCAGGGTAACAGACACCTAACCTAGGCCCTTTTCGCACGGGCCTTTTCTCGCGCGACAGCCCCGTGAGCCTTGCGGGAGTGGGAGCGTCGCTCCGCACGATGCACTCCCACTTCCACTGGGCTCACGGGGCTGAAGCGGCGCGAGCGCGGGTTTTTTGATTTTCGCTTCCAAGCGAAAATCACCCACGCTCGCACAACGCTCCCGGCGCCCGCGCGCACTTACCTCTCGTGCGGAGCGTCCGGGAGCTGGCCGGGTCGCACTTCCTTTCCTCCGCCCCTGGGTAAGGAAGGGACGGGACGGGGCGCTAGCGCGACGGACGCGACACGTCCTGCTTTGCGCGCGCGTGTGCGCGGGAGGGGCGGATAGGACGAGCGCCTTTCTCTCTCTCGCGCGTGGGGGGGCGGACGGGACGAGCGCCTTTCTCTCTCACACGCGCGGGGGGCGGATGGGACGAGCGCCTTTCTCTCTCTCGCGTGCGGGGGGATGGACGGACGCGCGAGTCGCCGCCGCCCCCGGGAGGCTGCCGCTTCCCCGCTCATTCCTTCGCCTGTGGAAGGAAGGAGGGGGGAAGCGGCAGGCTCCCGGAGAAGGCTTCTTGCGCGAGCCGCCCTCCCCCGCTCGCGCGAGAAGACTTAACGCGAAAAGGGCCCTATACAGATAATGGATATGTGCTTATGTAGTTACAATGGCTGTTAAGAATTAGCAAGGAAAATAGCCCTTGTGCCTATATAATCAGAGAAGCTTCTTTAGAGATGTACAGTCCCTCAAAGTCCCTCAAATTGGATAAGTTAAAGTGTAAAGATGAAATGTCCCAATGAACTTCTTGGTGGCCATAGGAATTAACAGACTAATATAAGATGCCCTTAATGCAATAGAGTATAATATAGTGGCATGATGCCTTACATGGAATGACATGGAATGTAACCAGGCTGTAGTGCCCAAGTATCGCTATGCCAGTGTTTCTCCTTGAGGGTTATCTATATGTACATATAAATCTATGCATACTTCAATAAATAGCTTGAAAAGAGTACCAAAAGAGCCTGCTCAATTCCCACAGAAATATCCTGAAATTCCCATACTTGAAAATGTTTAAGTGGAGTGTTGGTGTTAACGTGGCCGCTTTGGTTTTAATCACTGTCATGAGCTGGTAAGTCTGGTGACCAGAAACTGATAAAGGTGACCCCAGACAGTGCTGGGAGTGGCAACCTTTGCATGCTTAATTAACTGGCTAGTCAGTTTGCATGTTTATTGTAGGCATAGAGAGCTAGCCTAGAGTAAACTTCCTGTTTGTTTTGGTCAATACCTCTTCCTCCAGCACGTACACATTCTTTGTTCTTAAAGGCTTCTCTTGCCATTTACACCTCTCTCTTTTGTCATCGCCTTTTGTACTGAAAGCATGCTCTGAGATCTCCTAACAGGGATTATTTTCAGCAAGGATGTGACTGCTTAATTTCTTCTTCTTTTTTTTTCAAGAATTGAAACTGTGTAGACTATGCACAAGATTTTGTGAGTAAACTTTTCATATTTTTTAACCAAACTGCTTGTGTTTCTTTTGAGCGAGATTAAGTGTGTCTGGGGTGGAGATGAAAAAGTGGGACTGGTAATTTGTTCAACTTCTGCCTGTGCATTACAAAATACTCTGTTGATTGGGAGACTTATTACCAAAAATCTCTCAGTTTCCCAACAGAGAGAAACTAGAACTAGCTGAGAAATGGCAAAGATGCTCAGAAGCTCAGTCCAGGAGATAGAGTCAGAGAATCATAGAGTCATAGAGTTAGAAGAGTCCCCAAGGGCCACTGAGTCCAACCCTTTCTGCTAGCAGGAAGACACAGTCAAACCCTTCTCTTTAACAGATAGCCATCCAGCCTCTGCTTTAAAAACCTTCAGTGAAGTTGACTCCACCATACTCCATTGAAACAACCAATTCCACTGTCAAATTGCTTTTACCCTCAGGAAGTTCTTCCTAAGGTATGGAATCCTTGAGTTTCAAGAGACTGCAAAGGCCATTCAGTCCAACCCAATTTTGCTATGCAGGAATACACTATCAAACAGTCCAGACAGATGGCCATCCAGCCTCTCAGGAGATAATATTTCCACATACAAAAATTAATTTCAGCACAGAAAATGCTTTTTCCCTGTACAGCAAATGCTGTTTGTTGAGCAAAACTACTACGTGTGAACTTTGCACATAATAAGTCCTGAATTGCTAATAGGCTGCGTAAACTGTGTGGTTTTCCAAGACTTTCTCATAGCAGCAAGAAAATTACTGCATCCCCAGTAACTAAAGGCAGTAGATCCCCTCTGATCTTGGAAACTAAGCCTGGTCAGCTCTGGTTAGAACTTGGATGAGAGACTACCATGGAATCATAGAATCATAGAAATGTAGAGTTGGAAGAGACCCCAGGGGCCATCCAGTCCAACCCCCTGTCGTGCAGGAACACCCTCAAAGCACTCCCGACAGATGGCCATCAAGCCTCTGCTTAAAAACCCCCAAGGAAGGAGACTCCACTACACTCCGAGGCAGCAGATTCCACGGCCGGACAGCCCCGACCGTCAGGAAGTTCTTCCTGAGGTTCAGGTGGAATCTCCTTTCCTGCAGCTTGAATCCATTGCTCCTTGTCCTGGTCTCTGGAGCAGCAGAAAACAAGCCCTCTCCCTCCTCTACGTGGCATCCCTTCAAATATTTAAACATGGCTATCATGTCCCCTCTTAACCTTCTACCAGGCACTCTAGACTCTATTTCAGAGGAAAGAACTGGCAAAACTACCAAGTGAGAATTTAGTTTTGATGAACTGAAATTGACGAGGGAAAACCATGCAGCCTGGTAGATGTTGAACTACAGCTCCCATCATTATTTGTCATGGACTATGCTGGCTGCCGGGCTGCTGAGAGTTGCAGTCCGATGCAGTCCATCTGGATGGCATGGCAGGTGGTTCCTATCCTGAACTTAAAGTTTTCTCTTTTCAGTGGCTTTGCTGTAACTGTCCGATCTCAGAGGCTAAGCAAAGTCAGGACTTTTTAGTATGGGGAAGGGAACGCAACAGGAAACTCCAGGCGCTCTGAGAGGAAGGCAGTGGCAAACTACCTCTGCCTAAGGAAAACTTGCAAAATTCATGGGGTTGCCATGAGTTGACAGGTGACTTGAAGAAACATATGCAGACACACTGCTGCAGGACTTCATCCACATCAGTTATATTAATACGTCCACGGAAGAAAACCATTTGTTTTTCCTTAAACATGGATGATTTGAGCTGAATACTCAACAAACATCCAAATATTCCCCAGGCCACTCTGGCCTTAAGTAAACACAGCATGGATCTGGTTTGCTTTGGTTTGGGCATTGTCACAGAGTGCATAAATAACATGCTTGGAAGGCAGGACAATTCCCTGAAAAAGGCCTGGAAGCAATCAAGTGTTCGAGATGCTTTAGAAAACTACTATATGAGTCTTACACTGTATCACTTGCTTTCCAGGCTGGGATGGTCTTGATGCACGGAGGCAAACTTCACCTCCACCCAGTCTGAAGTTCAGTAAAGGCCAAACTCTGTCCAACCTAACTCACAGCCAGCTGGTAGCATCAGTGATGACAATCGTGATGATAAGCCATCTTTTCCCAACCAGGCTGGCAAAGGAGAAGCTGCAGTCATCACGGACAAATCTGATCACAGAAAGGAGGCTGAGAGGAAACTGTCCAACACTACATTTTACAGAATCCTAGCAAACAATCTCACCAGTGAACACGGGAAGGAATTAAACAGACAACCCAGGAAATCCCCCATGGAGGTTGAGAACCAAATCTGAATTGACATGCCCTCTGAGGAATGGCTTAGGGAGGTGGGGATGTTTAGTCTACAGAAGAGAAGGTTAAGAGGGGACATGATAGCCACGTTTAAATATCTGAAGATAAGGTAAGCTTGTTTTCTGCTGCTCCAGAGACTAGGACATGGAGCAATGGCTTTAAACACCAGGAAATAAGATTTCACCTAAACATAAGGAAGAATTTCCTAACCCTAAGAGCCATTTTACAGTGGAATGTGCCACTGCCTGGGAGGGAGGGTGTGTGTGTGTGTGTGTGTGTGTGTGTGTGTCCTCCTTTGGAGGTTTCCAAACACAGGCTGGATAACCATCTGTCAAAGGGCGTGCTTTGATTGTGTCTTCTTGTATGGCAGAATCGAGTTGGACTGGATAGCCCCAGTGGTCTCCTGCAACCCTAGAAACCTGTGATTCCACTCACTCCAAAATGTCATCTCAACTCCACATTTTAATCTATTTGGGGAACAGAGTTCAGCACCTTGGGCGGTACCTTTAAAATGAGACACAAAACTTGCAGTGGCTTCATGGCCCCACCGACATGGAATGATTGATTCTCATGGGCCACTGATAGCTATTCAGTTTGAAATAGTTGTTTCCAGCCTCCAGCACTTCTAGGTGCAAGGACACATTTGCACAATTGTTCTTTTGCCTCCCCTCAAAACAGATCTCCAATGGCCGGGCGCGGAACCAAATTGTTTTCAACAACAAACTCAGAACAAAAGGCTTTGCTCCATCAGGTTAAGTGGGGCCAACAGCTTGGATGGCTCCGAGCCACAGACACAAGGCAGCCTGGCTTGACAGCTCCAGATTTTGGACTGCAAGCAAAATCGAAATGACCTGGCCTTCTCCACACCCTCTCCTAAGGGGCTAACGACCCTGTCTGTTAATTAACCCATCTCCGCCTGCTGCTCTTGGACTTTCAGTCCCTGATGAAAGGGGCAGGGATCTTGAAGTCATTTGCACCGGTCTTCATGAAGTCAGCATCTGGGGCTTTGCTCCAGACAAACATTCACAGGGTCCAGCTGTTGGGTGTGGACAGATCCGTTCGTGGTGGGAGAGTTCACCTGCTGGAACAGCAAGTTTGCCTTTGGGGATGGCTAAAACTTCCACCTGCTCTATGCAATGGAGACATCCCAGAAATACAGATTATTAGGGTCAGGGAACTGGGCTGTGTGTGTATATGTGACATGTCTGGAATTTCAATTTCCACCTGTTATTTGGAAAAAAGTTAGATTGGACTACAGCTCCCAAGAAACCATCAACCAGGTTGGTCACCGCTATCATCCAACCCACTCAAATACTTTCTGCATTTTGTTTTTTTAGGGATGGGCCAACCGAATCCTTGAATCCTCAGCAAGGATTCAAGATTCACAAATCTGAATCCCTGTTCAAAAATAGGCAAACAGAATAGTTTGTTGGAGACCAGGATGCCTGAAAACCTGGGAGACCAGACACACAAGGGGAGATGGCAAGTAGGTGAGTTTTCCCCTTGGAGTAATAATGGCCATTGCTAATAATTTCAGAAATTACATCTGGGGTTGCATTCTGAGATATTTAAATTGGACACTTAATATTTAAGTTCAGCACTTGACTGGAAGGGACAGTCTTCTTGAGATTTCAAGGCTAAAAGATTCCTTTGCAGAGCTGCCTTGCAAAGCTCTTTCAGACCCAATTCTGGGCTCTGCAGTTTTACCAGGTGTCACAGCCTTCTCTGCCAAAGTGTGCTGGTGCATCATCAAACTACAAACCCCAGGATGCCAGAAGGAGCTGTGCAAAGAAAAGCCAGTTTTGACCTGGACTATCTCTGTACTCTAGTACGTGGCCCTGCTTACACAGGCCGAAAAATGTGGGATTAATCCACATTTTCCTGCCTGTGTACAAAGGGCCTTCATGTCATTTTAAATCTGGGGAGACCCTGAAGCAAAACTAGGACAATTGTCCTGCCCAGATTTCTTCAGAGGGAGGTTTGCTTTTGACTAGGCTTTTGCTGAGGCTGAGAGAGTGTGTCTTGCCCAAGATTATCCTTCTTTCCTTGCTTTTTAAACCCTTTTTAAAAAAAGGATTAGAAAGATTCAAGATTTGTGAGATTTGTGGATTCCTTCCAGGGATTCGGATCCAGATTTGGAAAATTCTGGATTCATCCCATTCCTCCTGTTTTTTATTATAGATATGTGTGACGTGGGAAGTTGGGGAAGCCTGGTTAGAACCAGCCAATCGCAGCTCTTGAAATGCTGTCAAGGAGGAGGGTCTATGGGCGGTGGGGGGCTACAGCCTAGAGGCTGGTCTGCAAGAGAGTAATCGAATCCTAGAATCATAGAGTTGGAAGAGACCCGGGGCCATCCAGTCCCACCCCCTGCCCTGCAGGAACACCCATCAAAGCATTCCCTTGGACAGATGGCCATCCAGACTCTGCTTAAAAACCTCCAAAGATGGAGACTCCACCACACTCCATGGAGGCAGAAGATTCCACTGCTGGATAGCTCTGACCGTCAGGAAGTTCTTCCTGAGGTTCAAGTGGAATCTCCTTTCCTGCAGCTTCCATTGCTCCTTGTCCTGGTCTCTGGAGTGGCAGAGAACAAGCCCACTCCCTCCTCAACATGGCATCCCTTCAAGTCAGGGCTGTCAGAGATAGAGGGAAGACCCAAGAGAGGAAGAGAGGAATGGATAAGGGTCTGGGGAGCTGGGAGTGTGGACAGAGAGTTCAGGGAATTCATTTTTAACTTACAGCCAGCCCTCCACATTTGCTACGGTTAGGGGTGCAGGATATCTGCAAAAGGGGAAAAACAGCAGATATGAAAATGTGTGTGTCTGTGGGAAACAGTCAAGGCATGGTGGGGAGAAGAGGCACCCAGGGTCCCAACCAGATGAAGGAAAGGAGAGGGAAAGGGGGCGAGTGCGCATAGTGGCCCCATACTTCCTCTCCCTCGCTTGTCTTCTTCCTTCGGTGTCTGTGGCGGTGATCAAGAGAGGGTTCATGGTGCTGAGAAAGTGGGCTGCAAGCTGTCCTTAGCTGGCCAGGCAGTGGCTGGTGGAAAAGGACGAGGGTGGGTTTTTAAAGGATCGGAGCTGCCAAGAGAGAAGTTTCCCCCAGAAAAGAACAGCCTGACATGTGAGGGGAAGAATTGGAGAAACTCTCAAATAATTGGGGGAAGCAATAATACCACTCTATTCTGCTTTAGTCAGACTCCATCTGGAACAATCCTGTGTCCAGTTCTGGGCACCACACTTCAAGAAGGATTTGGACAAGCTGGAAGGTGTCCAGAGGACGGTAGAAGGTCTGGAAACCGTGGAGCCCTGTGAGGAGCGGCTTAGGGAGCTGAGGATGCTTAGCCTGGATCAGAGAAGGTTAAGAGGCAATATGGCACCTTTGTTTAAATGCAATGTCTCCATTGCATAGAGCAGGTGGAGGTTTTAGCCATCCCCAAAGGCAAACTTGCTGTTCCAGCAAGTGAACTCTCCCACCACAAACGGATCTGTCCACACCCAACAGCTGGACCTTGTAAATGTTTGTCTGGAGCAAACATCCTCCATCTGGAGGATGGAGCAAGCCTGTTTTTTGCTGCTCCAGAGACTAGGACAGGGAGCAGTGGCTTCAAATGTCAGGAAAAGAGATTCCACCTCAACATTAAGGAAAGACTTCCTAACAGTAAGAGCAATTCACCAGTGGGATAAGCTCCTGCCTGGGAGTGTGATGGAGTCTCCTTCTTCTTTGGAAGTTTATAAATGGATGGCCATCTGTCAAAGGGAGGGCTTTGATTGTGTCTTCCTGCATGGCAGAAGGGGGTTGGGCGGGGTGGCCCCTGGGGGTCTCTTCCAGCTCTATGATACTATGCTTCCACGAGATTTTTGCACAAAATATGTCCCAAACTGCAACGATTCTCAACGGTCCAAAATTCTTCATACTGGCAGGGAAGCCTTGCTTTTGTTCATAAACCAGCCTTGTCATTATTAAGTAGTTAAATGACAAGGCTGGTTTACGAACAAAAGCAAGGCTTCCCCTACCAGTTAATAAGCACCCTGCCAATGGCTCGGCCTTCAGATTATTACTCCTTCTCTCCACCTTGTGCAGTTATCCCGGGGCGAGTCAAGTGGAAGCAGTGAGTGGCAATTGCTAACAGATGCCCGAAGGCCCGCGCTTCGTGCAGGGCCATAACTCTGCCTTCCTGCCACACGGTCCTCTGAGGTGATGCCAAGGCCGTACGAAAACCAAAGTCCCACGAGCCCTCGCAGTGACGTCAAGCTTTCGCTTGGCAAGAGAGCCAGAAAGTCCTGCTGCTTCGTCTCTGCTTTCAAGCTGGAAACGGTGCAAAAGTTAAGCGTCTTCTAAAAAAAAAAAAAACGTTCAGCATGTTCCAGACCCAGAACGGACACATGCTATGTAAGCAAAACATGTGCTGTTGTTGGGCGTTCCGCAGCTGATGTAGGTCATGAAATGTTTTGTTTTTAAAAACGTGGAAGAACGACGTACTTTTTTAATGAGCAAATGGGCAGTTTTGAAGCTCTCAATTAGCCTTTGAGGCCCCTCTCTGAGCTGCAAAGCCCAGGATTCCATAGGCTGTTGAAAGTGGAATAATAGCACTATAACCGTCCAGTGTGGAAATGGCTCCGTCTCATGCATGTATCTCATGCCACCAGTACATTCAAACAATGGGCCTGTTCTCTGGTGTCCCAGAGGGCAAAACTGGGGGCAGTTATTTCCACTTACAGGAGGGTAGATTTTGATTAAATGATAGAAGGAACTTCTTGACAGTTAAGAACCATTATGCATTGGAACCAATTGTCAAAAGAGGTGGGGGGGTCTTTTTCTCAGATGTTTTCAAGAAGAGGCTGGACAGCCGTTCTGGGAGTGTTCTAGCTGGAGACCCTGCACTGAATGCTGTGGTTGCGGGGACCCTAGGGCCCTTCCAATTATCATAGAATCATAGAGCTGGAAGAGACCCTAGAGGCCATCCAGTCCAACCCCCTGCTATGCAGGAACACCCATCAAAGCATTCCCAACAGATGGCCATCCAGCCTCTGCTTAAAAACCTCCAAAGAAGGAGGAGACTCCACTACACTCCAAGGCAGCATATTCCACTGCTGGACAGCTCTGACCGTCAGGAAGTTCTTCCTGTGGTTCAAGTGGAATCTCTTTTCTTGCAGCTTGAATCCATTGCTCCTTGTCCTGGTCTCTGGAGCGGCAGAGAACAAGTCTGCTCCCTCCTCGACATGAAATCCCTTCAAATATTTAAACATGGCTATCATGGCCCCTCTTAACCTTCTCTTCCTCAGACTAAATGTCCCCAGCTCCCTTAGCCACTCCTTATAGGGCTTCATGGCTTCCAGACCCTTCACCATTTTGGTCGCCCTCCTCTGGACATGTTCCAGCTCATCAACATCCTTCTTGAATTGAGGTGCCCAGAACTGGACACAGGATTCCAAATGAGGCCTAACCAATGCAGAATAGAGTGGTACCATTACCTCCCTCAATCTAGACACCATACTCCTATTGATGCAACCAAGAATCGTGTTGGCTTTCTTGGCTGCTGCATCACATTGCTGACTCATGTTCAGTTTGTGCTCTATTAAGATTCCTAGATCCCTTTCACACGTACTGCTATCCAGCCACACGTCCCCCATCCTATACTTGTGACTTTCATTTTTCCTGCCCAAGTGCAGGACTCTGCATTTCTCTGTTGAAATTCATTTTGTTAGCTTTGGCCCAGCTCTCCAATTTGTCAAGGTTGTATTGAAATTTGATCCTATCCTTTGGTGTATTAGCAACCCCTCCCTGTTTGGTATCATCTGCAAATTTGATTAGCATGCCCTCAACTCCCTAATTCTATTTCTATTCTAGGATCCTATGATTCTATAAGCCATATTTAATGCTTTATTTGGGTGGCACTGGAGGTGCGTTGACTCCATGTCATTGGGATGGTGAATCCACCCTGGCTTTTAGCTGGAACTTTACAAGAAGTACCCAAGGCGCTGTGCCACAGATAGCTCCTCTAAGGTTCAGACTAAATCCAGGAGCGGGTTTAGTATTTCACTGGCATGAGGGTCACTTGCCTACACTCTTGGTTAGGAAAAGGATTCTGTTCTATTTTGCTTTGGCCAGACTTCACCTTGAATCATGTGTCCACTTCTGGGCACCACAGTTCAGGAAGGATATGGACGAGCTGGAACACGTCCAGAGGAGGGTGATCAAAACAGCGAAAGGCCTAGAAACCATGAAGTTCTATGAGAAGCAGCTTAAGGAGCAGGGCATGTTTAGCATGGAGATGAGAAGGTTAAGAGGCCACAAGATAGCCACGTTTAAATATTTGAAGGGATGTCGTGTTGAAGAAGATGGGGTAACCACATTTTCTGCTGCTCCAGTGACTAGGACACAGAGCAGTGGCTTCAAATTAGAGGAAAAGAAATTCTGTCTAAACCTTAAGAAGAACTTCCTGATGGTAAGAGCAGTTTGAGAGTGGAGTCCATTGCTGCCTGGGAGTATGGTGGAATCTCCTTTTTGGGGTGTTCTAAGCAGAGGGTGGATGGCCATCTGTCAGAGGGAGTGCTTGGATGGTGTCTTCCTGCATGACAGAATGGGGTTGAACTGGATGGCCCTTGGCATCTCTTCCAGCTCTAGGAAGCTATGGTTCTATGAAAGCTTCCATGCAGCTGATGCCCAATAAAGTAGGTCTGAGGGACAGTTAAAGTTCTGGAATACCGCCATAACCATGTCACACCCAAAATATAGCAGATTGCTCCCACAGCTTTGGAAGCGTGCCCAGCAGCAGAGAATATTTTAGCAGCAATGCGCTGCAGCCAGGAAAAACTCACCCATGCCAATTGTTTTCTTCCATCAAGGAGGCAATTTATTCTTGAGTTACAATGTTTACATATTTACAAGAATCTCCAGAAGGCATTCCAGCATCCCTCTGCTTGCTCTTTCTGACAGAGCCTCCGGCAGACACATCAAGCACCATGTGCAACTTGTTGGCTAGCTCTCAGCGACATTTATACTCACACTAGCTGATGCAATCCTGCCAACCTTTGCATTCTCCCCACACCTGATGCAACTTTCTCCCCTGGTTGCTCATCAGCATGACTCAGCATGACTCAGCTAAAGTCACATGGCTCTCCACAGGTGCACTTAACAACCCACATCACAAAGTATTTTCTACAGGTTTGATCCAACCTTTACTGACAAATCATGCCTATGCAGGGACTGCGAATACAGATCCTGTACCAATGTGGAACTCCAAACTACGCATCTGTATGATCCTGAACTCTTGCCATACGTTCTTCTACCTATCCTGGTTTGTAAAGAAAAAAACATTTTCCACCTTTCTCCCCTTACAAACACCACTGAGGCTGAACCCCATTGCCATACCCTCATGTTTCACACTCCTACCACCATTTATACTTCCTTCTACTCCAAGCTTTGGTATACATGTCTTTCCACAGAGGCAGCAATCCATTCATCTGATGGAGTGGACTGGACTCCATGAAAGCTTATGCCAGAAATGTTTTTTTTTTCCATAGACAGTCTCTGACGTGCTCCATTTAAAACTTTATGGCCACTTCCTCACTAGCCTGTTATAGCACGATGATTCCACTTTCAACATCCTCTGGAATCCTGGGGTTTGCAGTTTCAGGAGGGGCCGGCCGGGGGATGTTGAAAGTGGAATCATCGCGCTATAACAGGCTAGTGCAGAAATGGCCTATAAATCAGGGGTCTACCCACAATGCCAATACCTCCACAAAACAATGGGAAATTAGGAGGCCTAGGAAGGTGTAATTTAATAAGATCTTTCCACCAATGTTTATGGGATCTTGCAGGAAAGGACCAGCCAGAGAATCCAAAATGTAAACTATGTTTCTGTGGAAAGATTCACACATGCACGCAAAAGATCCAAACACTCACACACGCACATGAAGACTAACCAAAGGAAAAGGGAGGAAACTTGTGGACAGAGGACTTCTAGGGTTTGAGTGATATGACAAGCTGGAGCAAGTCCAGAGGAGGGCGACCAAAATGGTGAGAGGCCTGGAAGCCATGCCCTATGAGGATAGACTTAGGGAGCTGGGGAGGTTTAGTCTGCAGAAGAGAAGGTTAAGGGGGGACATGAGAGCCACGTTTAAATATTTGAAGGGATGCCACGTAGAGGAAGGAGAGGGCTTGTTTTCTGCTGCTCCAGAGACCAGGACAAGGAGCAATGGATTCAAGCTGCAGGAAAGGAGATTCCACCTGAACCTCAGGAAGAAATTCCTGACAGTCAGGGCTGTCCGGCAGTGGAATCTGCTGCCTCGGAGTGTAGTGGAGTCTCCTTCCTTGGAGGTTTTTAAGCAGAGCTGGATGGCCATCTGTCATAGGGAGTGCTTTGAGGGTGTTCCTGCATGGCAGGGGGTTGGACTGGATGGCCCCTGGGGTCTCTTCCTACTCTACATTTCTATGATTCTATGAGAGAAGGAAGGAAATGTGGCGATGTGGCTTGGGTAGGCACCTAAGGACAGTTCTCATTTGGAAATCAAGGCAACAGCATGGCATTCAGAAAAATGAGAAACTCTGAGAGGCTGCTCAAAATCAAAGGTTTTTATATCCAAAAACTACCAGACAGGTATGGATGTGAGTTGCTCTCCCAGCCAAGTGGACAATGGGAGTTGCAACACAAAAAATGAAGTCCACATGGTGTTAATGGTCTCAGTGTTTAGGTGACACAGGGGTAATGGCTATTGTAATAGCTCTGTATTGTGGAGAGGTTAGGGAAAGAAAGCAGGGAAAAATTCAGATATGAGGGGTCAGGTTTAGAACAATCACAGTGGCATGGGAACTTCCCTTTAAACAGAGGATCAGGAGTGATTTAGCCGAGTATTCCTCCATGGCAAGGAGTTGGTCCAGATCGTCCTTGGGCAGAGGTGCATCTAGGGTGGGGCAAGTAGGGTATGTGCCCCGGGCGGCAAAGCCAGCAGGGCACAAAAAAGCCATGCCAGAAGATTTAGCAGCAGAGGAATTTCCTTATTGACTTTAAATCCAGAGAATTCTCCATATTCCTGAACTATTTTAATCAGATCTTCAATACTACTCGCTGGATCATCCAAAAATAAAACCGAATCATCAGCAAAGGCTTTTAGCTTATACTGATATTTCTTAATTTGGACTCCTTTTATGTCTTTGTCTTCTCTTATGCCCTTTTTGCAGCGCCGGCGCTCGCGCGACGGAGGAGGGCGGCTCGCGCAAGAAGCTTCTCCGGGAGGCTGCCGCTTCCCCCTCCTTCCTTCTGCAGGCGATGGAAGAAGCGGGGAAGCAGCAGCCTCCCGGAGGCGGCGGCAGCTCATGCGTCCGTCCATTCCCCCGCGCGCGTGAGAAAGGAGCCTGTCCCCTCCATCCCCCCGCGCGTGAGAAAGGCGCTTGTCGCATCCGCCCCCTCTCACGCGCGAGAAAGGCGCTTGTCGCGTCTGCACCCCCGCGCGCGCGCGAAGCAGGACGTGTCGCGTCCGTCGCGCTAGCGCCCCGCCCCGTCCCTTCCTTCCGCAGGGGCGGAGGGAAGGAAGCGCGACCCGGCCGGCTCCCGACGCTCCGCACGAGAGGTAAGTGCGCGTGGGCGCCGGGAGCGTTGCGCAAGCGGGGGTTTTTTTCGCTTCAAAGCAAAAATCAAAAACCCGCGCTCGCGCCGCTTCAGCCCCGTGAGCCCGGCGGAAGTGGGAGTGCGTCATGCAGAGCGACGCTCCCACTCCCGCGAGGCTCACGGGGCTGTCGCGCGAGAAAAGGCTCATGCGAAAAGGGCCTTATACAATTGTTAAGTATTTCCATTGTCATGATAAACCACAGAGGGGACAAAGGACACCCTTTTCTTGTCCCTCTGTGTAATTCTATCAGTTGTATTCTTTCACCATTTATAACCAGTCGAGCTTGCTGTTGACTATAGATTGCCTCAATCCATGAGACAAATTTTTCTGCAGCCTGCATCTGTTTAACCACCACCTTCACAAATGGCCAACTGATCATATCAAAAGCTTTCTCCGCGTCTACAAAAATCATAGCCATTTAGCAGCAGAGGAATTTCAACAGGATTCTGCACAGTGTATGTTGTATGAAATTCATTTATTTTCTGAAAAGCAAAACCTTTGCTTTTTAATGTTAAGAATGGGAGACTGCACGAAAAACAACCTTTTTGCACAAAACAGATCTTTCACAGAAAAGATTCCAACTGCTAAGAACCTTCACAGAAATGTCCAAAACCTCATATAATCCAGCCCAATGGAGGGAAAACTTTCAAAATGAATCACTGTTGCATGCAACTAGCATGAAATAAGTAGAGATCAGCATCCTTCTGCCTAAGGCCATCTTGTCGGTACAATATTATGCCAGCTGCAAGAAGTCTCCTCAACCCAACCAAGACCTTTCCAAGCTTTGTTAACTGTGAGTCCTGAAATTTAGAATGCCCTCCAAACCTATGCAAAAATTTTTGCAATTGTTTTCCAACATTTTGCAACAAAAAGACGCTCAAATTTTGCAATGCCCTTCAAATTGAGATATATGCACATCATCTCAAGAGTTCTTAGGAAAGAGCTAAGGACAGGTATGGCACAAACCAGGTATTGCTAGGTCTTTGGACTGTTTACTAGGAGCCCTGAGTTGATGTGTGAGTATCTCAGTTTTGGGGGAATCTACAACATGTGGGGGGTTTGTTTCTAAATATCACAAAACAACTGCAAAATTTTGGTGTGGGTTTGGAGGGGATTCCAAATTTCAGGGTTTGTAGTTAATAGGCTATATTTCAGAGAAAGGAACTGGTCAAACCACCTAGAACTGTACGGCTGGAAGGGATCCCATCTAGTCCAACTTCCCATGCCAGTGCAGGAATCCATTGCTCCAAACATGCCAGAGAAGTGATCCATCCAACCTCTGTTCAGAAACCTCGAATGAAGGAGATTCCACCACCTTCTGAGTGATGTTGTTTTACTGTCAAACAGCTCTTACCGTCAGTGACTTCTTTCTAATGTTTATACCTTCATATATCACATAGTTAAACTGTGGAACTCATTGTTCTAAGATGTAATGTCTGCTACAACCCTGAATGGCTTTTTAAAACAGGCTGCAGACACCTATTTAACCTCTGTATAATAACATCCATCATTCTTGAAGCTATAGTTCACAAAAATAACTCTTCCAAGCTCTGTAGCCTGCCTTACAGTGCAAGCCCCATCTGAGACTTAGCTGAGTGGTTATGTGTGTCTTTAAAAAGACACACATAACCACTCAGCTAAGGCCCTTTCTGCACGTGGGAAAGGAGCCGCGCAAAAACGAGACTCACCGCCACGCTCCAGTGCAGATTTGCAGGCGCGCACTACTGTGTGCCTGCAGATCTGCTGGGGACGGGCTTTAGGCTGGTGCGCGCCTGCAAATCTGCACTGGAGCGTGGCGACGGAGCAACACAGAGTTTTTAAAAAGCACGCTGTGTGACCAGTTCCAGTCGCTCTGAACTGGACTGAGGTGCGGAACTACAAAAGTATCCGCCCCAGTCCACTCCATGGTGCAAAGACCTCCGTTGGAGGTTGCTCTGTGCCGTTTTAATAGCCCTGTGCGGAAAGGGCCTCTGTCTCACATAATTTCCGCACTAGCCTGTTATAGTGCTATGACTCCACTTTCAACATCCTACGGAATCCTGGGGTTTGCAGTTTAGCGAGGCGGCCCCTCCCGAAACTGCAAAACCCAGGATTCAATAGGATGTTGAAAGTGGAATCATAGCGATATAACAGGCTAGTGCGGAAATGGCCTCAGATGGGGCTTGCACTGTAAGGCAGGCTACAGAGCTTGGAAAAGTTGTTTCCAAGAGAAAACGCTTCCCATTGTTAGGCAGAACTAGAATCTCAGAACTATAGAGTTGGAAGAGACCCCACGGGCTGTCTAGTCCAACTCCTTCTGCCATGCAGGAAGATACCATCAAAGCTCTAACTTTGACAGAGGGCCATCCAGCCTTTGCTTAAAAACCTCCAAAGAAAGAGGCTCCACTGCATTCCCAGGCACCAGTGTCCTCCACTTCCAAACTGCTCTTACCCTCTGGAAGTTCCTCTTAATGTTTAGGTGGAATCTCTTTTCCTGCAGTATTAAGCCACTGCTCTGTGTCCTGGTCTCTGGAGCAGCAGAAATCAGGCTTGCTCCATCCTCCATATGACATTCCTTCACATAAACATGGCTCTCATGTCACCTCTTAACCTTCTTTTCTCCAGGCTAAACATCCCCAGCTCCCTGACCTGGTCCTCATAAGGCATGGTTTCCAGGCCTTCTACCATTTTGGTCCAGCAGCAGCTGCCTAGTCAGCTAAGGAAGCCTTGCAACTCAATTCCTCAACACCATAAGCCCGCTCCCAATGCTCCCATTCCCAATGAAAGCTATATGTGTGAGAGAGGATGTACAGGGCCACCGTGCCCACCTCCCCTTCCTTCTCCTTTCCCTGACCTGGTCTGGAATCTGGATCCCTGCTCTCCCCACCATGCTATACCCACCCTTCAACGGACACACACACGCATTTTGATGTTTGTGATTTCTCCACTTTTGCATGGATGCCGTGCCCCTAACCTTAGCAAATGTGGGGGCTGACCATAGTCAGCACTTGGATCGGAGACTGTCGGAAGGAACTGGCAAAAATCATCTCTGAATATTTTTTGCCTAAGAAAACCCTATGAAATTCATGACATCGCCAAAACTCAATATGTGATACACACAATATAGCACAGGGCCTAAATACCTTAAAGGCACTGGATCCAATCTGATATTGGAAGCAAAGCAGGGTCAACCCTGGTTAGTACTGGGATGGGACACCACCAATGACTACCAGGCGCTGAAGGCTATATTTCAGAGGAAAGAACTGGCAAAATCATAGAATCGTAGAATCATAGAAATGTAGAGTTGGAAGAGACCCCAGGGGCCATCCAGTCCAACCCCCTGCCATGAAAGAACACCCTCAAAGCACTCCCGACAGATGGCCATCCAGCCTCTGCTTAAAAACCTCCAAGGAAGGAGACTCCACCACACTCCATGGAGGCAGCAGCAGATTCCACTGCCGGACAGCCCTGACTGTCAGGAAGTTCTTCCTGAGGTTCGGGTGGAATCTCCTTTCCTGCAGCTTGAATCCATTGCTCCTTGTCCTGGTCTCTGGAGCAGCAGAAAACAAGTCCTCTCCCTCCTCTACATGGCATCCCTTCAAATATTTAAAGATGGCTATCATGGCCCCTCTTAACCTTCTCCTCTGCAGACTAAACATTCCAAGCTCTCTAAGTGTATCCTCATAGGGCATGGCTTCCAAGCCCCTCACCATTTTGGTCACCCTCCTCTGGACTTGCTCCAGCTTGTCAATATCCTTCTTGAATTGGGGTGCCCAGAACTGGACACAGGATTCAAGATGAGGTCTAACCAAAGCAGAGTAGAGTGGTACCAGTACCTCCCTCGATCTAGACACCATACACCTATTGATGCAACCGAGAATTGCATTGGCCTTCTTGGCTGCCGCATCACACTACTGACTCATGTCCAGCTTGTGATTTATGAAGACTCCTAGATCCCTTTCACACGTCCTGCTATCCAGCCACGTGTCCCCCATCCTATATTTCTATATTCCATTTTTTCTACCTAAGTGTAGGACCTTGCACTTCGCTCTGTTGAATTTCATGTTGTTAGCCTTGAAATCCATGTTTGAATATTCTTTGCCTAAGAAAACCCTATCAAATTTATGGGATCACTTTAGTTAATGGGGAGCTTGAAAGCACATATGTACACACAGTCAACAGAGCTGCCTCTCCTCCTTCCTTCTCCTCCAAGAAAGGACAGATGAACCTCCTTGATGCTTGGGGAGGCGTGCGAATGCTCCCCCCACCTTGAATGGAGGAGTTTGTCTGCTGTAGCACAAGGATGTGTGTGTGTGTGTGTGTGTCTGTGAGTGTATCTCTGTGTTAATTCTACCCCCCACCCCAATTTTGCATAAGATCCAAGAGATCTGGATGGCTTTTGTTCCTCTCCGTATTTGTTTTTATTACGCCTATTAACCCCCTTCCCTCCTGTACGGAAAGGAAAATCTACGGAGAAGAAATAAACACGCTTGCTTAGCAAAACAAGCTCTCCCGTCACCGCAGCTGCACAGAGATATCATCAGCTCTCTTAATTGGGACCATGTGTCCGTTAGGGAAGTGGAAGATTTATGCCCTAGCAAGGAAAGAGGATTGCTTTCTGAAATCTCCCCCTCCCCAGAAGAAACAAACCCATTTTTCATTCATTTTATCCAGGCCCAAGAAATGGACACTCTCCAACACGTTGGGCTGCAACATTCCTTAGATAGGCAGATAGAGTGCATATAGTTCATCCTGGGGAGTTTTACCGCTCCTGGGTTTCAGGTGGCCCAGCTAACCTAGAATCACAGAAGGGACCCCAAGGCTATCTAGTCCACCCATCCCAATCCACCGCTAATGCACTCCAGAGAGGTGGGCACCCAAACTCTGGCCATTTCCACACGAGTCTGTTATAGAGCGATGATTCACTTTCAACCTCCTACTGGAATCCTAGTTTGCAGTTCCGGGAGAGGCCGGCTGGCCCCTCCCGGAACTGCAAACCCCAGGATTCCATAGGAGGTTGAAAGTGGAATCATCGCTCTATAACAGACTCGTGCGGAAATGGCCTCTCTTTAAAAAAATCCAACAAAGGAGAGTTCACCTCACCCAAGGCAGTCACAGAATGACCGAGGAGAGAAGGTTAAGAGATGACATGACAGCCTTGTTTAAATTTTTGCAGGGATATCATATGGAGGACGGAGCAAGCTCGTTTTTTGCTGCTCCAAAGACCAGGACATGGAGCAATGGCTTCAAAATTCAGGAAAAGAGATTCCATCTCAACATTAGGAAAAACTTCCTAATGCTAAGAGCAGTTCAACAGTGGAATAAACTGCTGCCTCGGCGGAGTGTGGTGGAGTCTCCTTCTTTGGAGGTTTTGGGTGGCCATCTGTTGGAAGGGGTCTTTGATGGTGTCTTCCTCCATGGCAGAATCAGGTTACACTGGATGGCCCTTGGAGTCCCTTCCAACTCTAGGAGTCTATGTTCCAGGAGAGTCTGAAGGGCCCTAAAAGTCATCTAATCCAAACCCCTGCCCATGCAGGAATCCACAGTTAAAACAACCCTGAGAGGTGGCCATCCAACCTCTGTTTTAAAAAATCCAATAAAAGAGAAAATCCATTCCATGGTGAAACTGCTCTTCCCACCAGGAAGTTCTTTAAATGTTTAGATGGAATCTCTTTCCTTGTAATCTGAATCCACTGGCTCGGGTCCTACCCTCTGGAGCAGCAGAAAACAAACTTGTTCCATCATCCTTGTGCTGGTCCTTCAGATATTTGGAGATGATCACCTTGCTTGACCGGATACCCACTGACTCAGTGGGAACTTCACAAGCCAACACTGCACTGTTATAGGCCCTTTTTGCACGTTACCCTTTTGCGCGACGGGGAAGGGCGTCTCGCGCGAGAAGCCTCATCCGAAACGCCTCTGCTTCCCCGCTCCTTTGTACTGCAGGTCGCTTCCTGTTAGAGCGACCGTCACCCTGGTGCCCCGCCCCTTCATTCTGCAGCGCAGTCTGGAAGTTGTAGGCTGCGCTGGGGGAAGGAAGCATGACCGGGCCGCCTTGCCGACACACCGCACGGAGGTAAGTGCGCGAGGGCGCCGCGAGCATTGTGCGAGTGCGGGGCATTTTCGGCTTAAAGCCGAAAATCAAAAACTGCATGCGCGTCCTGCTTTAGCCTTGTGAGCATCATGCGAGGGGGAGTGCATCATACGGAGCGCTGCTCCCACTCACGCGATGCTCAAGGGGCGCTAGCGCAAAAAAAAAAGCATGCGAAAAGGGCCATAGTGCTGTTATTCCATTTTCAACCAGTGGCGGAGCTTGGAGTGCGTGGAGGGAGGGCGGGGCTCCAGTGTGAGGGGCGGGGCCACTGTGCATGGGGGTGTGGTTGCGGTGTGTGGGGCCGTGGCCACTGTGCATGGGGGTGTGGTTGCGGTGTGGGGGTGTGTGGCCAGGGTGTGCGGGGGCGTGGCTACAGGCTGGGATGCCCCCAAAACATTGCCGCCCAGGGCGAATCACCCCCCACCTCCACGTCCCTACACACCTGTTTTTAACCTCCTGGGAATTCTGGGGTTGGTAGTTTCCTGAGATCCAAAAGCTCTCTGGCTGAGAATGCTAAAAGACCCTCCCTAAATGGTAAACTCCAGTTATTGCTGTTGAAAGTGGAATAATAGCACCATAACAGTGCAGTGCGGAAATGGCCTAAGTTCCATTGACAATTAGTCCACTGTAGTTGGGAATCAAGAGAGCCAGCACCGTGTGGCAGTTCGAGCACTGGACTATGACACTGGGAATCCGGGTTCAAATTTCCCCTCAGCCATGGAAGTAGCTAAGTAGCTGGGCCTAAATACCCTACAGGCATCAGCTCCTTTCTGATCTTGGGAGCTAAGAAGGGTCCATCCTGGTTAGTACTTGGGTGGGAGACCACCAATGAATCCCAAGTGCTGTAGGATACAGCTCCTTTCTGATCTTGGGAGCTAAGAAGGTCCATCCTGGTTAGTACTTGGGCAGGAGACCACCAATGAATCCAAAGTGCTGTAGAATACAGCTCCTTTCTGATTTTGGGAGCTAAGAAGGGTCCATCCTGGTTAGTACTTGGGTGGGAGACCACCAATGAATCCCAAGCGCTGTAGGATACAGCTCCTTTCTGATCTTGGGAGCTAAGAAGGGTCCTTCCTGGTTAGTAGTTAGGTGGGAGACCACCAATGAATCCCAAGTGCTGTAGGATACAGCTCCTTTCTTATCTTGGGAGCTAAGAAGGGTCCATCCTGGTTAGTGCTTGGGCAGGAGACCACCAATGAATCCCAAGTGCTGTAGGATACAGCTCCTTTCTGATCTTGGGAGCTAAGAAGGTCCATCCTGGTTAGTACTTGGGCGGGAGACCACCAATGAATCCCAGGTGCTGTAGGATACAGCTCCTTTCTGATCTTGGGAGCTAAGAAGGTCCATCCTGGTTAGTACTTGGGTGGGAGACCACCAATGAATCCCAAGTGCTGTAGGATACAGCTCCTTTCTGATCTTGGGAGCTAAGAAGGGTCCATCCTGGTTAGTACTTGGGTGAGAGACTACCAACAAATCCCAAGTGCTGTAGGATATATTTCAGAGGAAGGGATGGGCAAATCTACCTCTGAGTACTCCATGCCTTAGAAAGCCCATGAAATTTTTGGTCAGACCTCACCTGGAGCACTACATCCAGTTCTGGGCACCACACTTCCAGAAGGATATGGACAAGCTGGAGCGTGTCCAGAGGAGGGTGACCAAAATGGTGGAGCATCTGGAAGCCAGGAAGACATATCAGGAACGGCTGAGGGAGCTGGGGATGTTTAGTCTGCAGAACAGAAGGTTAAGAGGGGACATGAGAGCCATGTCTAAAAATATTTGATGGGATGTCATAAGGAGGATGGAGCAAGCCTGTTTTCTACTGCTTCAGAGACTGGGACAGGGAGCAATGGCTTCAAACTTCAGGAAAACAAATTCCACAAAAATGTTAGGAAGAACTTCCTGATGGTAAAAGCAGCTCAGCAATGGAATATGCTACTGTCTGGGAGTGTGGTGGAGTCTCCTTCTTTGGAAGTTTCTCAAGAGACACCGGATGGCCATCTGTCAAAGGAAGTGGTTTGATTGTGAATTCCTGCATGGCAAAATGGGGCTGGACTGGGTGGCCCTTGGGGTCTCTTCCAACGCTAGGATTCTATGATTCCATGAAATCAGCAGGTGACTTGCAGAGGCACATAGACACACACTATGTAGCTGATCTAGCATCTTGGCCAAGAGGAGGATGTGGAACATTCCAACTGGTGCAGCTTTTAGTAACTGTGCTATGATTATCCTTTCGAGGGTGATTTCATTCATGAATTTTGTGAATCCATTCAGAATTGCTCCCAGAGCACCAATCATGGGTCTATTCTAGTTGGGGCTAACCAACAGGGTTCCAGCTCTCACTGCTGCTGCCATCATCATCATCATCATCATCATCATCATCATCATCATCATCCTGGCTTTTCCCAAAAACTGGGATTGAAGACCGCTTGCAAATTAAAACAAATACAGTGCAGTGAAAACATACAAAAGATCAGCATCGTAGAATCATAGAATCCTGGGTCATTTCTGCACTACACTCTTATAGTGAGATTATTCCACTTTCAACATCCTATGGAACTCTGGGGTTTGCAGGGTCTGCAAACCCCAGGATTCCATAGGATGTTGAAAGTGGAATAATCCCACTATAAGAGTATAGTGTGGAAATGGCCCTAGAGTTGGAAGAGACTCCAAGGACTGACCAGTCCAACTTCATTGGAAGAAACAATCAAAGCCCTCTCTTTGACAGATGGCCATCCAGCCTCTGTTTAAAACCTCCAAAGATGGAGGCTCCACCACACTCCACTGGGACAGTAGCGCCTTTCACTGTCCAGCTCCTCTTTCCTTCAGGAAGTTCTTTAAGTTTTAGTGGAATCTCTTTTTCCATTGCTCCACAGTGTCCTAGTCTCCGGAGCAGCAGAAATCAGGCTTGCTCTATCTTCCACATGCATTTCCTTTGACCGATGGCCATCCAGTCTTTGTTTCAAAGTTCTGAATCATAGAATCATAGAGTTGAAAAAGACCCCAGGGGCCATCCAGTCCAGCCCCCTTCTGCCATGCAGGAACACACATGAAAGCACTCCCAACAGATCCAGCTTCTGCTTAAAAACCTCCAAAGAAGGGGACTCCACCACACTCTCAGGCAGCGTAGTCCACTATCATATAGGTCTGACTATCAGGAAGTTCTTCCTGAGGTTCAGGTGGAATCTCCTTTCCTGCAGCTTGAATCCATTGCTCCTTGTCCTAGTCTCTGGAGCAGTGGAAAACAAGCCTGCTCCCTCCTCAACATGATATCCCTTCAAATATTTAAGCATGGCTATCACATCCCCTCTTCTGCAGACTGAACATCCCCAGCTCCCTAAGCCGCTCCTCATAGGGCTTCATGGCTTCCAGACCCTTCACCATTTTGGTCGCCCTCCTCTGGGCACGTTCCAGCTTGTCAACATCCTTCTTGAATTGAGGTGCCCAGAACTGGACACAGGATTCCAAATGAGGCCTAAACAATGCAGAATAGAGTGGGACCATTACCTCCCTCAATCTGGACACCATACTCCTATTGATGCAACCAAGAATCGCATTGGCTTTCTTGGCTGCTGCGTCACACTGCTGACTCATGTTCAGCTTTGATCTACCAAGACTCCTAGATTCCTTTCACACGTACTGTTATCCAGTCACGTGTCCCCCATCCTATGACATGACACCCCTTCAAATATTCAGACATGGCTCTCATGTCCCTTTTTAACCTTTTCTTTTCCAGGCTAAACATACCCAGCTCTCTACACTTCTCCCTGTAGGGCTACATGTTTTCCATGACTTTTCCATTTTGGTCACCATCCTCTGGACACATTCCAGCTTGCCAATTTACCTGTGTGTTGGCTCACCCTTCAATAATTAATTCAGTGGGTTTGTTTTAACCGGGGCTGACCTACAAGATTTCAGCTGCTGCCACCACAACCATCAATATTATCACATATTCATCATCGTCACCATCATTTTATTCAGAGCCTGGCTCTTTCTGAAAACTAGGATTCAAAGCCAGTTCCAAATTAAAATAAATGCAGCACAGTGAAAAAATACAAAATATCAGCATCAAAGCAGCATTACACTTATCAGCATTGAACTGGTTTTTGGCAAGATTGGAAACTGTTTGTCGAGGTTTTGAGCAAAAAGAAATCTAACAATGCAATAAATCTGCGGCTATAGTACTAGCAATTACTTTGTTGGATCTGCCATGGTAGAATGATATATATTTTCTCTTTTTTTCACTACAGTTCAGCTAGGGGGCAGGTTGGAGCCCTTTTTGTTTCAATAAGGCAGTGTTTTAGCTTAGCATTTATGTACTGTGTTTTAGTTTTAGAGTTCTTTTTCTTTTCTAATTTCTGTTTTTCCTTCCCCCCCCCCCAGGTGTACACCATTTCCGCACTAGGCTGTTATAGCGCGATGATGCCACTTTCAACCTCCTATGGAATCCTGGGGTTTGCAATTTAGGGAGGGGCCGCCCAGCCCCTCCCGAAACTGCAAACCCCAGGATTCCCTCTGTTACCCTGATTTCTGGGGGTCCCATGAGGGACACCTAACTGCGCTCCAAATTACAAAGTTGGGAATTAGCAAAGAGCACAAGCTAGCACTGCAAAAGGCTGGGCAACGTAGCGAGATCTTTTACCCAATGTCTACGGGGTCAGGTCGAGTCAGGAGCAAACAGAAGTAAATAATAATTGTTGTTTTATTGATATACAGTCAAACACGTGTATGCAACACACTCACATGGAGAACTATTGAAATAAAGGTTGGAGTTGGATAGAGGGATTTTAAGAGGAGGTTTTGTATGGGAAATACTACCCCTGTCCTGAAGCCCGGGTAGTCGGAAGAAAGGTCTGTAGCAGAGGAGATTCTCAGCACGAGGAGCTGAGGGGAAGGCTCGCCGGACAAAGCAACAGCAAGGCGGGATGGAAGCCAGGAGCGATCCAAAGAGACGCTCAAAATCAGGGGGTCTTATAGGGGAAAATGTGGTCATAGGCTAGTCCGTTCTTGGGGATAACAATGAGTTTCGGGCTGGAGACAAAGCCTCCGAAAGGTCAGAATTTAGCATGATTGAGTTAGGTCCGAATTGCAATAGAGTAGCCAGTATGCAAACGCAGAGTGCTTGACAGATGGGTATTCGGCTCGCCAAGCTGTCTTCTCGGGGCAGGGAGTCCTTTGTAAGGAGCGCGCATACATCATGCGGTACTTGCCGTGAGGTCTCCTGAAGCGGCAGTCTGGCTATTTCTGGGCTGCCTGTATTTGGCCCTTTTTGCACGCAGTTTCTTATGCGAGAGGGCCCCTTGAGCGTCGCGTAAACAGGAGGAGCGGTCCGTACAATGCACTCCCATTTACGCGACGCTCAAGACCCTAGCGCAGACTGCGGATGCATTTTTATTTTCGGCTTCAAGCCGAAAATGCTGTGCGGTAACGCAAGGCTCCTGGGGCCCTCGCAAACTTACCTGCCCTGCGGTGCGTCAGACGAGCGGGCTGGTTGCGCTTCCTCCCCCAGCGCAGCCTACAGCTCCCAGGCTGCACTGCGGAAGGAAGGGAAGGGAAGGGGCGCTTGTGCAACGGTCGCGCAACCAGGAAGCCAGCTGCAGGAGAACAGAGGAGCAATGCAAGTGCCTCACACAAGAGGCTGCTTGCGCAAACAGCACCCCCTACCTCCGTGAGCAGGTAACGTGTGGAAAGGGCCTTTGTTTGGAATGTTTCAGCCATTTGCAGCCGTGCCTGTATGCGTGCTTGTCCGGGGGCCTCGCAAGCACGTGGAGAGGAATAGGTAAAGAAGGCCAAATTATTGATATCAAATGATATCTGGTATCCCACAAGTCCAGGCTAGAAACTGCGGTAACACATAGGAGGTTGAAAGTGGAATCATCGCACTATAACAGCCTAGTGTGGAAATGGCCGTACATTTCTTTGATTGCAAATTAAATCGTTTGTGTTAAAACACACAAATAAATAATTGGGGGAAAATAGCATTGCACTATTAGCCACACCAAAAGCAATTTAAACCATGCAATTAAAACGTTACAAGGCAGTTAAAAACAGCACAGTTATTAAAATGCTCTTTCTTTTTTGTAGGAAGAGCAGCGGTCACACTGCACAACCATAATATCAGTTCATCCCACTTTACCTGCCGTGGCTTCGTCCTGGGATTAGAAATTTGGGTCAGGTTAGGTACTTAGATCTCTTTGCTAGAGAGCTCTGGTGTTCAATGGAGCACATCAGCAGAAGATCCTAAGTACTACCAATCCCAGGATTCCTTAGGAGGTAGCCAGGGCAAGTAAAGTGGGATCAAACTGCTCTAATTCTGCAGTGTGGATATACCCAGCAAAGCATTAGGGTCCTTATTCCACTGGTTGCATGCTACATGCGCAGGTCTGCCTGCATTGAGATGCCTCCAGAACAACTAAATTTTTATCTATTTATTGGATTTATAATCTGCCTTTGTCCCAAATGGCATCCAAGACAGTGTAAAATAATCTAAAAGGTTACGGCTGAAACATTTAGTTTACGAAAGTGAAAAAGAAATTAAATAACCCAGTTATTAAAACACACATTAAAACAGTTAAGACACTTAAAACGGATTTAGAACATCATCTCAAAAAGGATTTAAAAACAAAATTAAAATTAAATTAAAAATTAAATTAACATTAACTTAAATTAAAACTTGATTCCACTAGAATTAAAATTCAAGATCTACAGCCGAACCACACAGGACACAAAATGTAGGGCTGTGATTCTAACACCATTACTTTTTCTTCCCCTGTACGACTTTTTAAAAAACATCTTTTGCTGGAAGAAGAAGCCAGTGGAGCTCCGAAAGCCTGCATGATCTATTTTTTTGCTTGTTAGTTGGTCCAACAATGGGATCGTTGTCTTGTGGATTTTGGATTTTGTTGTATTTTGCAGCGTGGCCAACACAGAAATCCCTGAATAGTTCGTTTTCCTGTTGGAGTGCATGCCAATAAAATCCAAAGGCCTAAGACTGTCCCATAAAACTCATCAGGCAAGAAAATGGTCATTTCCGCACTAGCCTGTTATAGCGCGATGATTCCACTTTCAACAACCTCTGGATCCTGGGGTTTGCAGTTTCGGGAGGGGCCGGCCGGCCCCTCCGAAACTGCAAACCCCAGGATTCCAGAGGTTGTTGAAAGTGGAATCATCGCGCTATAACAGGCTAGTGCGGAAATGGTCAATGACAGGTCTGAAGATGCCAAAGAATGACATTTAATAACATAAAAGCTGGATGAATTTTGGCTTGTGGCTATTTTAAGAGTTTCCTCTAGGAGACCTACACCAGCAAGTGATACTGGAATTTCTTCAGATCCGAAATTTCAAGGGTCAGTAAGCATGGACAGACTGCACGCAGTGTAGAAATTTCATAATATGATTTTCCATTCCACCATGTTAATTTTTATGCATGTATTCATTTCTTTTTTAAAAAAAATATTCTTTGGATAGCTCTCTGAACACTACACATTGGGCTTGTTTATTAACAACGTAATTAGTAAAATTATCAATTAATTTGATAAATAGTTTCATAAGAATTATGGAGTAATTCCATAATTGGCTTAGTAATTTAATTATTATTGGTTAATTTGATACTATACCTATGAAAACTACTGGTTAATTTAGCAATTAAACAGGATCTCAAGACGTGTGTCTTTTATGTGGGTGCATGCCAAAGAAAAGCCATGCTCTTTGTTGCATAAAACTGGGAACACGTGCCTTCAATTGCCACAATACAGGCAGAAATTCAGCAGGTGTAGCTGCACCTGAGCTGGATGGAAAAGCTCCCATCGCCCAACTGCCCTCTTCTCCTGGAAAGTTCAAGGTAATAGAGGGGGCAAAAGGGAAGTCAATCCATGATCAAATTAAGTTTTACCTGTTTCTCCTCCTCCCCGGTCACCTTTCTCCCCTTTTTCTCCCTTTGGGCCTCGATCACCTGCAAAGCAAAGAACAAATACCGAATTATATTTCTGCAAAGTAGAAAGGAAGGTGTTGAGGACATGATAAATCTGACAGTGTGTGCTGGCTTCTTCTTTCCGCACTGCACTCTTATAGTGCCATTATTCCACTTTCAACATCCTGTGCAATTCTGGGGTTTGTAGTTTCTTGAGGCCAAAGAGCTCTCCGGCGAGAATTCTAAATGCCTCTCCCTAAACTCCAAAACCACAGGATGTTGGAAGTGGAATAATAGCACAATAACACCCTAGTGCGGAAAGGCCCCAGGTCAGTGGGGCGTTAAATCCACTCCACGTTTTTCTCCCGAAGTTTGAAAGAGCCGTTATGGTGTTTAGCCCTAACCCTGAAATCAATTATAGAACCATAGAATCGTAGCGTTGGAAGAGATTCCAAGGGCCCTTTGGTCCAACCGTCTTCTGCCATGCAAAGACGACACAAGACAATTGCTTCCTAAGCAATCTGTTGTGGAGGGCTGTTGTTTTTGTGGGCCATCAAGATCTTTCCAACTTATGGGCCATTTCCGTACGAGTCTGTTTAGGCGATGATTCCACTTTCAACCTCCTATGGAATCCTGGGGGTTGCAGTTTTGGGAGGGGCCGGCTAGAAACCGGTTCTGCAAACCCCAGGATTCCATAGGAGGTTGAAAGTGGAATCATCGCACTACAACAGACTTGTACGGAAATGGCCACGGTGACCATAAGACAACCCATCACAGGATTTTCTTGGCAAGTTTTGTTCAGAGCGGGGCTTGTCTTTGCCTTCCTCTGAGGCTGAGAGAGTGTGACCTGCCCGAGGTCACCTGGAAGCTCACCACCGACTGGTACATGGACTAGCATGCAGAGTAGGACTGGGCTGCAGCTGAAGAAATTTGGAAAAAGAAAGCCTCGTAGATCTCTAAAACTCAGGAATCCATAGTTTGGGGACATGGCAGTTAGCAATGGCATCAGATTGCTTACCATTTTTTTAAATTAAAAGCATATCCAAATATACATCAACAGGTATCAGTTTCATTTTTTTTACAAACATTCTCAGTTTAAAATACATAAGAATTTCCCCTCTCTCTCCCCCATCTCTCTTCCATTTTACCACTTTTCATTTGATTTATAACTTATTTATTCCTACAAATTACTCTCTTATTTTTTTATGTTAATCTCACCAATTTTCAATTATTAAGCACGTGAAACTAAAATTTTGTAAAACTTCAGATACTATTAAATATCCTTTGAATAACTTTCTTTTGATCTCTTCTCTCTCTCTCTCTCTTTTAATATATTCCAAAACAACTTCATCTGTTGATAGCTTCTTTTTCTCCCTCTTTTTTAATGTGTTCCAAAATCCCTTTCTACTCTTTCTCAAATTGTTGAGTTGATTTTTCTGTTAATGACATTGCAGATTTTTCTATTTCTACCCGCGCTTTTAGTAGCCGTCAAAGGTTTTTCTCCAGTTTTCCACTTTTGTGCAAAATTAATTGTTGCTGAAGTTGCTAAATATAATATCAATTTAGACTGCTTACAGCTATGTACTGCAGATGTACTCCAATAAGACTCCAGATTATCTGTACTGAGCACCAAGCTTTCTTGCGCATAACGCTTGGCACACCCGCGTCGGTGTGTTCCCCCACATGCAATTTTTTCGGTGGAGGAGCATAATAAGCAGCAACTGCCAGACCTCTTGATTTTTACCCACCCACACCTAAAATGCCCCCTCCGCCCCCAGCCCCAAATGCCTGGCCTCCGTTTCCTGTTGGCTCCATGCCCAGCATGTGCAAGTCGGTGCTGGGCGGCACCTCTTGCCATTTGTGTCTTGTTAAGCATTCTCAGCCCCATCCCTTGCACACACACCCCAAAAAAGCCCCATTTCCCCCTCCAGCCTCCTGCATGGCTCTTATTTGCATCCTCCAAAAGCTCGTCTGGATAATTTAGTGGGATGGGAAACAGCTCGAGTCTGGAGAGTGTTTGTGAGATCTTCCCAATGTGCATCAGGACCAGGTGTCAATGTTTTCTCTTCCCATTTCTCTGTTCCTTTTACAGCTGTCTAGAGATACCACCCACTCATTGCACGTATAGATCACTGGGGATTACAAATCCTGTTGGGTATGGTTGCTAGGGGATTCTGCTTCCTGTGCCTGGAGAAGGCACTTACTGCAAAGAAAGTTTGGGTTAAGAAGCAGAGCATTTAAAAAAAAAAAAAAAGGAAAACATTTTGGGCTGCAACTCTCATAACCAATGGAATCTACAGGATTCTGGGAGTTGTAGTGCAAAAGATATTGCCCTATCTAGAGTCAGCGCCTGTTCACTGCAAAGGAAGTTTTGGCTCTGCAGCAGAGGTTAATTTTTCCTTCTGTCTGTCTATCTCCTTCCTTCCTTCCTTCCTTCCTTCCTTCTTTTTCTGTTTTCTGTTTTTTGTTTTAATTACAATTCTCATTAGCTATGGATACTGGAGAATTTTGAGTTTGCTGTGTCTGGGGAGGGCATTTCAGATCATAGAGTCATAGAATGACAGAACTTGAAGAGACCCCAAGGGAATCAAGTCCAAACTCGTTCTGTCATTCAGGAAGACACAATCAAAGCATTCCCAACAGATGGGCATCTGGCCTCTGATTAAAAGCCTCCAACGATGGAAACTCCGCTACAATCCCAGGCAGCAGCCTATTCCACTGTAAAACTGCTCCTACCATCAGGCATTTCCTCCTAATATTTAAGTGGTTTTGCTGTGGTTTGAAGGCATTGCTCCATCTCCTGGTCTCTGGAACAGCACAAAACAGGCTTGCTCCATCTTCCATATGACTTCCTATCAGTGGTGCCCCAATCTGGACATAGTATTATTCCAGGTAAGGTCTTACTTAGTGCAGAAGAAGTTTGGGTTCTGAGACACAGATTTTTTTTTTTAAAGAACTTTTGGATACAACTCTCAATGGCCAAGGATCTGGGGAGTTGTAGTATGAAAGAACTTGTTATATTTCTAGACAGCATATCCAAAATGCAACCCACAGGAAAAGATAATAAAGTTCAGCGAAGTGCCCGGGAGTATGGTGGAGTCTCTTCCTTCTTTGGAGGTTTTTAAAGAGAGGCTGGATGGCCATTTGCTGGGGGGGCTATGAGTGGATCTTCCTACATGGCAGAAAGGGGGCTGGACTGGAGGGCCCTTGGGGGTCCCTTCCAACTCTAGGATTCTACCACTCTGCTTTAGCTGTGGATTCCTGCACGGGCAGAGGGTTGGCCTTCCTACTTTAAGGCCCTTTCCACGCCTTAACGTCTTCCGGCGCTGGGGTACGGGGATCGTGCAAGCAGGCTCTGGCAAGAGACTCTCATGTCTGGGGTTCGTTGGCTCCACATGAGCTGCCTGCTCACGTGAGAGCTCACCTCTTCCTTCCACAGCACAGCCTCGGAGTTTCCCAGGCTGCGCTGGGGCAGGAAGCGTGACCGGCGCAGCTCCGGAGGCTCCGTACGCCAGCTAAGTGCGCGGGGCCCCCGGGAGCAATGTGTGATCACGCACCATTTTCAGCTTCTAGCCGAAAATGAAAAGGTACGCGATCAGTGCCTTCTGGCCTCTGGAGCATTGCACGATTGTGAGTGCGTCGTGCGGATCACTCCTCACAATCGTGCGACGCTCCAGGCCCTCTTTTGCATGGAAAATACCATGTGAAAAGGGCCTCTGACTCTTGATTCTGAAAATAGCTCAAGCAGTTGTGGAGCATGGAGCTTTAGCAAAAATATCCAAGGAGGACGAATTCAAGGTATCTTGGAGATGAATGCAGGTTTCTTAAAATACTCTTGAAAGATTTATTTACAGGAAGTTCTGTTCTGTTTCTATGCAGGAAGACATAAGCAGTGTTTGGGGGAAAAAAATCCTGACTTCTGAGAAGCAGCAGCTGGCGGCATCCATGGCCATTTCTGCACTAGCTTGTCATAGTGCTATGATTCCACTTTCAACCTCCTATTGAATCCTGGGGTTTGCAGTTTAGGGAGGGCCCTCATGTCAGCAGGATGGGAAATCAAGTCTGGATTTTAGTCCAAATTTTAAAGGAGCTGTCCAAGGGACTGAAACTAAATTTTTTTTAGCAGAGAGAGAGAGAGAGAGAGAGAGATCCCTTAACATTCAACTCTTTTCCACACTAGACAATTATAGCACTATGATTCCACTTTCAACCTCCTATGGAATCCTGGGGTTTGCAGTTTCAGGAGGGGCAGCAGCTGGCGGCATCCATGGCCATTTCTGCACTAGCTTGTCATAGTGCTATGATTCTACTTTCAACCTCCTATGGAATCCTGAGGTTTGCAGTTTAGGGAGGGCCCTCATGTCAGCAGGATGGGAAATCAAGTCTGGATTTTAGTCCAAATTTTAAAGGAGCTGTCCAAGGGACTGAAACTAAATTTTTTTAGCAGAGAGAGAGAGAGAGAAAGAAAGAGAGATCCTTTAAAATTCAACTCTTTTCCGCACTAGACAGTTATACTGCTATGATTCCACTTTCAACCTCCTATGGAATCCTGGGGTTTGCAGTTTAGGGAGGGGCCTCATGTCAGCAGGATGGGAAATCAAGTCTGGATTTTAGTCCAAATTTTAAAGGAACCGTCCAAGGGACTGAAACTGTTTTTTTTTTTAGCACCGAGAGAGAGAGAGAAAGAAAGAGAGATCCTTTAACATTCAACTCTTTTCTGCACTAGAGTGTTATAGCGCTATGATTCCACTTTCAACATCCTATGGAATCCTGGGGTTTGCAGTTTGGGAGGGGCCATCCAGCCCCTCCCTAAACTGCAAACCCCAGGATTCCATAGGATGTTGAAAGTGGAATCATGCGCTATAACACTCTAGTGTGGAAATGGCCTCAGACTGAACCTCATGGATATACATGACCTGTGGATGGACTAGAAATAATTTGGGGTCCCAGGCACCTCTGTCATTCTGTAATATATGGACTGGTTTCTTTGAGAGGCCTAGGAGAAATGATGGACTGAGGACAGAGAAGACCTCATACTAATACCTGGATCAGGCCATGTCAGAAGAGAGGCAATTACGTTCCATTATCAGTTGAGGCTTCTGGAATGGCAAAGAGGGGCAGTGCCCCCCACATACAGAAGGGGCAACACAGCAGTCTGACCTTGATCATAGAATCATAAGGCCTTTCCGCACTACACTGTCATAGTGCTATTATTCCACTTCCAACATGTTGTGGAATTCTGGGGTTTGTAGTTTCCTGAGGCCAAAGAGCTCTCTGGGTGAGAATTCTAAAGGCCCCTCGCTAAACTGCAAATCCCACGATTCCATAGGATGTTGAAAATGGAATAATAGCAACATAACAGTCTAGTGCGGAAATGCCCATAAAATTACAGAGGTGGAAGAGACCCCAGGGGCCATCCAGTCCAACCCCCTTCTGCCATGGAGGAAGACACAATCCAAGCACAAATGGACATCCAGCCTCTCTTTAAAGGACTCCCTCACACTCCATTGAGGCAGCAGTGGATTCCACTGTTGAATTGCTCTTCCTGTCAGGAAGTTTCTCCTAATGTTTAGGTGGAATCTCTATTCTTGTAGTTTAAAGCCACTGCTCCATGTCCTAGTCTCTAGAGCAGCAGAAAATACGCTTGCCCCACCTGCAACATGTTGTTGGTATGTCCCTTCAAGTAATTTCAGACTTTTGATACTACATTTGATCTCAGCCAAGAGGCTGAGAAGGGAGTCCTGCAGGATGTTGTCATAGACGATGGGACTGATCTATCTCCGCTGGGTGCCTCTGACCTCCTGCTTTCCTCTGTCTCGCCTGATGGCTCCAAGGGCAGCAGCCACTGAATCACAGAATCATAGAATTGGAAGAGACCCCAGGGGCCATCCAGTCCAACCCCCTGCTATGCAGGAACACCCATCAAAGCATTCCCAACAGATGGCCACCCAGCCTCTGCTTAAAAACCTCCAAAGAAGGAGACCCCAGTGATCCGGTTTCAGCATGGAAGATGATTCCTGATGGCAGCACGTAGGACTTTGGGAGTTGGAAAGGAGGAGTCAGATAAGGCTTCACCCCTTAAACATCTGACCCCTCCCCTGGTCAGACTTTTTCTCTGGTCCCAATAGACCTCAAATCATGGAGGCTCCTCCCCTCTGCTGCTACAGGCCCATGTCATAGAATCAGAGAATAATGAAGTTGGAAGAGACCCCAGGGACCATCCAATTCAGCCCCCTGCCCTGCAGGAACACACATCAAAGCTCTCCCTTTGACAAATGGCCATCCAGCCTCTGCTTAAAAACCTCCAGAGAAGGAGGAGATTCCACTACACTCCGACAGCCCTGACCGTCAGGAAGTTCTTCCTGAGGTTCAAGTGGAATCTCCTTTCCTGCAGCTTGAATCCATTGCTCCTTGTCCTGGTCTCTTCTGGAGCGGCAGAAAACAAGCCCTCTCCCTCCTCTACGTGGCATCCCTTCAAATATTTAAACGTGGCTATCATGTCCCCTCTTAACCTCCTCTTCTGCAGACTAAACATACCCAGCTCTCTAAGTCTATCCTCATAGGTCTTCATGGCTTCCAGGCCTCTCACCATTTTGGTCGCCCTCCTCTGGACTTGCTCCAGCTTGACCATGTCCTTCTTGAATTGGGGTGCCCAGAACTGGACACGGGATTCAAGATGAGGTCTAACCAAAGCAGAGTAGAGTGGTACCAGTACCTCCCTCGATCTAGACACCATACTCCTATTAAGGCAGCCAGAATTGCATTGGCCTTCTTGGCTGCCGCATCACACTGCTGACTCATGTCCAGCTTGTGGTCCACCAAGACTCCCAGATCCCTTTCACACGTACTGTTATCCAGCCACGTGTCCCCCATCCTCTATTTGTGCATTCCATTTTTTCTGCCTAAGTGTGGGACCTTCTGAAATACCACCTCTTTCTCCAATATTCCATATTTTATACAGTTAATCCTCCCTCCTTTCACTGAGGGGATGGAAGAGATAGCATGGTGACTTATGGCAACACTAAGGTGAACCTATCATGGGGTTTTCTGGGGCTGAGAGTGCGTGATGTGCTCAAGGTCACCCAGTGGGTTTCCATAGCTGAGTTGGGAATTGAACTGCAGTCTCCGTGGCTGTAGTGCAACAGTCAGACCACTACACCATACTGGCTTATTCTTCAACATAGAAGTCTAGAGTCGGAAGAGACTCCAGGGGCCACCCAGTCTAGTCTCCTGCCATGCAGGAGGACACCATCAAAGCCCTCCCTTTGACAGATGTCCATCCAGGCTCTCTTTAAAAACCTCCAAAGAAGGAGACTCCACAACACACCATTGAAGGAGCAATGTCGAACTCCTCTTACTGCCAGGAGGTTTTTTTTAAAAAATTATTTATTTGTATCCCACCTCTCCATATGGATCGAGGCGGCGAACAACTTACAAATAGCATGTATTTCGAAACATTTCTATACATACCCCTAACAAACTGGGTACTCATTTTACCGACCTGCGGAAGGATGGAAGGCTGAGTCAACCTTGGAGCCCGGCAGGATCGAACTCACAACCTTGTGGCCTGTGGCTTGCAGTACTGGCATTTAACCACTGCGCCACCAGGGCTCCACAATAGAAGTTCCTCCTATTGTTTAGGTAGAATCTCTCCTGAAGCCACTGCTCCGTGTCCTAGTCTCTGGAGCATCCGAAAACAGGCTTGCTCCATCTTCCCTATGACATCCCTTCAAATATTTAAACACAGCTCTCCTGTCGCCTCTTAACCTTCTCTCCTCCCGGCTAAACATACCAGCTCTCTAAGCCGCTCCTCAGAGGGCTTCATGGCTTCCAGACCTTCTGTAGAGTAGATTTGGTCATATCCGAATGAATCAATAACAAAGCAAAGCAGTCCAGGAAATGAAAAATGTACCGTGAATAATCTCTAAATTTGAGCTGGACACTGAGGATATGAAGTCTCGCTCCATGTGCCCATTGCTTCCCTAGGCTTGGGAAATGCTCTGCAGCCAAGATGGGATGGATTCCCTTGTTAGCATTGAGTTGATCCTAGCCTCTTGGCATCACCCGTCTCTGTTTGCCTTGGCACTGCAGCCAGCAGTCTGGAGGGCTCTTTTCATTTCCAGAAAGATTTATCTCCCTCTCCATCCCCTCGAGGACAGATTAGCAGAGAACCGACAGATGAAGACACTTCTAACATGCCCAGTGCAAGCCAACAACCACAGTACACGAGGACACATCTTTTTCAAAGCGATCCTTGTTTTCACATCGCTGCAAACTGCATGCAAAACAAGATTGCAGCTAACGATCCAACTCACACTCACAGACAGGATGTGAGCTAATTCACTAATATTCCCATTTTCCTGGCAGGGAACTGGAAGCAAGATAATGAATCCCCCTTCCCCAATTTCTCAGACAGACTCATGGTTATGCAATTAAATTTAAGTTGTTCTGTGTAGTCTTCTCCTAAATGGGAGACCTCCAAGAGAGCCTTTTTCTTAACAGCCCTGCTCAGCTTATGCAAAGCTGAGAATGGAAAGAATATCCATTATGATTCATTCCTCAGTTGCAACAGTCAGAAAATCCCCATTAGGAGAAATTATAATAGACCAGTGAGAATCTTCCATGAGTTTTTTTATCCAGCGTTCAGATATCCTGAAAGGTTGCTGAGGAACATATGTTTTTTCTTTGGTGGTGGTGGGGACATTTTATAGCACAGAAAACAAGATTTCTATAGAAAATACCTTTTCTCCCCCGGACAAAAAACACTGTTTTCTAGGCAAGAAACCTTTTTCTCTGTGCAGAAAACAAGATTTTTGTTCAGCCCCTTTGCAACACTTTGGGATGTTTGAATACAGAGAGAATAGTGTGGGGGGAATATTCATTCGATTCATTCATTTTCTACTACAGAAGGAGAGTAGTGAGGAATTACTATAATTATTCATCCTTCCATGCCAAGAATAAAATAAGTTAAGGATTTACAGCCATGGTTTCCTTGGCGGAGTCTGTGCACCTGTAGCGCGGTTTTCTTCTTTTCCTACTGCCTTCCGCTTCCCAAGCATTATTGTCTTTCTCCAATAGAGTCACATTGCCCAAAGTAAGGTTGTCTCAGCTGTTTTGGCTTCTAGTGACAGTTCCAGCTTGATTTGCTCTCAGACCCCTTTATGGTATGTAAACCCTCCTTTGGCCAAGTCACGAGACGACCACACTCCCTAGCAAAGACCACAACGCTTGGCAAGGCAGTAGGAAAAGAGGACGACCCCATTACAGAAGGAGAGACTCAGTCAAGGGAGACACAACCCTGTATCTGCAAGACCTGAACAGGTGGTTGAGGAATCCTAGAAACTCGGAGTTGGAAGAGACCCCAGGGGCCATCCAGTCCAACCCCCTGCTATGCAAGAACCCACATCAAAGCATTCCCAAGAGAATGCCATCCAGCCTCTGCTTAAAAACCTCCAAAGAAGGAGACTCCACCACACTCCCAGGCAGCAGATTCCACTGCCGGACAGCCCTGACCGTCAGGAAGCTCTTCCTGAGGTTCAAGTGGAATCTCCTTTCCTGCAGCTTGAATTCATTGCTCCTTGTCCTGGTCTCTGGAACAACAGAAAACAAGCCCACTCCATTGCTCCTTGTCCTAGTCTCTGGAGCAGTAGAGAACAAGCCTGCTCCCTCCTCAACATGACATCCCTTAAAATATTTAAACATGGCTATCATATCCCCTCTTCACCCTCTCTTCTGCAGACTAAACATACCCAGATCCCTAAGGCGTTCTCCATAAGGCTTCATGGCTTCCAGACCCTTCACCATTTTGGTCGCCCTCCTCTGGACACTTTCCAGCTTGTCTGCATCCTTCTTGACTTGAGGTGCCCAGAACTGGACACAGGATTCCAAATGAGGCCTAACCAATGCAGAATAGAGTGGTACCATTACCTCCCTCGATCTGGACACCATCCTCGTATTGATGCAACCAAGAATCACATTGGCTTTCTTGGCTGCCACGTCACACTGCTGACTCATGGTCAGCTTGTGATCTACCAAGACTCCTAGATCCTTTTCACATGTCCTGCTATCCAGCCATACTCCAGCTATCCAGGAGAGGGTAACTGGGAGGCCTCTCACCAATAGGGTCACCATTTGTAGTTGTCAACTTGATGGCCGTCACTAACAACCACCAATCCTCCTCCAGCATCACATTTCAAATGAGTCCAATCAGAGAATTGGAAGAGACCCCAGGGGCCATCCAGTTCAAACCTTTGAGGTCATGCAGGAACCCACATCAAAGCCCTCCCTTTGACAGATGGCCATCCAGCAATGAAAAACCAACAGAGTTGCTGGCCCCTCCCAAAACTGCAAACCCCAGGATTCCAGAGGATGTTGAAAGTGGAATCATCGCACTATAACAGGCTAGTGCGGATATGGCCAATGATGTGGACCTTTGCTCCAGTCCAGCAGCATACCTGCTGACTGATTCTTCATCCCACTTTTTACAGCTGTGTTTTCAAATGTCCCATGTTCTCCCTGCTCCTCCTCCCATTTTCCTCCTTTTATCCTCAGCCTACTCCCATTGCTGCAAACTGACTTCAATGAGCAGAAGTAATTTGTACTCAGTTAGCTGGGGTTGGAGGGGACAGAATCACGTCCTTCACAGCAGACTCTGGCAAAAGCAAACCCCTCCTCCTTGTTAATAAATTTTGCCATGCTAAACACACTCTGATATTGCTTGGCCACGCACGTCTCAATTTTCATCTGTGAAACGTTGGAGGGTATGCAACTGGGCCCTTATTGAGGATTCCAAAGTTTGTATATGGTCTTTCAGTAAATGTTTTTAATGTTTAATATTTTAACTTTTGTTGTTGTGTGACTTCAAGCCATGTCTGACTTATGGCGACCCTAAGGTGAACCTATCACGGGATTTCCCTGGGAAGATTAGAATCATAGAAATGTAGAGTTGGAAGAGACCACACAGGCCATCCAGTCCAACCCCCTGCCATGCAAGAACACCCTCAAAGCACTCCTGACAGATGGCCATCCAGCCTCTGCTTAAAAACCTCCAAAGAAGGAGACTCCACCACACTCCAAGGCAGCACATTCCTCTGCTGGACAGCTCTGACCGTCAAGAAGTTCTTCCTGAGGTTCAAGTGGAATCTCCTTTTCTGCAGCTTGAATCGATTGCTCCTTGTCCTGGTCTCTGGAGCAGCAGAAAACAAGCCCTCTCCCTCCTCTACATGGCATCCCTTCAAATATTAAACATGGCTATCATGTCCCCTCTTAACCTTCTCTTCTGCAGACTAAACATCCCCAGCTCTCTAAGTCCGTCCTCATAGGGCTTCATGGCTTCCAGGCCCCTCACCATTTTGGTCGCCCTCCTCTGGACTTGCTCCAGCTTGACCATGTCCTTCTTGAATTGGGGTGCCCAGAACTGGACACAGGATTCAAGATGGGGTCTCACCAAAGCAGAGTAGAGTGGTACCAGTACCTCTCTCGATCTAGACACCATACTCCTATTGATGCAGCCGAGAATTGCATTGGCTTTCTTGGCTGCCGCATCACACTGCGACTCATGTTCACCTTGTGGTCTATGAAGACTCCTAGATCCCTTTCACACGTACTGCTATCCAGCCACGTGTCCCCCATCCTATATTTCTGTATTCCATTATTTCTACCTAAGTGTAGGACCTTGCACTTCTCTCTGTTGAATTTCATTTTGTTCGCCTTGGCCCAGCTCTCCAATCTATCCAGGTCATTTTGAATTTTGATCCTGTCCTCGGCGTATTAGCAACCCCTCCCAATTTGGTGGCATCTGCAAATTTGATGAGCATGCCCTCTATTCCTTCCTCTTTCATCAGGGGTGGCTTGCCTTTGTCTTCCTCAGAGGCTGAGAGGGTATGACACACCTACGGTCACCCAGTGGGTTTCCACAGCCAAGCAGGGATTCAAATTCTGACCTCCAGAGTTGTACTCCAATTGTGTGTGGAGAGAGCACTTTTATTCTGCTTTCAACAGAAGTGAAAAGAAATGAACCTTCTGCTCTCTCCCCCCGTGCAGCACATCACTCCTTTGCATTTCCTTCTTTTCATTTCAGAACTTTTCATCTCATGTTCCACAGAGCAGCAGCGTTCACTTAAGAATCGGCAGCTTTCGAGAGAATTGGGGTGCATGAGAGAAGAAAGCCCTGTAATCCAGACATCTAGCTTTTATTACAACATTCAACTTCATAATTTAAATTGTTCAATTGTTTTTCAAAGCTTATACTTACAATTTTATTAAGGCTTTTGCATTGTTTTTAATTTGTATTGCTTGAGCTGCCTTGAGTCCCGTAATTGGGAGGAAGCTGGGATATAACCGAAAGCACGCACCCCAGCTCCAGAAAACTGCACCTTGCTCTTCCAAATCCCCCTTTTGCCTCAAAAACATCCACATTTTTCATTTGGCACCTGCAAGGTTGCCCCTCGCCTCCTGAAAGCGATATTTGCCCTCCTGGGTTTTCACCTCCGAGAAATTATTCCTTTTTTCCCTGTTAGAAGTTGTATTCCATGGAGGCCGTCTGTTATTAAAGATACGGCAGGGGCTGGGGCATGCATGCATATGCGCGCACACACACACACAGATATAACGAATACATTCAGCTGTTCCAAGTCCTTAATGGCTCCGTCGGGGGCCTATCAGGAAATATTATGCTGGGAATACAGGCTTACAAGCTGGGAACAGAGCCGAAACAGATGGTTGCCCTTTCCCAGGCTGAGGGGGAGAAACAGAAGGAGCAGATACCTTCCCAAAACACCCCCTTCTAAATCTTTTCCAACGCAGAGGCTACTTTTTTGACTTTTAGCTCCTGGGTGCAAGATGCTGCCCGTGGTAGAAAGAGGCCTCCATAGCAGAAAAATGGGCAGTGAATCTGCTCTGGGTTTTAATCTGAACTTCAAGGGAACTACCTCTCTGCCCGATAGTCACTTCCAGGGTATTCCTTCAAAAATCATACTGGGCCAAAGCTAACAAAATGAATTTCAACAGAGAGAAATGTAAGGTTCTGCCCTTAGGCAGAAAACATGTAATGCACAAATATGGGATTTGGGACACGTGGCTGGATAACAGTACATGTGAAAGGGATCTAGGAGTCTTGGTGGACCACAAGCTGAACACGAGTCAGCAGTGTGATGCAGCAGCCAAGAAAGCCAACACAATTCTTGGTTGCATGAAGAAGAGTATGGTGCCTAGATTAAGAGAGACAAATGGCACCACTCTATTCTGCTTTGGTCAGACTTCATCTGAAATCCTGTGTCCAGTTCTGGGCACCTCATTTCAAGAAGGATATCGACAAGCTGGAACATGTCCAGAGGAGGGTGACCAAAATGGTGAAGGGTGTGGAAGCCGTGAAGCCCTACTAGGAGTGTCTTAGGGAGCTGGGTATGTTCAGCCTGGAGAAGAGAAGGTCGAGAGGGGACATGATAGCCGTGTTGAAATATTTGAAGGGATGCCTGGTAGAGGAGGGAGAGGGCCTGTTTTCTGCTGCTCCAGAGACCAGGATAAGGAGCAATGGATTCAAGCTGCAGGAAAGGAGATTCCACCTGAACCTCAGGAAGAACTTTCTGATGGTCAGAGCTGTCCGGCAGTGGAATCTGCTGCCTTGGAGTGTATAGTGGAGGCTCCTTCCTTGGAGGTTTTTAAGCAGAGGCTGGATGGCCATCTGTCGGGAGTGTTTTGAGGGTGTTCCTGCATGGCAGGGGGTTGGACTGGATGGCCCCTGGTGTCCCTTCCAACTCTATGATTCTATGAAGGCATTGTGCCCCAATTGAGAACTCTGCCCTCATTATGACATTTTTTTGTAATCTCCAAGTCTCTAGCATTGTGGTCACTTAAAACTGCAGCTGAACATTTGATATAGAGTTTAGGCATCAAAGCAAAGGGGCTGTCAGACACCAAGGGCTTGCAAAGACAGCAAACAGATGAGTTCTAGGTATGAAATTATTTCCAACGCCTCACTTCCCACAATGCTAGAAATTCAGGGACTTGAGAAAAATAATTCATTTGGGGAGGAAGACTTCTCCCCTGGGGGGCAATGCCCTCATTTTGCCCCCTGTAGCTCTGTCCCGAGGGAGGTGGATGGCCTCGGATGGACCTGCCTTATCAGATCCAACAGTGCATTTCTTAGATTTGATGGTATCAACCCATCAACCTCTCCAAAAAGCAGCAAACACACCAGGGAACCGTTTAAGTGGTCCATGGACGTCGGCCAGCTACAAACAAACACACACATACCCACACAAAAAGGCCCAGAAAACATGTGTGTTTAATTGGCTCCTTGGTTAAAAGGGAATTAGTTGGCTGGGACTGAGAGCAAATTCCATATGACTTTCCGCCTTGGGGCTGGTCACTTATCAAATGGCATCTTTGCAGCGAAGCAGGGACAGAGCAATTGGGGAGGGAGGGAGGGAGCCAGGGAGAAAGGGGAAATTCCTCCCCAAGAAGCTTTTGAATGTCAGTGGCTGTTTAATCTGGCAAAGAGGTTTATTTTAAAGTATCTGTCTGTCTGTTATCCATCTATCTAAACCCATCATTGGATGGTATTAAACATAAACACAATGCATTGTTTTTATGTTTACTAAACCTAAACATAAAACATAAATCTTGCAAATGTTAAACAGAACATGAGTGAACAATCTCTAGTATGTTATTTATTTATTTGTTTGGTTGCTTATTTATTTATTAATAATATTTCTGTGTTGCTTGTCTGTCTGTCTCTCTCATTCCTCCCTTCAATGGGTTTACTCTGTATTCTGGGGGTCCCGGGAGGGGCGCCCAATAACCAAGCAAAAACACAAGATGGGGAGATTAACTGAGCGCTCTCTTAAGCTAGCAAGAGGCAGGGTAACTTAGCAGGGATCTTGCAACCCAATGTCTATGGGGTCAGGTCGGAAGAGCAGTCAGACAGGTTTTAAAATAGTAAAAATGATAGTTTTATTAAAGGACAAACACAGCACACAGCACAAGCACACAGCTAACTAGGAAATTAGAAATAAGAGTTTTCGGGGGAAATGGGTGATACGACATCTTTTCTCATAGTCCTGAAGAGATTGGAGGTTGCAGGGAGGAAAGCTCAGCGTGGAGGGCGAGGGGAGCTCTCTGGACAGAACGACAGCAAGACAAGATAGTAGTCCAGAGCAATCCGAATGGGACGAGAGGTCCGGACGGGGCAAATGAGCAAGTCGAGGTGGCCTCGGAATCAGTGGCTTTTTATAGGGTGAATGGTGCCTACAGGCCATGCCATACTTGGTGAGAACAATGTGAATTTGGAGCGGGACAAAGCTTTGGCAAAGGTCAAGTTTAACATGATGGGCTTAGCACAGGTTTGACAATAGTGTAGCCGGTATGCAAACGGCTCAGCATTGCAAGAGTGCTGGCTCAGGGCCGAGCATCTTTGTGTGGAGTCGTGCTTAAGCAAGGTGTGTCTGCAAGAAATGGTCCCTGAAGCAACGGAGAGGCATTAATCTGCCTGCCTAAGTGGGGATTGGAATGCCCGACCATTAACTGGCCACGCCTGTTTATGTGCTTGTCCGGTGGCCTCGCAAACACGTGGAGTGGGGTGGCAGAGAAAGGTCAAATGATTTGATATCAAAAGAGATATCTAGTGCTATCACCCAGTAGGTCTGAACCATAGTAACAAATGGATGGTATTAAACATAAAACATGAATCCCAGAAGGGTTGGTTCAGTTTATGATCTTATAAATATTGAAAAGAATGTGAGCTAATAATCTCTAATGAATTATTTATTTACTAATTCAACGTATTTCTGTGTCACCTCCCAGCCCAACAAACAAATAAAAACCAACTAAAACCATACAGGGATAAAAACATTTTAAAAATACCTTAAAATATTCATTCAAAACTCCTAAAAGCAGTCTAAAAACAATCCTAGAATCCAGCTTTGAAATAATCAGAATAGCCATTTCAAACAGTGAATGCCACGCGGCTCTGTTTTGGCTGCCTGCGGGAGGCTTAAAAGAGACGGGACCCCAGACTTCCTTGGGCAGGGAGTTCCACAGTGAAATCATCACACAGGAGAAAAAGAAGCCATCACAAAACAGGTCTGCATCTTTGGTTTTGGATGTTAAAGTGAGAGTGCTTTCACACAGGCAGAAAGATGAGTCCCCAGCCCCCCAATCCTCCAAAGAGAGGTAGAGGAGTAAGAAGGACAAAACCTGTTTTAAAAAGACCACAAAATATCATAGAATCAACAGGTTGGAAGGGACCCCAAGGGCCATCTAGTCCAACCCCAGCAAAGCAGGAATATACAACTAATCCTGTCCTGAAAGGCGCCCATCCAACTCCTGTTTATAAAACCAGCCAAGCCCTATGAAGAGACAAAGATGGTCAAAGGTCTGGAGACCAAGTCCTAGAGAGGTCAGTAAGTTTAGCTTGGAGAAGAAAAGACTGAGAGATGATATGATAGCCATCTTTAAATATCTGAAGGGCCTACTTCCATGTCGAAGACGGACAGAGCTGGTTTTCTGCTGCTCCAGAGACTGGAACACCAACCAATGGATTCATCAAATTACAAGAAAAGAGATTCCAGCCTTAATGTTAGGAAGAACTTCTTGCCTGCAAGAGCTGTTGGACAGGAGAATACGGACTGCCTTGGAGCATGGTGGATTTCTTTAAACCAGAGGTTGGATGGCCATCTTTTGGGACAGTTTTAGCTATACCTTCCAGTGTCAGCTGGTGGTTGGACTAGATGTCCTTTGGGGTTCCCTCCAGCTCTATGAAACATGGAGGGACAACACATGCACCCACAGTGTTTATGCTTTGCTTATTCCACCTGCAAAACCACTCAAAGTGATGTGGAGCTGGAGGAAAGGGAAATCTGAAATAATATAACAGCAAAACCAATGAAACATTCAGTTAAGCTGGAGGAAAAGAGTCCTCTGTTACAACTGTTTGGTTTCAAAACAGCAGAGCAGATGTTGAAAATTATTACTCCACATCTCAATTCTAGCTGCAAGGTGATCGGAAAGCTAAGGAAAAAATGCAGAAATCCGTGCCAGTTTGGGATAAGCAACAAACTTTTCTCAATGAAATCAAAGAATTCTTCTCTCCCAATACATATACACTGTGGTTTCGCAGAACTGGAGGGCTGGGTGTCCAAGGGTCATCGTCTAACCCCCTATCAGTGTGGGAATCCATTACTAGCCCCTCCAAGAAAGGGAGGCATCCAATCGCTGTTTAAAAACCTGCAGTGAAGGAGATTTGGATGACGAAGGGCGTCTGGATATTTCACTGCACGTGTTTCTGCCCAGTATTTTATATTCAATTTCTATGTCTAGCTGTGAAAGCTGGACAAAGAAGAAAGCTAACAGGGGAAAAAAATCACCTCCTTTGAAACGTGGTGCTGGAGGAAAGTTTTGCAGATGCCCTGGACTGCTAAAAAAGACAAATGAATGGGTTCCAGAGCAAGGCCACTGTTATAGTGCTATTATTCCACTTTCAACATCCTGTGGAATCCTGGGGTTTGCAGTTTAGGGAGGGGCCTCAAAGGCCATCCTCAAAGGCCCCTCCCTAAACTGCAAACCCCAGGATTCCATAGGATGTTGAAAGTGGAATAGAGCGCTATAGCAGTCGAGTGCGGAAATGGCCCAGGGTTTGATTCCCTGCTCAGCCATGGAAACCCACCGGTGATCTTCGGTGCATCACATACTCTCAGCCCCAGAAAACCCCATGATAGGTTTGCCTTAGGGTTGCCATAACCTCTCTATAAACTGCAAACCACAGGATTCCATAGGATGCTGAAAGTGGAATAGTAGCGCTATAGCAGTCGAGTGCGGAAATGGTCCAGGGTTTGATTCCCTGCTCAGCCATGGAAACCCACCGGTGATCTTGGGTGCATCACATACTCTCAGCCCCAGAAAACCCCATGATAGGTTTGCCTTAGGGTTGCCATAACCTCTCTATAAACTGCAAACCCCAGGATTCCATAGGATGCTGAAAGTGGAATAATAGCGCTATAACAGTCTAGTGCGGGAATGGCCCAAATCAAGCCTGAACTCTCCCTAGAAGCCAAGATGGCTAAAGTGAGGCTGTCATACTTTGTCCAGATCATGAGAAGAGAGGACTCACCAGAAAAGACAACAATACTTGGGAAGGTAGAAGGCAGTTGGAAGAGAGGAAGATGACATTATAGATGGACAGACTCAATCAAGGAAGACACATCCTCATAATTGCAAGATCTGAGCAGGGCAGTAGGGGATAAGGTGGCCTGGAGGTCGCTCCTCCATAGGGTTGTCCTAAATTCAGGTCAACTTGATGGTAGTTAACAGCCACAACTTTATATTCAGCATCAGTGTTTCCCAAGAGCCAAAGTTCAGGGCCATTTCTGCACTACACTGTTATAGTGCTGTTACTCCACTTTCAATACCCTGTGAATTCTGGAGTTTGCAGTTTACTGAGGCCAAAGAGCCCTCTGGCTAAACTGCAAACCCTAGGAGTCCATAGGATGTTGAAAGTGGAATAATAGCACTATAACAGTGTAGTGCAGAAATGGCTCAGGAACGGAGAACAGTATGTAACAGACAATGTGAAAATTTAAACGCCTTTGAGGAATATTACAGAAACTTATATATGAGGGGCAACAAAAGAATTTCAGATATGGAAGATTAGCTGGATAGACTCCAATTGGATAACCTACGTTTGGAACAAAAGCAAAGTTTGAACTGGCCTGTGACAACTATGGAGCTTATTTGAAGCAGTTAAGAAAGTTAAAGCTAGGAAAACTCCTGGCACAGATAGACTATTTGCATTGTATTACAAGAAATTTTAAGATGAGTTTCTTTAACCACTAAAGATGGAATGTAATGGGTTATTAGGAAAAGAACGAATGCCATACTCTTGGAGAAATGCCTATATTATAGTGATTCATCAAGCTTGAGCTCATTCTGCACTTTAGCTTTTCTGACTTCCTCCCTACACTTGCTGGCTATTTCTTTCAATTCCTCTTTGGTGATTTCTCCCTTTTTTCATTTCTTATGCATATCCCTTTTAAACCTTTGCTCCATCGAACGTTCTTTAGACACCCATCCTGGTTTCTTTAGACACCTCCCATTTTTCCTCTTCAATGGAATTGATAGAAATTGTGCCTTCAGTTTCTCACTTTTAAGAAATTCCTATCCATCAGAAACTCCTTTCTCTTTGATAGCACTTGAAGGGGCAGATCTAAGAATGGGATGGCATGCTTGTATGTTTTATGATAAAGCTAAAATAGACACAGAATTTTCACATCATTATATTAGAAAATCACTGTTAAGGATCTGGAACGAATATAAGAAGAAAAATCTTAAGATGATTGCCCCCGTGGATATCCCCTCAAGAAGCTTTTTTTTTGGAAGGTGGAAAGGTACTGAGAATTGGTTAAAATATGAAGATATTATCAATAAATCACCGTCAAATACATTAAAAATCAAAACAAGAGAAAAATTAGAAGGAATAGTATTAAATTGGTTCCCATACCGACAACTTGTGGAAAGATTCCACATAGATCTAAAATTACAAGGCTTTGATGTAAAGGAAAAGGAAAGTTTGGTAAAATGGGCATTTGAAAATCCACCACATTTATCGTCCAAGATATACAAAGAAATGTTGAAACAAGAAAGAGAAGATGAAGTAATCAAGACAACAATGATCTCCTGAGCATAAAATATAGGACATCCAATTGTTACCCTGATTTGTGGGGGTCCCGTGAGGGACACCTAAGTGTGCTCCAAATTAGGCAAATTGGGGAAATTAGCAAAAAGCACAAGCTAGCAATACAAGAGGCAGGGCAATGGAGTGGAATCTTTCATCCAATGTCTACGGGGTCAGGCCGAGTCAAGGAGCAAACAGAAGTGAAATAATAATTGTTGTTTTTATTAAAATACAATCAAACAGTGTATGCAGCACACTCACATGGATAGCTAGAGAAATAAAGGTTGGAGTGGGATAGAGGGATTTTTAGAGGAGGTTGTTGGTTTGGGTGATACTACACCTGTCCTGAAGCCCCGGTAGTCTGCAGCAGAAGTTTGGAGGTATGGAGTTCTCAGTACGTGGGACCGAGGGGAAGGCTTGCCAAGCAAAGCAGCAGCAAGGCGGGATGGAAGCCAGGAGCGATCAGAAGAAGCTCTCAAAGTCAGGGGTTCTTATAGGGGAAAATGTGGCCACAGGCTAGTCTGTACTTGGGGGAAACAATTTTTTTTTATTATTTGTATCCCGCCTCTCCATATGGATCGAGGTGGTGAACAACTTACAAATAGCATGTATTTCGAAACATTTCTACACATGCCCCCAACAAGCTGGGTACTCATTTTACTGACCTGCGGAGGGATAGAAGGCTGAGTCAACCTTGGAGCCCGGCAGGATCGAACTCACAACCTTGTGGCTGCACTACCGGCATTGAACCACTGCACCACCAGGGCTCCTGTGAGTTTCGGGCTGGAGACAAAGCCTCCGAAAGGTCAGAATTTAGCATGATTAAGTTAGGTCCGAATTGTCAATAGAGTAGCCAGTATGCAAACGCGGAGTGCTTGACAGATGAGTATTCGGCTTGTCAAGTTGCCTGCTCGGGGCAGGGAGTCCTTTGTAAGTAGCGTGTGTACATCATGCGGTACTTGCCCTGAGGTCTCCTGAAGCGGCGTGTCAGCTATTTCTGGCCTGCCTGTATTTGTTTGGAATATTTCAGCAATTAGCGGCTGTGCCTGTCTGTGAGCTTGTCCAGGGGACCTCGCAGCACATGGAGAGCAATAGGAAAACGAAGCCAAATTATTGATATCAAAGTGATATCTAATATCCCAGAAATCCGGGCTAGAAACTGCAGTAACACAATACAATTAGACCATTGGGAGCTTAGTTGGAAAATAACACAGAAATTCATAGTGGCCCAACATTTAAAGGAAAACCACTTCAAGATAATCCACAGATGGCACATGACACCAGATAAATTGAAAAGAATATACAATACTGGAACAGGAACTTGTTGGAAATGTCAGAAAGAAGTCGGAACAATGTACCATATATGCTGGACTTGTAATAAGGCAAAAAAAAAAAAAAAATACTGGGATGAAATTCACAATAAGATCTGCAAAATATTGCAAATTCAATTTAATAAATGCCAGAAACATTGGATATGCTTCACATGATTGACCCAAAGACACACACAAAAAAAAAAATACTGGAGGATTTTATTGTAAATGATTGTGACTGCAAGAACAGAATACACCAGATTATGGAAAAATCAAGAAATTCCTCAAATTGATCAATGGTTGGCCGCTTTACTAGAAAATAGAAATGCTGATATAGTAACACAGAGATTGAAGGGTAAAACAGATGAAGAAATAGAAACAGAATGGGAGCAATTGAGAGACACAGATTTAGGGTAACTAACTAGTAAGATAACGATACTAGGATGGAGAGGCATAATATATATGAAATGATGAATGAAAAAATGCTGAATGAAACCATGAATGAAAAAAGAATATACAGGATTTGTGCAAAAAGTGTATAAAAAGATAGATGGAATGCAGAAAGAAACAAGAACTTTGATGTATAAAGAAGTAGCACAGTTACAAAATCAATAATAAGGACTTCTAGAGAAGATTGGAAGAAAAACAAGAATGTATCTAAGTGATGCAAACAATGTACAGACGTGTAATTTTAAATATATGAAAATTAATAAAAAGAAAAAAAGAAATTCCTTTTTCTTTTAGTATGCCTGATCATGGGATGGCACCTAATATTCCCCTGAGTTTACTGAAACCAATTTATACCTGTACAAATATGTGTACAAATCACCGAGAACTGGGGTCATGTTGATATCCAACCATTATTGTCTCCACTCTGCCACAAATCTGAACAAACCTTACCCATGATTCCACGGGCCCCCGGCATGCCTCGTGGGCCGATGTCTCCTTCATCCCCCTTGGCTCCACGGGGTCCTGAAGGTCCTCTTTCTCCAGGGATTCCTAGAACCAAAAGAAGAAACAATCTGGCTTAACCCAAGAATGGATAGGTCTCTTTAAGCAGCGGTTCTCAACCTGTGGGTCGTGACCCCTTTGGGGTCGAACGACCCTTTTGCGGGGTCGCCTAAGACCATTGGAAAATACGTATTTCCGATGGTCTTAGGCTCCATTCCCTCCTCGGTGGTGATATGCAAGTGTGAGCCATGCGCTCACGTCCTCCTGCCCCCTTTGGTGGAAGCACGTGCGGCCACAGCGTCACCACAGCAGGAGTGGTGGTGCGCAAGCACGAGCCATGCGCTCGCATCCTTCTTCCCCCTGTTCAAGAGGGACTGAAATCGCTCCCCTTCTCCACTACTGGGAGAACCTCCCGTCTGACAGGCCAGCTTGGGGGGGCCGGCGGCAGCACGGGAAGCAGGCCCCCTCCTCGCCACAGCCCCTGCCCCACTCGCCACTGCAGAAGGGCCGGGGGGCCACAAGGCGGCACTTTTCCAGGGGGGCGAGCTGCACCCAGCACAAAAGACAAAGGCGCTGGGATTCCTCCCCCCCAGTCAGGGTCGACACTCTGGAAACTTTTCCCACACTGCGCTCCCCAGCAGAAACAAGAGCAAAGCAGAAGCAGAGCCCGGGGGGGTTCTCAGAGTTTTTTCCCAGGGGAGACACACAGCTCCTCTTTCCCTCCCTGCCCCCCCCCGTTCCTGGCCAGCAAGGCAGCCTTTGCCAGGGGGCATTATAAATAATAAATAAATAATTTTATGGTTGGGGGTCACCACAACATGAGGAACTGTATTAAAGGGTCACGGCATTAGGAAGGTTGAGAACCACTGCCTTTAAGGAACAGCTTCCTGAAAGGAACAGAAAAATAATATTAGAAAATAGTTGAAAATTGTAAAAAAAAAACAACACTTTTTTTTTTAGTATTGAGAAACCCTAGTGAGAGGAATCCTGGATGGATGAGAATCTTCAAATCATAGAATCCTTGAGTTGGAAGAGATCCCAATCAAAGCACTTCCTTTGACAGATGGCCATTCAGACTCTCTTTAAAAACCTCCAAAGAAAGAGACTCCAGTACACTTCCAGGCAGCAGCATATTCCATTCTTAAACAACTCTCACTATCATGAAGTACTTTCCAATGTTTAGGTGGAATCACTTTTCTGCAATTTGAATCATTGGTCCATGTCCTAGTTTCTGGAGCAGCAGAAAACAAGCTTGCCCCATCTTCCAAATAACATCCTTTAAACATAGCTATCATATCAACTCTGTCCCCCAAAAACAAAAGGGGGGAAAGCAAAAATAGCCAGTCAAGGAAAAACTCCTTATAGATTAGCAGAGATAGCTATGCACAGCTATGGAAGCATGCCTAGCAGCAGAGAACACCATTAGCAGCACATGCACTAAGCCAGTAACACTCACATACTCCAAGTTGTAATCTTCCAATATGGAGGCTCTTTATCCTTTTTCACAACATATATACAATATTTACAAAGTCCAGATGACAAGCCAGCATATCAAGCTTGCTCTCTCCAGCAGAACACACAACAGACACACTTCAGGCAACATATGCAGTGTCAGCTGCGATTGTGCTTCCTTTATACAGACACCTAGCCAATCCTGGCCAACCCTTGTATTGTCTGCACCTGGTGCTCATCAGCCTGACTCAGCACAAACTCAGGTTGCGTCACATTCCTTTCCCCAGGTGCACTTTAACAATTAAAGCAATTAAAGCAACATGACCTTTGCACATACTTCACACAGTATTTTCTAGAGGTTGGATCCAACCATCTCTGAAAAACTCTTAGCCCTCTTGTCTCTGCGCCAAACTTACCCAGCTCCCTAAGTCGCTCCTCATAGGGCTTCATCGTTTCCAGACCTTTCTTCAAAGTTTGTGACTTGTTTTGCGCCTAATTTGAACATGATTTTTCGGTGCAGAAAATAGGTTTTTCTGCAAAGAACATAATGGCTGGAATCTTGTTGGAGACTGTGTCTTTGGAAGTAGGCTGACATCTATGGGAATTAGATGTCCAGTCTGGGGCTGCTGTCAGGTTAGCCGGTTGGGGACCTGGCAAAGTGACCAATGCTCGTCGGTCTATCCTGACACCAGCCAGGGAGCACTGATGCGCATTGGTAAAGCCCTATGTGCACCATGACACTCATCCTGGTTTCCCGTTTCACATCATCATCCTTAAAGAATAGGGTTTCTCAGCTCCTCTGCTATGTAGCTAACTATATTTAATGTAATATACACCGTGATAGAGGGCTCCAGCCAATATTGCTATAACCACATGCAAATTTTGCACAGAAAATCCCAAATTGTGAACAGGCTTCAAAAACTACATGGTTTTCTTTCTAGGAATAAAATTGCTGAAGTTACTTGTTGCTTCCTTTGAGAAGAAAATTAATGATGAATTTCATCCCTACCGTATGATGTTTTCTAATTTTGAAAGCTCAGCAGGGTTGGGTCTGGTTAGTTACTGTGATGGGAGACCACCTGGATGGAAAAGCGGAGATCTCCAGGTAAGTCTAGGTAAAGAATCCTGCCTGAATACTGGAGAGAGCCAGAGCTGCCAGTCAGAGTTGGCTGTACTAGTCTAGGTGGGCCAAGGATCCACCTCGGGATAAGGCAGCTTCTTATATCTCCTACGCAAAAGGCTTCAGGTTCAATTCCCAACTTCTCCAGTTGTGCACAGAAAAATAATCCTGCCTGAAACATAGAAATAACCGGGACTGCTGGTCAGACTTCACAATACTAGACTATATGAACCAAGAACCTGACTCAGTACAAAGCTTGTTCCTAGGCAGGATGTCCCGGGATGAATCCCCAGCATCTCCATCCCCATCTTTCCTGAAACCATAGGCAGCCTTGGCTGCCAGTCAGAGTTGTTAGTACTAAGTAGGGATGGGCCAACCGAATCCTCAAATCCTTGAATCCTGGGAAAGGATTCGAGATTGCAACCCGAATCCCTGTGCCAAAATAGGCAAACCGAATCTTTCAAATCCAGCAACCAAACAGTTTGTTGGAGACCGGGATGCCTGAAAACCAGGGAGACCAGACACACAAGGGGAGATGGCAAATAGGTGAGTTTTCCCCTTGGAGTAATAAATAATAATAATAATAATAATAATAATAATAATAATAATAAAAAATAAAATTTATTTTTATCCCGCCTCTCCCAGTGGATCGAGATGGCATTACAGCAATATATAAATACATTAAAAACACTAAAATGTAACCCATCCTCCCCACCCACCAACCCATAATAATGGCAATTGCTAATAATTTCAGAAATTACATCTGGAGTTGCATTCTGAGATATTTAAATTGGACACTTAATATTTAAGTTCAGCACTTGACTGGAAGGGACAGTCTTCTTGAGATTTCAAGGTTAAAAGATTCCTTTGCAGAGCTGCCTTGCAAAGCTCTTTCAGACACAATTTGGGCTTTGTAGTTTTACCAGGTGTCACAGCTTTCTCTGCCAAAGTGTGCTGGTGCATCATCAGACTACAAACCCCAGGATGCCAGAAGGAGCCATGCAAAGAAAAGCCAGTTTTGACCTGGACTATCTCTGTACTGTAGTACGTGGCCCTGTTTACACAGGCAGGAAAATGTGGGATTAACCCACATTTTCCTGCCTGTGTGGAAAGGGCCTTCATGTCATTTTCAATCCGGGAGATCCTGACGCAAAACTATGACAATTGTCCTGGCCAGATTTCTTCAGAGGGAGGTTTGCCTTTGCCTAGGCTTTTGCTGAGGCTGAGAGAGTGTGTCTTGCCCAAGATTATCCTTCTTTCCCTTGCTTTTTAAACCCTTTTTTAAAAAAAGGATTCTAAAGATTTGAGATTCGTGAGATTCGTAGATTCCCAGAATCTTCCAGGGATTTGGATCTGGATTCGGATTCTGGAAATTCTGGATTCGTCCCATCCCTAGTACTAAGCGAAGTGGACCAAGGGCCTAACTCAATCTAAGGCAGTTTCCCATATCCCTGTGCAAGATGTTCCAGGTTCAGTTCCTGCTATTTCCAAATTCAGGGAGGGAGGACAAAACCTGCCTGAAACCCCAGAGAGCTCTTGTTGCCAGTCAGAGTTGGCCATATTGGCTTACACTGACCTCTGCCACAGGGATCTATGTTTAGTACAAGTCAGCCTCCTATGTTACCATGTGGAGAGTCCTAGGTTCAATTTCTGGAATCTCCCAATAGGGTGTAAGAAGGAATCCTTCCCTATACCCTAGAGAGAACCAGGGCTGCCAGTCAGAGCTGACAACACTAGGTTAGATGGAGCCCGAAGGATCTGTGACTCAGTATAAAGGCAGCTTCTTAAGTTCACATCTTCAAGCATTGCTCTCTGTTGCACAGGAGAAGGAAAAATAATTTCCCCTGAGTCCTTAGATTGACATTGCTGCCAGTCAGAGTTGACAATACTACACTACGTGGACCAAGAGTCTAGCTCATTATAAGGGGGTTTCCTCTGCTCCTCAGAAGAACAAGCACAGGAAATTCAATCTCCCAGCATCTCCAGATAGGACTAAGGAGAAATAATCCTCTGCAAATCCTTAGACAGCCTTGACTGCCAGTCAGAGTCAACAATACTAAGATCCATTCTGCACTGGACTGCTATAGCACTATTATTCCACTTGCAACATCCTATGGAATCCTGGGGTTTGCAGTTGGCGCCTCCCGAAACTGCAAACTCTAGGATTCCATAGGAGGTTGAAAGTGGAATCATCGCGCTATAACAGGCTAGTGCGGAAATGGCCTAAGATAAAGAGACCAAGCACCTAACTCATTACAAAGCAGTTTCTCATGTCCCAGGTTCAATTTCTGGTGTCTCCAGGCAGAGCAAGGAAGAATGAAACCTGCCTGAAACCTTGGAGAGCTCTTGTTGCCAGTCAGAGCTGACAATATTGGGCTAAATGGAAATCGGTCTAGCGCAGGATGTCATTGATAGCTCATGAGGTTTCTGTGCTGAGCAGATGTTTTCAAGGAGCCCCCCTGAAATGGTTCTGAGATCTTTATGAAGCAGTAACTCATTGCTTATTTAAAACCCAGCCGGGGAACTGGATAATTTATGAGTTTTCTTTCCAACCTGACATTAACCTAACACTACATGACTTCACGTGCCCAGAGGTACGAGATCAATGTCAACTTCCTCTAAGGAAGTTGGCAGTTTCTTGGAAGGCCTCTGAGCCTTTGGAGAGAAAGAAGATAAAATGCTCTGAGCGTATTGACTGTTACTCTTAGGAGCATGGGAAGAATTCGTTTGGAGGGCCGATGAAATCTGACAGCAGTAAGACCTCTGAAAATGAGGAAAGACAATGAAACCTCATTAAGAGATTAGCCAAAAGTTGCATGTCTCCCAGGACAGATACTTAGGAGGAGTTGGAGAAATGAACTCCAGGTGGATTTGATTCTGATTTGCAACTCTGCTAGTCTCAGCCCCAGTAAATCCCCATTTTACCAGATTCCCATCTTGTTGCAGATGTGACTGTGGATTCATTCACCTTGGCTCTGAGTCCATGGCGAAGTGTTACTGCCGTCTTCTAGCCCGGACTTGTGGGATGTCAGATATCATTTTGATATCAATAATTTGGCTTTCTTCTACCATCCCTCTCCACGTGTCTGCAAGGTCCACCGGACGAGCTAACAGTCAGGCAAGGCCCCTAATTGCTGCAATATTCCAAACAATACAGGCAAGGCAGAAATAGCCATTTCGCCGATTTAGGAGACCTCAAAGGCAAGTACTCTATTATGTATGCATGCAACTTACAAAGGACTCCCTGCCCCAAGCAGGCAGCTTGATTATGAGAATCCTCTCATATCTAGCACTGCGCATTTGCATACTGGCTATTCTGTTGTCAATTCGGACCTAACTCAATCATGCTAAATTCTGACCTTTCGGGGGCTTTGTCTCCGGCCCTAAACTCATTGTTTTTCCCTAAGTACGGACTAGCCTACGGTCATATTTTCCCTATAAAAACCCCTAACTTTGAGAGGTTCTTCAGATCGCTCCGAACATCCACCCCGCCTTGCTGCCGCTTTGTTTGGCGAGCTGTCCCCCCTGTCCCACGTACTGAGACTACGCACTTTCGAACTTTCACAGTGATCTACCCGGACTTCAGGACAGGTGTAGTATCACCCAAATCAACAATCCCTCTATACCACTCCAACCTTTATTGCTATAGTTATCTGTGTGAGTGTGCTGCATACACCGTTTGATTGTATTTTAATAAAGAACGTATTTATTGTTTCAATCCTGTCTGCTCCTTGGCTCGGCCTGACCCCGTAGACATTGGGTAAAAGATTCCACTGCGTTGCCCTGCCTCTCATTGCTAGCTTGTGCTCTTGACTAATTTCCCCAACTTGTTTAATTGTGAGTGCATTTAGGTGTCCCTCCCGGGACCCCCAGTAAACAGGGTAACAGAAGGGAGAGTGGATAAATGCATGGCAAACACACACAGCTTGGAAAAACATCTACAACAAAACAGACATATGCACACGGCACACATGTGATGTGTTTGGCTCCTCTCTGGCAGGTATTGTTAAGGCAGGCATCTTGCCAGAAGAACGGAGGAGGGTGGGTTGCTGTGGAGGGGAGGGGGAAACTAAGGACACCTCAGTTGCTGAGATTATGTAGCTTGCAAGCTCAATTCAAGGTGCTGGTGGTGACCTACAAAGTCTTAAGCGACTTGGGGCTAAGATATCTGAAAGATCATCCCCTCCCATAGGAGCCTGCCAGAAATTTGAGATCTTCAGAGAAGCTCTGTTGACTGTCTCAACATCTCTTGAAGTTAGTTTGGTGGCTACATGTAACTGGGCTTTCTCCGTAGCCGTGTCTCAACTGTGGAACTCCCTGCCCAAGGACGTCAAGCTGGCTCTATTTTTTTTAACCTTCCGGCTGGTAGCCCAAACAGTCTTGTTCTGCCTGACAGTCAGTATTTGAAATTCCTGTTTTAACTACTTCAAAACTGGATTCTAGGATTGTTTTTAGACTGCTTCTGGGAGCAGATTTTAAGGTGTTTTTAAAATGTTTTTTATTGTTGTATTAATTTTTTTTAATTATTGCTTTGGGAGTCCACTGAGAAGAGGGGCCATTGCTGTGGCTGGTGCCAGCCCCTGGCAGGACACTGGAAGTTGGAGCGAGGGATCACTGTTGTCAAAATAAGTGCCACTCAATTCAGACAAAGGTATATGCATTTGCAAATGGAAACGTGGAGGTAGGCTCATGGTCCTTTAAAGAAGGGTTGCCTCAACCTCCCCTTTTTTGCCTTCAGTCCTCTTCCTTTTTGCAGTTTTCCTTCTTTTCTCCCTTGCCAGTCTTGGGCCATTTTCTGCATGAGACTGTTATAGCGCTATGATTCCATTTTCAACATCCTATGGAATCCTGGGGTTTTCAGTTTCGGCAGGGGCTGGATGTTGAAAGTGGAATCATAGCGCTATAACAGTCTTGTGCGGAAATGATCTTGGTTTCCTCTCCTCCTGGTTTAGAAAGCAGGTAAAAAAGGGAGGGTGCTTGAGTGTTTCTGATAGACTGGATAGTGGGAAAAGAGGGGAGGGAGAGAAAGAAGAAGGGCAAATGATGGCTGGCTGAGCGGCTGGGTTCTGAGTATTGCTGATCAATCCACTCCAGTCTTAAACTGGTGGGAAGACGCAGGGGAAAAGTCTTCCTTCCGCTTCCAGCATCTCTTGGGGCCTGCCTTTACTTATTTCTCCTTCTCTCTCAATTTGAAGATCCCTGGTGAGCAATTTTAAGGAAATATTTGATGCACTAAGGTTTAAAATATTGAGTTAAGTCTTAGGGGTCCACAGCAACAAAAGATATTTAAAGGGGGTCTCTGGTAAAGAAAAGGTTAAGAACCACTGCTTTAAATAAATAAAAAAACAAATATGTAGCTGGTGACCAGGGCCCAGATACTCTGAAGGCACCAAGTTAAACAGTGTCAGCACCAGTGAGTACTTGGATGGCAGACCACCAACCAATATCTGGTGTTGTAGGCTATATTTCAAAGGAAGGAACTGACAAAATCACCTCCAAGGATTTCTTGCTTAACAAAACCTTATGAAATTCATGAGGTCACCATAAGTTGACAGGTGATGTGAAGGCACATGGGTGTGCACACATAAAGCAGTTGGAAACTACCATGTTAGCAAGGTGGAAAATCTGCTCTTAGTCTGAAACTTCATAGAATGATCCAAGGCACTGGACTTAGTTTGGAGATTTCAGAGTTCAGCACCTTGACTTCAGTTTCTTTAAAGTTTAGACTGAAGTTCAGAACAGATTCACTGACACGGACATGGATGTCTCCAGCTGCCATTGCTAAGGACTTCTCCAAACTTGAATCCTAGAAATTGGAGGACAAAGTTCAACACACTGGAAAGCATGAACTTCACACATGGATGTCTTCAGCCACTGCTGTGGGTGGGATAGAGTGGACCCCAAATGCCAGGCCCAGGATTGCAGAGGTACATTCCCATCCCACAATGTCTTCCAAGCATTTCACCCCACCCTCTTGATGGTAAGAGTGGTTTTGCAATGGAACCAATTGCCTAGAAAGGTGAGAGGGGTCTCTTCTCTGGACATCTTCAGAAAATGGCTGGACAACTACCGCTGCTGGGGATACTGTAGATGGAGGTGCTGCATTGAGCAGGAAGTTTGACTAGATGGCCTATAAGGCCCCTTCCAACTCTAGGATTCTATGATAAGGATGATAAGAGGGACAGAAAACAAAATATATGAGGAGAGGTCGAAGGAGCTGGGCATGTTCAGCCTGGTGAAAAGAAGACTAAAGGCTGACAGGGTTGCACTCTTCAAATACCTCCAGGGCTGCCTGTCCTATCTCAGTCCCAGCAGCACAGCTAATAATTCAAACAAACCAAACCCAACAGGTCCCAGCTTGTCACTTACTTTTATTCAGCAAGCACAAGGTAAAAAATAAAGTCCAACAGAATTCTAAGGGAAAGCGAGTCCAAAGTCAGTCAGGGTAATCCAGAGTCAGGCATGGAGTTCAGTGAGATAACCAGCATGACAGAAGGTCAGATAAGCTCTGACAATTCCTTGAGGGGAAGGGTGGCAGCTATATAGGTCAGCTGCCTAATGCGGCTGTTGCCTGATTAATTGATTGCCGGTTATAAATTCTCTGGGATTGGCATAGGTGCTCTTTTTGTTGCCTGCGTTCAACAAAGGTGGAAACTGGTAAGTTGTCTAATGTGCCTGAAGGGGCAGGACTCTCTGCTGGAGCTGTTCTGCTTTGTGGCACTGTAACCTCTTCCTGTACAGCAGATCCTAGTGTTATCACAGTTATGATATGTCGGGTGAGAGCACTAGGTATCCTTTTGATATCAAATAATTTGACCTTTGCTTGACCTCTCTCTGCCACCCCACTCCACGTGTTTGCAGAGGTCTCCTGGACAAGCACGTATGGGGCACGGCCGTTAATGGTTGTACATTCCAAGACCCCATTCAGGCAAGCACTTTAAACCTCTCCGATGCTTTAGGGAAAAACCTCCCTGCAAACCAGCTCTGCTTTGGCTCGCATCTACACAAAACCATGCAGCCAAGAGCCAAGCCATTTCTTTATGTAGGGCCATTAACAAACTGGCCACACTATTGTCTTAAGAGCTAAACCAATCATGCTAAACTTGACCTTTTCCAACTCCTTTGTCCAACTCCAAATTTCCATTGTTCTCACCAAGCATAACATAGCCTGTAGGTAAACTCCACCCTATAAAAGGTCACCTTTTCCAAGTTTCCCCCTCGGAGTACTTTGGATCACCCTGGACTTCCATCTAGCCTTACTGCTGGTCTGTCTAAGGAGCTCCCCTCAGTCAGCCACGCTGAGCTTTCTCTCCTGGAATCCCATCTTTCCCTCCAGGACTACGAGATAAGGTGTCGTATTACCCATCCCTAAGCTCTCTTATTTCTGCTTCCAAGTTAGCTAGTGTGTGTGTTGTTTTATTTGCTGTTTATCTTTCAATAAAACTGTTATTTCTGTTACTTTTAAACTGGCCTGATGCTCTCTGACCTGACGCTGTAGACATTGGGTTAAAAGAACCTTGCTAAAGTTACCCTGCCTCCCGTTTAGCCAAGAGAGCGCTCAAGCTAAATTCCCCCAACTTGTGTTTTTATTTGGCAAGTTGTGTGCCCCTCCCAGGACCCCCAACATACAGGGTAACACTAGCATGCCCCCTGATTCAGCCTCTGGCATGCCCCCTGTTTCAGTTCTGGAAACAGGCATGACATTGCCCCAGAGAGGATTGGGAGTGGTAGGCCTGTTCTTTTCTGCCCCAGAGGGTAGGACCAGGTCTAATGGTTTGAAGTTGCAAGACGGTAGATTTCGGTTAAACATTGGAAGGAACCTCTTCGTAGTAAGAACACTTTGGCAATGGAACCAACTGCCTAGAGAGGTGTTGAGTCACTTTCTCTGGATGTCGTCCAAAAAAGAGGCTGCACAGCTCCCTGCTAGAGATGCTTTATTTAGAGATCCTGCAACAAGCAGGGGGTAAACTCGACAGTCCATGGCGCCTCCTCCAACTCTATGGCCCTTTTCACATTGAGGCTTCTCACCGAGCGGGGGAGGGCGGCTTGCGCGAGAAGGCTCCTCCGGGAGGCTGCGTTTTCCCCTCCTTCCTTCCGCAGGTGAAGGAACGAGGGGGAAGCGGCACCGGAGGAGGCTTCTGCGCGAGCCGCCCTCCCCCCCGGGAGAAGCAGGAGGCTCTCGCGTCGTCCCCCCGTGCGCGCACGAAGCAGGAGGTGTCCCCGTCCGTCCCCCCCGCCCCGCGCGAAGCAGGAGGTGTCGCGCCCGTCCCCTGCCCGCGCGCGAAGCAGGAGGTGTCGCGTCCATCCCCGCGCGCATGCGCGCGAAGCAAAGGTGTCGCGTCCGTCACACTAGCGCCCCGCCCCTTCCTTCCCAGGGGTGGAGGAAGGGAAGCGCAACCGGCCACCTCCCCACGCTCCGCACAGGAGGCAAGTGCGCATAGGCACCGGCAGCGTGGGGAAAGCGCGGCTATTTTCACTTTGAGGCAAATCAAAAACCGCGATCGCGCCGCTGCAGCCCCGTGAGACGGGAAGTGGGAGTCCGTCGTGCAGAGCGACACTCCCACTCCGCGACTCACGGGGCTGTGCGCGAGAAAGCCCGTGAAGGGCCTATGTTTTCATATTTAAGGTTCTGACACCCAAAATGATCAGTACCTACAGACTCTTAATTAGGACAAAAACCCATAGTGCTAAGTTTGATTCAATGAATCATGATCATAATCATCATCATAATGTTGTTGTTTGTTGCTGTTGTAATTGTCATTATTGCAACAACAGCTACTACATTTATTTATATACTGGCATTTACTTATATCAAAATAGATTACAACAGAAAAAAATAAATAATTAAAAATTGACAAAATGCAAAATATACATTGCAAGTGTGTGAACGATGAAAAATAAAGCACTTTTGGGAGGCCCATGGCAAGATCAACACTCTGAGCATCTCTCTTTATAAAGATTTGTTATTAAAAAAGGGGATACCACCCAGTCTAAACAATAAACTAGAGTAACTATGACCAGCGTGAGGTTGCTCTGAAGAACAGAGCTGGAAACAAACATCTGCCCAGATGCCAGGAGGGTGTGGGATTTCTAGCTGCTAAGTCCAGACTTCCTCTTTTCTCCTGGGTGTTTTCATAGACAAAGGGTTTTATATCATGTTTTTATCTCTGTTCCACTTACTGCCATTAATTTTTTTACTGCAATTTTATTCTGCTTGCTGCAATATGTTCATATTTATTTTCGTATTTTATGGATGGCTTTCACTGGAGTTATAACACTTCTCCCTTAGACTCCATAGAAGTCTGACTCAGAGCCAGATTGTACATAGTTTAAATCAATCTGCTGTCCAATGCGGGGGGAAAACTGGAGTAGACACTTGTAATACCTTCCGGCAAGGACTACACTCCATATCATTACACATTTCTGCAATATCAGCATGACATTATATTGGTCCATATCTGTGTGAGAGCCAGCTTGGGGTAATGGTTTGAGCACTGGATTATGACCCTGGGGATCAGAGTTTGATTTCCTGCTTGGCCATGGAAGCCCACTGGGTCACATACTCTCAGCCCCAGCAAACCCTGTGATAGCATCTCCTTAGGGTCACCATAAGTTGGAAATAAGTAAAAGACCAACAACAGCAACATATCTGTATAATACCTTCAAATATTTGAGGTGCTCCACATGCATAACCTGGTTGGAATCCCAACAACAACCCTGTAAGGAAGGCCAGTGTGACTAATCCCCATTCTACAGATGGGGAGACTGACGAGTTTTCCGCATGAGAGTGTTATAGCACTATGATTCCACTTTCAACCTCCTATCGAACCCTGGGGTTTGCAGTTTAGGAAGGTGCCGACCGGAAACCCCAGGATTCCATAGGATGTTGAAAGTGGAATCAAAGCGCTATAACAGTCTGGTGCAGAAATGGCCTGAGTCTCAGAAACAAAATACTGACAAGCTGGAGTCTCAGAAACACAATATTGACAAGCTGGAGAAAGTCCAGAGGAGGGCGACCAAAATGGTGATGGACCTGGAAGCCCTGAAGCCCTATGAGGTTAGACTTAGAGAGCTGGGGATGTTTAGTCTCCAGAAGAGAAGGTCGAGAGGGGACATGATAGCCATGTTTAAGTATTTGAAGGGATGCCACGTAGAGGAAGGAGAGGGCCTGTTTTCTGCTGCTCCAGAGACCAGGACAAGGAGCAATGGACTCAAGCTGCAGGAAAGGAGATTCCACCTGAACCTCAGGAAGAACTTCCTGACAGTAAGGGCTGTCCGGCAGTGGAATCTGCTGCCTCGGAGTGTAGTGGAGTCTCCTTCCTTGGAGGTTTTTAAGCAGAGGCTGGATGGCCATTTGTCGGGAGTGCTTTGAGGGTGTTCCTGCATGGCAGAAGGGGGTTCGACTGGATGGCCCCTGGGGTCTCTTCCAACTCCACATTTCTATGATTCTATGAATACCTTCCTTACGGTCCCAGGAGAAAGGTGGCATATAAATGAAATGAATAATTCAAATAAATACATAATTAGTTTAACATAATGAGCTCATAGCAAAGGTGAGGTTGGAATTGTGGAAGTCCAGTATTCAGAGCTAAGTCTCTTAACCACCTGAGAATGGGTGAATCTGAACTCTATCCCAAAAACAGCTTCAAGATCTAGGACAACTCCTTCCAAATTCAGACTAATAGCTTTATAATCCCCTATCCTACACCTATCCATTTGGTTTTTGTGGCCTAAACATATTTGTCTCTGTTGAATTTCATTTTATTAGTTTTAACCCAGTTTTCTATTTTATCAAGACCCATTTGAATTCTGTGTCTGTCTTCCAACACGTTAGCCATCCCTCCCACTTTTGCAATCTGCAGACTTGATAAGGATTCTCAGTCCATCATCTTAGTCATTGGTAACATTTTGAAGTGCAAGTTTTTTGGGGGGGTTCATCACACATAGCTATGATGATGGATGCAGTGCTGTCTTGTTGTGTCCGATAACATAGAATCTCAAAGTATGTTTTTATCTCCTTCAGTTTTGTGCTTTTCACAGAATTGTTTATTTTGGTGTTTCCAAAAACTTAGAATCATAGAATCATAGAAATGTAGAGTTGGAAGAGACCCCAGGGGCCATCCAGTCCAACCCCATTCTGCCATGCAGGAACACCCTCAAAGCACTCCTTTTGACAGATGGCCATCCAGCCTCTGCTTAAAAACCTCCAAGGAAGGAGACTCCACTACACTCCAAGGCAGCAGATTCCACGGCCGGACAGCCCTGACTGTCAGGAAGTTCTTCCTGAGGTTCAGGTGGAATCTCCTTTCCTGCAGCTTGAATCCATTGCTCCTTGTCCTGGTCTCTGGAGCAGCAGAAAACAAGCCCTCTCCTTCCTCTACATGGCATCCCTTCAAATATTTAAACATGGCTATCATGTCCCCTCTCAACCTTCTCTTCTGCAAACTAAACATCCCCAGCTCTCTAAGTCTATCCCCATAGGGGATAACTTTGGCATAATAAGATTTTAGCAGTACTTCCTTCGAACTTATTGCAAACTTGGCAATAACTTATTGCAAACTTATTGCAACTCATTGCAAACTTTGAACTTATTGCAAGCTGGAAGAAAGGTGGGTTGTGAATAAAATGCATTACAGTACAATAAAATGAATAACAAGAGGATGTCCGCCAACATCCCTTGCTCACAACTCTGCCAGAACAGAAATCTGAGGCAAAGCACAGGTGGTTCGCCATGCCCTTCCTTCCTTTAAACCTAGCAATTTTAGAACATATATGAAATAAGCTTCCACTTAGCTAGAAAACTATGTTTTGCCTTCAGGGCTTTGCTTTAATTTCCCTCTACAAACAGTGGTTTCCAATGAAGGGGAATGAAGGTTTCCTGAAACCTTAAGAGGCTCATTCAGAGAACCCACAAAATTGTTCTAAAGCCCTGGCAAATTCTAACACACACTCTCACACACACGCAGTCTGAGCTTCTTGTTCTGTGCCGATGATACATTTTTCTCTCATGTTGCTAAACCTAACCCTTTGTTTCCTGCCCCAAAATCAGCTGGTTAATGGTTAGCGACTTAATGCCAGGGTAAACGTCAAACCCCTCCACAAATGAACATTTCGCAAACACAGCAGGTAACTTTTAAAGAAAACAGTGGTGTGTCTTTTGTTTGTGTGAAACATGAAGGGCAACCAGCACAGGAGTAGTTGGAAGCATCTGTGTTGAGTAGAGCTGAGATTTGTTGGGAAAATTCCAGCATTCTCTCTCCCCCATTCTTGTTCTTAGAGCCAGTGGGCATAGTTGGCCTAGGGCTTCCTTTCTCTTTTGCACGCCAAAGCTTCATCTTTTGCCTTTCTGTCCTTTAACTGCATGACCATAAATGTCAGGAAAGGTTGGACATAACCTACGGTCCAGGAAAATACTTGTGATGCTCATTGTTAATTGCACCTGTGAAAAGACAGTGATTGACATGTAGTTCTAGCTGTGTCATGTTGATGAGCAATCAGGGGAGAAGGTTGCGTCAGACATGAGGAGAATGCAGGATTGCATCAGCTAGATGTGCATAAATGTAGCTGGGTCCTAGCCAACAGCGCACACGGTGCCTGATCGTGTCTGCTCGAGGCTCTGTCAGATGAGCATGCTGAAGGAATGCTGGAATCCCGTCTGAAGGTCCTTGTAAATATGTATATATCGTAACTCAAGAATAAACTGCCTCCTTATTGGAAGATAACAAGTGGCGTGGGTGAGTTTTCTGCCTTCAGTGCATTGCTGCTAATACTAAACTCGGCCGGACATGCTCCAAGCTGTGCAAGCACTCTGCTATTTGGACTTTTTGCACACTTGACTCTGGTACAGCTTTTTGGCCAGAGCTCAGTGGTTGGGAGGGAAGTGCTATCACGGTTTTTGCATAGCCCCCAGCATCCCCAACCCTCCTGGACAATAAATACCTTTGGTGTTCAGGTGATCAGGTCATGTGACCCAGGACAGCTGCTTGGGTCATCAGTCTTATAAAAGAAGGAGACCCCTTCTCAGATCTCTCTTGATCTCTTCTCTCCTCCACTTTTGCTTCCTCTTCCTCCTCTCCGACCGTGCTTCGCATCTCCATCAGAAGATGATGAGTTAAGAATGAAGCTACTACTATTCATTAGCTAGTTAGGATGTAGGCTCCCCAATACATATGTAAATGTAGAAGCCACTAGTAAAATTTCCTAAGTTTGTGACCTGAAACTGCCTGCATTTGGTTTGTTCTTCAGTCGGTCTGCGATCGGAAAAGCCATACACAAATTTAGACGTGCTTTTTCTGCTACTCTGCTAAAAGGAGGCTGAATCCTTACAATTTTAGCTTCCATGGAATTTCCCAACAGGGCTAACACTCTGGGAAACTCTAATTTCCAATAAGTTTCTACCGGCCGGAACTAGTACAAAATTCTTCACTAGGGCCATTTCTGCACTGCAGTGTTATAGCACAATGATTCCACTTTCAACATCCTATGGAATCCTGGGGTTTGCAGTTTCAAAACCCCAGGATTCCATAGGATGTTGAAAGTGGAATAATCACACTATAAGAGTGTAGTGCGGAAATGTCAAGACTCTCTGTCACCACCCTCTGTCTCTCCACCAGAATTCACATTTTGCCTAAGGCCATTTCCACACTACACTCCTATAGCGCTATTATTCCATTTTCAACCTCCTGTGAAATTCTGGGGTTTGTAGTTTCCTGAGGCCCAAGAGGTCTCTGGCTGAGAATTCTAAATGCTCCTCCCTAAACCGCAAAGCCCAGGATTCCAAAGGAGGTTGAAAGGGGAATGATAGCACTATAACAGTGTAGTGCAGAAATGGCCTAAGTAAAGACAAAGAACAGAGCTAGAGGAGAGGGTGTGCCATAAATGCAGTGCGTCCTTTGCTTTGCGTGACCTTCACAAAGATGAGTGTGAGGTCACGCGAAGTCTCATGTCCCATTATCTTCTACAAACCCACCAGAGCAGAGCAGGTGTGCACACATTGCATTCATTGACGATAATGGGACAGATCATTCACATTTTTTGTTTCATGTGAGGGTTCCTGGAATGGAACCTGCACATAAGCGGAGGGCACACTGTACCTGTGATCCAGCTAAGCATCCCCGTTCTCTTTCTCAGACCAGCATCTCTCCAGCCTCACATCTTGTTCATCTGCTATTTGTGTTGCATATGAGATGCGAGGCTGAGAGTGAGGATCTGTGAAATGGTGGAATCCATGCTGCTATCACGGTTCTGACATGCCGGTGATAGCACTAGATATCTCTTGATATCAAACTTATTTGGCCTTCATTTGACCTTTCTCTGCCACCCTGCTCCACGTGTTTGCAAGGGCCGCCAGACAAGCACGTAAACAGGCGTGGCCGTTAATGGTTGGACATCCAAACCCCATTTAGGCAGGCAGATTAATGCCTCTCCATTGCTTCAGGGACCATCTTCTTGCAGACACACCTTGCTTAAGCGCGGCTTTACACAAAGACGCTCGACCGAGAGCCGGCACTTTCTTTATGCTGAGCCATTTGCATACTGGCCATACTATTGTCATCAAGCGCTAAGCTCATCATGTAAAACCTGACCTTTTCCAATGCCTTTGTCCAGCTCCAAACTTCCTTTGTTCTCACCGAGCATGGCATGGCCTGTGGGCATAATCCACCCTATAAACCCCCTCCCCAATTCCGAGTCCTCCTCGGATCACCCTGGACTTCCATCTAGCTTTGCTGCCGCTCTGTCCAGTGAAGTTTCCCCTCAGTTCCCATAACTGAGTCTGCCCATCTCGGAACACTCCAGACTGCTATCCTGCCTTGCTGTCGGTTTGTCCAGCGAGTTGCCCCCTCAGCGAACCGTGCTGAGCTTTCTTCCCTACAACCCTCCATTTTCTTCAGGACGACGAGAAAAGGTGTCGTATCACCCATTCCTCCTGAAAACTCTTACTTCTAAGGCCCTTTTCGCACGGGCCTTTCTCGCCGACAGCCCCGTGAGCCTCGCGGAGTGGGAGCGTCGCTCTGCACGACGCACTCCCACTTCCGCAGGCTACGGGGCTGAAGCAGTGCGAGCGCGGGTTTTTGTTTCGCTTCCAAGCGAAAATCACCCGCACTCGCGCAACGCTCCTGCACCCGCGCGCATTTACCTCTCGTGCGGAGCGTCCAGGAGCCGGCCGGGTCGTGCTTCCTTCCCTCCACCCCTGCGGAAGGAAGGGATGGGGCGGGGCGCTCGTGCGATGGACACGACACGTTCTGCTTCATGAGCGCGCGCGCGGGGCGGACGGGGTGAGCGCCTTTCTCTCTCCGCGCGGGGGGCGGACGGGACGAGCGCCTTTCTCTCTCTGCGCGCGGGGGGTGAATGGACGGACGCGACGAGCCGCCTGCCTCCGGGAGGCTGCTGCTTCCCGCTCGTTCCTTCGCCTGTGAAAGGAAGGAGGGGCGGAACCGCCTCCGGGAAGGCTTCTTGCGCGAGCCGCCCTCCCCCGCTCGTGCGGGAAGACTTAATGTGAAAAGGGCCTAATTTCCAGTTAGCTGTGCGCTTGTGGTTGTCTTTTGTTGTTTGTCCTTTAATAAAAGATATCATTTTTACTATTTTAAAACTTGTCTATCTTCTGACCTGACCCCGTAGACATTGGGTTACAAGATCCCTGCTAAGTTACCCTGCCTCTCGCTAGCTTAAGAGAGGGCTCCAGCTAATTTCCCCATCTTGTGTTTTTGCTTGGTTATTTGGGCGCCCCTCCCGGGACCCCCACAATACAGGGTAACAACGCTTCCTGCCATTTCACAGATCCTTGTGTCTTTCTCTGGCCATTTCTTCCTACGCTGTTGTAAGTGCTCTTATTCCACTTCCAATCTCCTGTGCAATTCTGGGGTTTGTAGTTTATTGAGGCCAAAATGCTCTCTGGCTGAGAATTCTAAAGGTCCCTCCCTAAACTGCAAGTCCCAGGACTCCACAGGAGGTTGAAAGTGGAATAATAGCAATATAACAGGGTAGGGCAGAAGTGGCCTCTCCCTCCAGCCTCTCTTCTCTCTCTGGGGCACCCTACAGCAGTCCTTTTCTGCCTTCAGCAAGTGCTCCACCGCTGCCATTGCAAAGGCCGAAGCAGACAGCTGGCAGCAAAAGGTTTCAGTTTTTGGAGGGTTTTGGATTTTAGATTTCTGGACAAGGGAGGCTCAATCTGTAGTAGTAGTGGTAGTAGTAGTAGTAGTAGGAAGAAGAAAGAGGAGGAGGAGGAGGAGGAGGAGGTTCCTGAATCCCCCAGCATGTTCTTTGGCTTAGGCTCTGTCCATACCTTGGTTGCAGCTCCTACATTAGTGGGGTGGTGTATCTATTCTGGGTTGGTGTATCTATTCTGGGTTTTACTCCAAACTTTAAAGAAGGATGGAACAAGCCTGTTTTCTGCTGCTCCAGAGACTAGGATACGGAGAAATGGCTTCAAATTTCATGAAAAGCCATTCCACCTAAACCTTTGGAAGAACTTCCTGAAGGTAAGAGCAGTTTGACTGTGGAATATATTGCTGCCTCAACAGAGTGTGGAGTGGAGTCTCCTCCTTCTTTGGAGGTTTTTAAATGGAGGCTGGGTGGCCACCTGTCAAAGGGGGGGCTTGGATGGTGTCTTCCTGCATGGAAGAAGGGGGTTGACTGGAGGGTCTTTGGGATCTCTTCCAGTCCTGTGGTTCTATGAGTTGTTAAAGGAACTGAAGCTATCTGGGAGACAGAGTACAGTATCTTGGATAGCTCCCTTGCAAGTTCACACTCTAACCCAGAGTGGATTTCCCATTCCAGTGACATGGAACAGCCATCCATCGCCTCCTTCCCTCTTGCCTTGTTCTCCGTCTCTGGGACAACTGGTTCACCCTGATCTACTACAACTGCTTTCTGTGACGACGCATTTACCTTGCAACCCAGGTAAGCCCGGGGGCCCAGGTTCACCTTCCATCCCTTCATTGCCTTGTTCTCCTTTTGGTCCTGGAGGCCCTAGAAGAGAAGAACAGACACAGTGAGTGGTTTCATTTTATACCTCAAGACTTTTTTTTTTTTCCTACCAAAAAAAAAAAAAAATCAGCTGCAATTGGACTTCTCAGGACCGAATCCTGCTGGTTTCTTACACAGGTTCCCTTAAGAATTCTCTCATTTCCACCATCATTATAGGTCCATGTGGTGAGAAGACAGGAGACCGGGCCTTTTTAGTGGCTACTCCCAGGTTGTAGAATCCCTCCCATGAGAAGTTTGGTTGGCCCATCTCCTCTTTTTCTTTAAGCTTATAATTTATGTAGCCAAAGGGGATTTTTCACAGGGTTCCACTTTTATCTTTTTTTTTTTAAATTACATTTTAAATGTATTTTAAACTAATTTAAATCAGACTTTCTTAATGGAATAGTTGTATTAATTGTATTTTTTTTAAAAAAAGTTTTGTACATTTTTTTTTAGGTGACCCTTCTTTTAATTGGACGTAAAACAGCTTGGGTCTTGTGTAGGCAGAAAGCCAAGAAAAAAAAAGTTCCCCTTTGGAAGCGGCTGGACATTTTTTTTTGTCCAACATGCAGTATTATAATTTTAATTGATCCATTTATATCCCACCTTTTCCCCAGCCCTGTGACTTACACTGCCAAAGTAGAAAAGCCAGAAAGTGATTATCAGACCAAAGTAAAAGCTCAGCAAGCCTGCATAAACGTATCAAAAGTTTTCCATTTTTTAAAAATTCTACCTGCACATTGTTTCTCAGACCAGTCCTTTCTTGAAATATCTTGGCTTTCCTTTCCTTACTCCCTGCCTTGTGTCCTTTCCTTTCCCTGGTTTTGTTTAAAGACGGCAAGTGAAAGTGATATAGGATGGGTGACACATGGCTTGACCACATTTTACATGCAAAAGGATCTAGGGCAGTGGTTCTCAACTGTAAGTTGCAACCCCTTTGAAGGATTTAATAATTACCCTTTCACAGGAGAATGGCTTAGACCATAAGAAAAGGATCTTTCCGATGTCTTAGCTCCATTCCCTCGGGGGTGGTGCGCAGGCGCGAGCCATGTGCTTGCGTCCTCCTCCCCCTGTTCAGAAGGGACTCAAATCGCTGCCTTTCCGCTACCGGGAGAATCTGCCATCTGATGGGCCAGCTTAGGGGCGGCGGCAGCACAGGGGCAGGCCCCCCCGTCATGGCCCCTTTCCTACTCGCCACGGTGAGCTGCACCTGGCGCAAAAGACAAAGGCGCTGGGATTCCTTCCCCCGGCCAGGGTCAATACTCTGGAAACTTGTAAATAGGCATTGTAAATAATAAATAAATAATTTTATGGTTGGGGGTCACCACAACATGAGAACTGTATTAAAGGGTCCCGGCATTAGGAAGGTTGAGAACCACTGATCTAGATCTTAGCAGAGCACAAGCTCAGCACATGCCAACAGTGTGAGGTAGGAGCAAAAATGGCAACATTATTCCAGCTGCATCAATAAGAATACATTATCTAGTTTGAGGACGATATCCACTCTATGTTGCTTTGGTCAGACTTTCACCCTTTTTGCACCTTACCGTTGTGGGTGGGGTGCGGGCTCGTGGAGCAGCCTCCAGAGAGAGGCTGTTGCATCCGGGGGAACTTAGGCTCCGCATGACCTTCCTGCTCGCATGAGAGCCCCGCCTCTTCATTTCGCAGTGCAGCCTGGGACCTTCCCAGCCTGCACTGGATAAGAAGCGGACCGGCCCAGCTCCTGAGGCTCCGCACGCCAGGTAAGTGCAGCGGGGCCCTCGGAGGATGCACGACCACGCAGCATTTTCGGCTTCAAGCAACAATGAAAATGCATGCACAGTCCGCGTCAGGCCCTTGAGCATTGCACAAATGTGAGTGCGTCGTGTGGACCGCTCCTCACATGTTCGTGATGCTCAAGGGGCCCTTTCGCATCGGAAATGCCGTGCGAAAAGGGCTGAATGACGAATAGTGTGTCCAGTTCTGGGCACCACAGTTCAGGAAGGATATGACAAGCTGGAATGTTCCCAGAGGAGCGGGAGCCAAAATAGTAGAAGGCCTGGAAACCAGGAAGCCCTATGGGCAGTGGCTTAAGGAGATGGATAGTTTTAGCCTGGAGACGAAAAGGTTAAGAGGTGGTATGATAGCCATGTTGAAATACTTGATGGGATGTCAATGGAGGATGGAGTAAGCTTATTTTCTGCTGCTCCAGAGACTAAGGCCCTTTTCGCATGGCATTTTGCATTTGAAATTGGGCCTGGAGTGTCCCCGATTGTGAGGAGCGATCGCATGACACACTCACAATCGTGCAATGCTCCAGGGGCTGGCAGGCGCCGATCACGCACCTTTTCATTTTTGGCTAGAAGCCGAAAATGGTGCATGATAGCGCATTGCTCCTGGGCCCTGTGCGCACTTACCTGGCATGTGGAGCCTCCGGAGCTGCGCCGTTTGCGCTTCCTGCCCCAGTGCAGCCTGGGAAACTCCCAGGCTGCACTGCGGAAAGAAGAGGTGGGGCTCTCGTGCAAGCAAGCAGCTCATGTGGAGCTGAAAGACCCCGGACACGAGACCCTCTTGCCGGAGGCTGCTCATGCTATCCCTGCATCCCAGCACCGTAAGACGGTAAGGTGCGGAAACGGCATAGGACACAATGAAGCAATGGCTTCAAGTTACAGGAAAAGAGATTGCACCTAAACATTAGGAAGAACTTCCTGATGGTCACCGCTGTCTGGCAGTGGAATCTGCTGCTGCCTCAATGGATTGTGGTGGAGCCTCCTTCTTTGGAGGTTTTTAAACAGAAGCCAAATGGCCATCTTTTGGGAGTGCTTTGATTGCGTCCTCCTGCTGGGCAGAATGAGGTCAGATTGGATGGCGCGGTGGTCTCTTCTAACTCTAGCATAGTACGATTGTGTGATTCTAAGTTGGTCTTGGCACAAGTCAACCCAAGTGCACCAGCCCAGGCCGGACGGATGGATGATGCACACTTCTCCTTTCCCTGCCTAATGAGATACAGATGTAACTCTCCTGCTTGCAACCCCTGAAGGAACATTATAGAACTTTATGGAACACCATGTGGAACTTTATGGAGCTCAGCTGCCTTCTCCAGGAGGGAACCTGGGCCCTGGCCAAGCTGGGATCGGCTCAGGGAGCTGGTCCCCATTTCACAGAACAAGCTGTGTGTTTTGCTCCGAATAGTACCCAGTTTTGCTGGAATTAAGAGTTGCCAGGTCAGGAGAAACCCAGGCCCTGAGATCAGAGAATCCTAGAGTTGGAAGAGACCTTAAGGGCCATCCAATCCAACCCCACTCTGCCATGCAAGATAAGGCAGCAGGCCTGACTGGGGGCTTCTGGCAATTGCTGACCAACACATCCAAAGGGCTCCAGCTCTGGAGATGCTGATGCAAGACAATGACATTTTTCAGAGTTTTTTGGAAACAGCTTTCATTATCTACAGCCAGTAGTTCCCACATTAGGGAAGGAGGCTGAAGTACACTAGCCAAGTTAGGGCCAAAAATTGAATAGATACAAAATTTAAAGAAACATATAGTTGGAAGGGACGTTGAGGATCACCTAGTCCAACCCCTTAGCCTCGCAGGAATGCACTGCTAAAGCACTCCTGAGCAATGGCCTTCTAACTTCTGTTTAAGGATCTTCAGAAATGGAGAATCCACTCTTCCAAGTCAGTTCACACATTTATAGAAGAGCTCTTACCACCATGAAACTCTTCCTAACGTTTAGGTAGAATTTCTTGTCTTGCAATCCATTGGTTCATGTCCTAGTCTCTAGAGCAACAGAAAACAAACTTGTACCATCATCCACATGACAGCCCTGAAGGTATTTAAAATAGCTCTCATATCACCGGTGGAAGCAGGATGAAACTTGGGAATGAACCCATGAAAAGCTGATATAGACTAGCAACAGACTGGTCCATTTCTCCCTGAAGCTTATCTTTCAGTTTAATGCTAACCCAAATCCCCAAAGTCAACTACTTGGTCAAGCCAAATTGGGCTTGGTCACAGGAAATAATTAGGTGGGTTTGTCACTGGTTGGTGGACAGAACCCGTTCTGTGCAAAAAAGATATGTGTGTATTTTGGGTCAGAAAACGACATTTCCTGAACAGCAAATGGAATCTCCTTGGTGGAAAATAATATTTCTGCACAGAAAATCTTGTTTTGTACTCAGAAAACATCATTTTCTGCACAAAGAACAGACATGTGGGTTCCCGTGAATAACCTCCAAACAATAAACAGTCCTTGAAAACTGCATTGTTCTGAGGACCTTCTTATAGTATGGAGGAAAAAATATAAAATTATTCATTATTAATTTACAAAGATATCCATCCCTAGCATAGAAGGGATATTTTAACCAACCATATGAATCTCAATTCATTCAGATCATCTTGCATGATGATGACCCTAGATGTTTGCTGCATCCCCTTACCACGTATCACCGAGATGTCCCTCAGGGCGATGGAGTGTTCCCAGTCTTTGAGCCTCAGGTCTTCGGTGACATTGTTTAAGATGGCCAGCTCGTGCTTCAGCTGTTGCTCCATGGCGATGTGGACCAAGCGCATCTGCCGAGCATCCTCGGTGGCATTGCTGATCAAGACCTGCAGGTCTTGGATGCGGGTGTGGTGGATGCCCACGTCATAGGACAGGGTCCGGTTCATGCTGCCCACCTCACCACCCACCTCAGTCAGCTGGTCACGCAGGTTGTCCACGTGGGAGGCCAGCTCTGTCAGCAAGCCCTCATGGTGCCTCAGGAGGAGGCGGCTACTGTTCCCCTCCACGGAGAGTTTGTATATCTCCATCTGGGCCAGGTCGCTCTGCTGGTTCAGGCTGTCCCGCAGGCCAGAGATGACCCTGTCCGTCTGAGCGGCCTGGGCTTGCAAGCTCCCAAGAGCCCCTTCCAGCTTCTGGAGCGAGCTCGTCATCACCAGGAGAGAGTCGGAGTGGTTCTGGAGGAGGTCTTGCAAGCGCCAGATGTGGTCCAGGAACTCCGCTTTCAGGGGTTGTTGCATCGTCTTCAGCTGAAGTTCCCGGAAGGTTTCGTTTAAGCGGTTCACGTTCCCAGTCAACGCTTTTAGGTCCTCGGGGGAACTCTGAGGCCTGGAAACTGGGAAGGAGAGAAAGAGAGACATCTGAAGACCAGAGGTTGGAATCAAAGGGCTGTGAATGCTGCAGCTAAAGAGGCCAACACATTTCTAGGCTGCATCAAGAAGGGTATAGTGTCTAGGCTGAGGGAAGTGATAGGACCGCACTGTTCTGCTTTGGTCAGACCCCGCCTAGAATACTGTCTCCAAGTTCTGGGCACCACAATTCAAGAAAGATTTAGACAAGGTGGAACCTGTCCAGAGGAGGGCAACCAAAATAGTAAATGGCAAATGGTCTCTCCCAGCTCTACGATTCTATGATTCTAGTGTGGGTCCAAGAGACCTTACAGCAGCTGTTTTCAATCTAATGTCCTTCAGATAGGGTGGAATGAAACTTGTGTTATGCACATACCCAGCCACATGTATCATGACCTATGGAAGATGTACTCCAACACATCTGGAGGGCACCATACTGGTGAATGTTGCCTTAGAGAATGTCTCTGGTTTTGTGTCCCATTATGACCTCTGAGCTTCACCAAGGCACCATCTTAAGAAGCTTTTCAGGGTGCAGAACACTCCCAAAAGTGAAAAAATCATGAATAACTCCCCCTGTCTAGGAATCACAGAATCCTAGAGTTGGAAGAGACAACAAGGACTCTCCATTCCAACCCCCTTCTGCCATGCATGAAGACACAATCCAAGCACTTCCTTTGACAGATGGCCATCCAGCCTCTATTTTAAAAACTTCTAAAGAAGGAGACTCTAACACACTCTCAGGCAGCAGCAGATTCCGCTGTCAAATGGTTCTTGTCATTAGCAATTTCTTCCTAATTTAGGTGGAATCTCTTGTCCTATACTCTGAAGCCACTGCTCTGTGTCCCAGTCTCTGCAGCAACAGAATGTTACTCCGATGGAGAAATCTTATCCCGGGGTCTACAATTTGATATTAAAAATGATTCCGTGTGCCTGAGAGGTCACCCAGATGGGCACGTAGGCAGCAATGGTCAAAGATCGAAAACCAGGTCAGGACAGTAAAATCACCAGTCATGTAGCCTCAGGAGACCTCAAGATGTGTAAAACCACAATAAACAAAGGGTCCTCAGTCCTGAGATGCCAACGTGAGGGGATTAGTGTGTCTCCCCAAGTTGAGCAAATATCCCATCAGGCGAGGACCATTTACATGAAGTCACACCACAAACTAACACAGCCGAAGATCCTGAGACTTTGGCAACACTTTGTAATCCCACCACACAAAGGAAATTGCCACTGTGGAGCTTCGTTATCGCTCCAACACCCATTGTTCTTCCCGGGAAAGGATTAGTCCTCCAGGTACTTTTTCCCCTACAAATAGTCCCAGTTTTTGAGTGGTTGTTTGGATCACTCCTGGTCACCCCAGCAGACCATTGCTACATCCGTTGAGTGATTCCCTTCAGCCCTCTCCGTGCTGAGTTCCACTTCTCTGTTGCCTTCCTGGATGCAGGACTTCAGGAAAAGATGCAGCATTACCCCAACTGTACCCCTCCCAATACTCCCCTATCCAATTTCTTCTCTTTTGTTTCTTAATAGCTCTTGGGTGCGTGTGTGCATGATTGCCTTGGTGCGTGAGACTTGCATTCAATAAAATCATTTATTGGACCTTCTTGTTTGGTTTTTCGTTTGGCCTGACCCTGTAAAAACTGGGTAAAAAGACCCCACTAGTTTACCCTGCCTCTCACATTGCTATTGCTCGTGCTCTGGCTAGTTTCCATTCCCCACCACGTGGAGCACATTGAGGTGTCCCCCAAGGGACCCAGAAATCAGGGTAACAAGAAAACAAGCTTGCTCCATCTTCCACATGACATCCTTTCAAATATCTAAACATGATTATCATCTCCCCTCTTCACCTTTTCTTCTCCAGGCTAAACCTGCCCATCTCCCTCAGCCACTCCTCAGAGGCCTTCAGGGTTTCCAGGCTTCCAACATTTTGGTCACTCTTCTCTGGACACATTCCAGTTTGTCAATATTCGTCTGGAACTGTGGTACCCAGAACTGGACACAGTATTCCAGATGGGGCCAGACGACTTTAACTCCTTGCTGGAGGCAATCCACCTGTAATGTGGGCCATTTCCGCAGAGTCTGTTACAGCGTGATGATTCCACTTTCAACCTCCTATGGAATCCTGGGGTTTGCAGTTTTGGAGGGGCCAGCTGGCCCCTCCCAAAACTGCAAACCCAGGATTCCATAGGAGGTTGAAAGTGGAATCATTGCCTATAACAAACTGTGCGGAAATGGCCGTGATCTTCCTTCTTATCTTATAGCAAGTGTCTCTTTTGCCAAACAAAACCCACACGTTTATTCATATTAGGCAATTAATGAGAGAACAGACCCCTGTTCCTTGCAGAAGCTGATGCCCAGTGAGGCAGGACCTGGGGGGGGGGTTCATGATCCCTATGTATTCCCTACTGTATTCAATATATAGGAATTCTGAATACGAACCAATCAGAAATGTGTGCTTGAAATCATAAACTCCAACCAGTATTTCTGCACAGAAAATGTCGTTTCCTGTGAAGAAAAGTTGTAGCTGGGGACATAATCTCCACCAAATTCATATTGGGTGTGTGCATGCAGAATATAGCATTCTTTGTGTCAGAAACAACATTTTCCACACAGAATATTAGTTTCTGCCCAGAAATTTGTTTTCTACACAGAAAGGGCTCCTTTCCCCACCCCCAAGAGAATGTTGTGCAGAATAAATCCCAAACTATGAAAATTCTCATTAGGATTATTCTCATTACCTTTGAGAAAGAACATTTCTCAACCATTTTTAGAACATTTTCAAATAGTCTTTCTATGTCTACGAGCACCTCTGTTACCCATCTGTAGTGCAACTTTCCAGCAAAGTTTCAGGGTGACTTCTTTTGCCCTGGCCATTTCCGCAATAGACTGTTATAGTGCTATTGTTCCACTTTCAACATCCTCTGGAATCCTGGGGTTTGCAGTTTAGGGAGGGGTCTCAACAAAGGCCACCCTCAAAGGCCCCTCTCCAAACTGCAAATCCCAGGATTTCATAGGATGTCAAAAGTGGACTAATAGGCTATAAGAGTCTAGTGCGGAAATGGCCTGTGTTCGGTCTGACTCCTTGGATGTTAAACGACCAATGCAAAAGACACTCAATGGGGTTTCTTTGGCGTTTAGCAGCCCAGCTGCAGAAGAAGTTCACGCTCTTTTAAGAAGCCTCAAGCCGCTGGGTTGCACCACATCCTCCCCTGCAGTGCTCTTCCTGCTAATTGCTTAATGACCCATTTCATTCTCTGGATTGGCAATTTGGGGCCTGGACTGCACTCTCCGTGCTATAATTGACACCAGCTGAGGCTTGTAGGCAGTCTGGAGGAGGATGCTGGCAGCTGGATCTCTCTGGCACCCAGGGCGCTGCCAAAATCGCCTCCCTGGAACCACAGCAGCAAAAGACGGAAGAGGCTTGTGGACTGTAAGAGACAGTCCTTGTCAGGAATTGAATTCACACACACAAATGTAACAAGTGATTTATTAGAAGCGTGATACACGGTACGGGACTTCAGTGATTGAACTGGAGGCAATTAGCAAAATTCAAAACATTAAAAGCAAAGAGTTTCCCATCCCACCCGCAAGAGACCTTGGAGTTCTGGTTCCAGCCTGGCAGCACTTATCACTACATCCCTAGCTTTGTTTATCTAAGGATCTCTGGTTCTCATACCTTGTTGCATGCAAGCTGCTAATTAACTCCTACTACATGTCCCATAACTGAAATATGGAGGGCTACCCGACAGTCCCGAACTGGGAGGTGTTACATGCTTCTGACTCCAATGTACGGTGGCTGCCTTACTGGCATTCGCAGAAGCAGCCCCGTTGCCTCCCTTACATTGAATCTCCCAATATGGACCTGCCCAAGTTTCAAGATGCAGAGCCAGCATAACGTCAGGGTCTGAGCACTGGACTATGGACTTCAAATCCTCACTCAGCCATGAAAGTCTACTAGGTGACCTTGGGCAAGTCACACTCTCCCAGTTTCACAGAACGAAAAGGCAAACCCTCTCTGAACAAATCTGGGAAAGAAAACCCCATGACAGGTTGGCTTTAGGGTTGTCTGAGGCAGAAACAAGTTGAAGGCACACAATAACAACAACGATAAAAAATAATGTCTGGTATAAATAATGCAGTGGCTGCCATGGGGTAGTGGTTCGAGTGTTGGACCAGACTTCGATTCCCTGCTTGGCCATGGAGACCTGCTGGATGACCTTGGGCAAGCCACACACTCTCAGCTTCAGAAGAAGGCATCCTCCCATTCTCTTACTGCAAACCCCAGGATTCCAGAGGATGTTGAAAGTGGAATCATCGCGCTATAACACTGCAGTGTGGAAATGGCCTCAGTCTGGGAAGTCGGCCAAAGAAAAACAGCTGATAGAACCAGCAGTAGCAATGAGCCTCAGGCCCTTTTTGCACCTTACCTTTGTCCGGCACAGTCGCGCAGGGGATCACACAAGCAGCCTCTTCCGTGAGGCTCTCACATCCCTGCTGCTTCAGCTCTGGAAGGAGCTGCCTGCCAGCTGACAGGCAGCACATGGGCTTCACCTCTTCCTTCTGCAGTGCAACCAGGTATTTTCCCAGGCTGTGCTGGGGGAGGAAGTGCGAGGGCTGCGGCTGTGGAGCTCCGCACGCAAGGTAAGTGCATGTGGGGCCCTGGAGCAATGCACGATCACGCACAATTTTCGGCTGAAAGCCGAAAATGATATAGTGGTGATCGGTGCCTGCCAGCCCTGGCAGTATTGCGTAATTGCAAGTATGTAGTCTGAAACACTCCTTGCAATCGTGCGATGCTCCAAAGGCCCTTTTGCATGATAAATGCCATGCGAAAAGAGCCTCAGTCTCACAGTGCAATTCCTTATTTTAATCTAGTAGGAAAACAGCCTCAAAACAAATACATAGGATAACTACAGTCCAGGCAATATTCATATATCAAAGCACAGTCAATACAATCCTAAGGCTGAGGTCAGAGGCACGGCAGGAGAAACGGTCAGTTTATCACCAACAAGTTCTGGAGGGGAATCGCTCAGCTTTTCATAGAATCATAGAATCATAGAAATGTAGAGTTGGAAGAGACCACAGGGGCCATCCAGTCCAACCCCCTGCAATGCAAGAAGACCCTCAAAGCACTCCCGACAGATGGCCATACAGCCTCTGCTTAAAAACCTCCAAAGAAGGAGACTCCACCACACTCCATGGAGGCAGCAGATTGCCAGACAGACTTGACCAACAGGAAGTTCTTCCTGAGGTTCAGGTGGAATCTCCTTTCCTGCAGCTTGAATCCATTGCTCCTTGTCCTGGTCTCTGGAGCAGCAGAAAACAAGCTCTCTCCTTCCTCTCCATGGCATCCCTTCAAATACTTAAACATGGTTATCATGTCCTCTCTTAACCTTCTCTTCTGCAAACTAAACATCCCCAGCTCTCTAAGGCCCTTTTCGCATTAGTCTTCTCGCGCGAGCGGGGGAGGGCGGCTCGCGCATGAAGCCTTCTCCGGGAGGCTGCCGCTTCCCCCTCCTTCTTTCCGCAGGCGAAGGAAGGAGCGGTGAAGCGGCAGCCTCCCGGAGGCGGTGGCGGCTCGCGCATCCGTCCATTCCCCCCCCCCGCGTGCGCGAGAAAGGAGCCTGTCCCCTCCATCCCCCCCGCGCGTGAGAGAGAGAAAGGCGCTCCTCCCGTCCGCCCCCCGTGCGCGCGAAGCAGGACGTGTCGCGCGAGCTCTCCGCCCCGTCCCTTCCTTCCGCAGGGGCGGAGGGAAGGAAGCGCGACCCGGCCGGCTCCCGGACGCTTCGCACGAAAGGTAAGTGCGGGTGGGCACCGGGAGCGTTGCGCGAGCGCGGGGTGATTTTCGCTTGGACGCGAAAATCAAAAAACCCGCACTCGCGCCGCTTCAGCCCCGTGAGCCCGGCGGAAGTGGGAGTGCGTTGTGCGGAGCGACGCTCCCACTCCCGCGAGGCTCACGGGGCTGTCGCGCGAGCAAAGGCCCGTGCGAAAAGGGCCTAAGTCTATCCCCATAGGGCTTCATGGCTTCCAGGCCTCTTACCATTTTGGTCGCCCTCCTCTGGACTTGCTCCAGCTTGTCAATATCCTTCTTGAATTGGGGTGCCCAGAACTGGACACAGGATTCAAGATGGGGTCTAACCAAAGCAGAGTAGAGTGGTACCAGTGCCTCCCTCGATCTAGACACCATACTCCTATTGATGCAGCCGAGAATTGCATTGGCTTTCTTGGCTGCCGCATCACACTGCTGACTCATGTTCATTGTCCCCCATCCCTCCGCGACTGCAGGCTTCCTCGGCTTATCAGACAGGTTAAAGACTGAACACAGTCAGAAAGGGGGATTGATGAAAAAGCAGACCCCATGTAGAGAACATGAGGGAACTATAGAATTGGTTAGGCCTCATTTGGAATCCTGTGTCCAGTTCTGGGAAACTCAATTCAAGAGGGATCTCGACAAGCTGGATCATGTCCAGATGAGGGCGACCAAAATGGGGAGGGTCTGGAAGCCATGAAGCCTTATGAAGAATGCCTTAGGGAGCTGGGTATGTTTAGTCTGCAGAAGAGAAGGTTAAGAGGGGACATGAGAGCCATGTTTAAATATTTGAAGGGATGCCATGTCGAGGAGGGAGCAGGCTTGTTTTCTGCTGCACTAGAGACCAGAACAAGGAGCAATGGATTCAAGCTGCAGGAAAGGAGATTCCACCTGAACCTCAGGAAGAACTTCCTGATGGTCAGGGCTGTCTGGCAGTGGAATCTGCTGCTGCCTCAATGGAGTGTGGTGGAGTCTCCTCCTCTTTGGAGGTTTTTAAGCAGAGGCTGGATGGTCATCTATCGGGAGTGCTTTGAGGGTGTTCCTGCATAGCACGGGGTTGGACTGGATGGCCCCTGGGGTCTCTTCCAACTCTATGATTCTATGATTCCATAGAAGCTCACTTGGGACCAACTACACATGCACGCATGCTGCTTGCAAAGTCTCTCAGCCAGCTTGGCACCATTTCTCCCCCTCTTGGTTCACTTTTCAAGCAACGTGCATGTGTGAGTGATCCCAGGTGAGATTCTGGAGGCAAGAAGGACTGATGAAAGTTCCCTGTTATGTGCTTGCAAAGTTACAGAGAAGTTCCATTAATTCGATGAGGGGTCTGCTCTTTCCGTGAGTACTCGTGTAATTGGACCTAAGCGAGCCTCTGTCGGCAAGAAGAACCGACCAAAGAGAGGCTCCCTCATCAAATTAATGGAACTTATCTTTTGTTTGCAAGTGATAAAACAGTGTAATGTTGAAAAACAAGCTGATGAAAAGTGAGGGACACAGATCTCCTTTCATTAGTGAGGACAAGCATATTATAATGCATCCATTTGAAAAATATAAATAAAAATATGCCCTTCCCCAATGCTGCACTGAGCTGGATTTGGAAGTGAGATGAGCTGGATTTGGAAGTGAATGAGCTGGATTTGGAAGTGAGATGAGCTGGATTTGGAAGTGAGATGAGGAAGAAAGCAACTTTTCAAAGTTCTGCTCGTGGGTACATAATTAATAGAATCGTAAACTCATAGAGTCATAGAGCTGGAAGAGACCTCAAGGCCATCCAGTCCAACCCCCTTCTACCATGCAGGAAGATACCATCAAAACACTCCCTCTGATAGATGACCATCCAGCCTCCGTTTAAAACCCCCAAAGAAGGAGATTCCACATCTACCCCAGTGGCGTGAACAAAGGAAGTCATAAGTATGGCCATTTCCGCACTGGACTGTGATAGCGCTATGGTTCCACTTGCAACATCCTCTGGAATCCTGGGGTTTGCAGTTTCGGGAGGGGCCGGCTATCACAGTCCAGTGCGGAAATGGCCTATGTTTGGAGTATGTCAGTAGACGTTTTAAAGAATGTACTTATTGTTTATTGTCGATTATGTTGTTTAATATTGTATTGCACTGTTTTGTTTTTGTTGTGTTTTGTTTGTTTTGTTTTGTTAAGGAATTATTATAAGTGTAGGTATGCTCATAGATATAATATACTGTACTTTTATGTTTCTGTACTAGTAAAGGATAATACTATAGGGTATACATAAGATATTTTTAGCTAATATGTTAAAATACTTAATTTAATTCATGGATTTTTATTGAATAATAATTAGCTCAGTACAGGGATATATAAGTACAACTATAAGTGTAAATAGATGTATACATAGGAATAATGATGTATTATTAATTAAGTATTTGTAATATGTATTGTGTAGTGTGTAAGATGTATGATGTATTAGGTTTTGTATAAGTTATAGATGATGTTTGTTTGTTAGTTTGTTTGTCTATTTATAATTCAATAAATAGGGGGTTGGTTTTAGATGGGTTGGTGGGTGGGGAGGATTGGGTATGTTTTTAATGTATTATTGTTGTTCACCGTCTCGATCCATGGGGAGAGGCGGGATAGAAATAAATTATATTATTATTATTATTATTATTATTATTATTATTATTATTATTATTATTATTATTATTTTAATAATAAAAGAAGAAGAAGACTCCACCACACTCCACTGAGTTAGTATATCCCACTGTCAAATTACATCTACCGTCAAGAAGTTCTTCTTATTCTTTAGTACAACCTCTTTTCTCTTTATCTGTAGTTTGAATCCATTGCTCCGTGTTCTAGTCGCTGGAGCAACAGAAAACAAGCTTGTTCCATCATTTATATGACATCCCTTCAAATATTTAAACATGGCTATCATGTCCCTCTTAACCTTCTTTTCTGCACACTGAACATACCCAGCTCCCTAAGCCGCTGTTCATAGGTCTTTGACCGTTCTGGTCACTCTCCTCTGGACATGTCCTAGTTTGTCAATATCTTTTTTGAACTGTGGTGCCCAGAACACCCTGATGGACACAGTACATCATTCCAAAAGCCAACACCCTGAAGTCATCAGCTCTGAGCTATATGCTTGCACACTTTTACTACTGTTCTCCACCCTTTCCTGCACAAACAATAATTAGAACAAGAGTAGCTGGCAAAAGCTAAATGCAGGTGCATTTTCTCTTATTTTAAAAAATGGAAACAGAAAAGCAGCAAGTGAGACCTTGCCCAGTTTGCCACAAAAGCGCAGCATGTAAAAATATAACGCAAGCCCATTCTGCACAACCAAATTCCTTCTGAGCTATAAAAGGTCCCTTGACACCCACCTGGAAAGAAAAGAATTTCAGGAAATGGCACCGGATGACAAACGAAGTGAAAATGCTATTGGGGGTCATTATGGAAGCGATTGGAAATAAAACTACCAGTGCTGCAATAAATACTTTTAGACAAATCTGTGATTGAGGCACATTTGGAATAGTGGGTATAATTCTGGTTCTTCAGCCCCATTTCTCAAAGGAGACGTTTGAGCTGAAAAAGATGATTTGATGTAGGCTGAGCCACCTTCCAGTGCAATGAGCAACTTGGAAGATGGAGAACTTCTCTCCGTTGGAGGTTTTAAAGCTGATTTTGGGTGGCCACCTGCTAGGGATGCTTTAGATGTATATCAACTTTGGCTGATACGTCAACTGTGCCGCTTCCTAGAACTGGATGACCTAAAGATATTAGTGTACACGGTGGTACCTCAAGGCTGGACTTCTGCAATGCACTTTACATGGGGCTACCTTTGTACCAAGTTCAAAGGTAGATCGAGGGAGTTAATGGTCCCACTCTATTCTGCATTGGTTACGCCTCATTTGGAATCCTGCGTCCAGTTCTGGGCACCTCAATTTAAGAAGGATGTCGACAAGCTGGAACGTGTCCAGAGGAGGGCGACCAAAATGGTGAAGGGTCTGGAAGCCATGAAGCCCTATGAGGAGCGGCTCAGGGAGCTGGGGGTGTTTAGTCTGCAGAAGAGAAGGTTAAGAGGAAACATGATAGCCATGATTAAATATTTGAAAGGATGTGATGTCGAGGAGGGAGCGGTGGAGTCTCTTTCTTTGGGGTTTTTTAAAAAGGGGCTGGATGGCCAGCCGTCAAAGGGATGTAGTCCTCCTGCATGGCAGAAGGGGCTTGGACTGGATGGCCCTGGTGGTCTCTTCCAACTCTATGGTTCTACAATTCTATAAAAATTTGGTGTGTCTCTAGTGGTTATGATTTAAAGGCCCTTTTTTCTGGAATTTTGCAAACTGCGAAGCACATCTTCTGTTATTAGGAAGCCACTACCATGCGCTTAAAGCCTATGGCAAAGGGAAGAGGATGACATCCAGGGACCTCTCCTAAGAAACAAGGAGGGTGGGAGAACCTCCCATGGCCCAGGGCGTGGGTGCAGTCTCCATCTCTCTCTTTGGGTTACAGAAGTTTCTGAGCCTGGAACTGGCTGCAATTTAAGCCAGATGGTGTAAACACCACTTTCGCCTTGCCAGTTCCAACTTCCCACCCCCACGTAATTAAGCTCTTTTTACTAGGCGCAGTAAAGAACCAGATGCAAAAGGGACGTGGTTACAAATCCCCCCCCTCTTTTTATTTTCATTTTTTAATTTCTAGGGTTTTAAAAAATTTACTGCCCGTGCCGGAGCGCAAGCCTGGAGTGAGTCTGGAGGGATGCCAAACCCAACCATATAATAATAAAAGAGTAATTACTGAAAATATTATTAAACTCTGCCTGGCCTGGATCCTCCGGTGATGCAACCTCTTGTTTATAGAAAAAAGCAGGAGATATTAATGGAGCACATTTGGTTCAAATTACGGGGAGGAGCATGCGCTCAACAAAGGATGTCCCCACAAACACACAAACACAGATTCAAGCACATGGAAATGACCATCAGCTTGCAAGCATTCTGGATTCAAGACTCAGCAGGATTAAAAACCAGCATGGTGCAGTGAGTGTTGGAACACAACTTTGGAGACCTGGGTTTGAATCTCCACTCGGCCACAGAAACCCACTAGGTGATCCTGGGCAAGTCACACTCTCTCAGCCTCAGAGGAAAGCAAAGGCAAGCCCCCTCTGAAAAATCTTGCCAAGCAGACTCCACGATAGCTTCACCTTAGGGTCGCCATAAGTTGGGAACGACCTGAAGGCACACAACAACAAGGTTGGGCTAGAGGACTTGGCAAGCTGGCCACTAAGAGACGACTGAGCATGGCTTAAAGGAGAAGAGGACTTAGAGATGGGGTTATCTTTTCCAGAGAGATAAGGAGGCAAGCTTCTTTAATGATCAACACTATCTTTGAAATGGTTTCTTTGAGACGCCTTTCTAGTACAGGCATATCTCAGTTAGCAAAACTTCTGATAAAGAAGCTCCTGATCAACACAGCTTTTGGATACCTGCCCTCCCCTGTCCAAATTGCTAAGCCCAAGGTTTCCTCCCCTGTTCTGTTTCCAACCACTTCTCTGTCTGTGAACTGCCAAAATAAAGCATAAACTAACTAGCTGGCTCAATTGTTCACAAATGACCTTTCTTGAGCCACTGGACAGCTGTTATGGTTTGGTCACGATGCTGAGAAGGATTCTAGAATCATCTGCCTGGTGTGTCAGCGAACCACAGCAAAATTTGTACCATGTCTCACAGCATCAACTGTTGGATCTTCGGGGCATTTGTGCAATTGGCTCCATGCATCACAGTTTGATAGAATCTGAGAGCCGGAAGGGATCACAAGGGCCATCTAGTCTAACCCCATCCCATGCAGAATTGCACAACTAAGACCATTTCTGCACTAGACTGTTATAGTGTTATTATTCCACTTTCAACCTCTTATGGAATCCTGGAGTTGTAGTTCAGGGAGGGGCACTTAGAATTCTTAGCCAGAGAGCTCTTTGGCCTCAGTAAACTACAAACCCCAAAATCTCACAGGACGTTGAAAGTGGAATAGCAGCACTTTAACACTGTGGTGCAGAAATGGCCTAAAACAATCTTGAAAGATGCCTGTCCATCCACTCTTTTAAAGACTTCCAAAGAAGAAAGCTGAGCTGCAGCAAAACTGAGGCCATTTCCACACTAGACTGTTATAGTGCTATTATTCCACTTTCAACATCCTATGGAATCTTGGGGTTTGCAGTTTAGGGAGGGGCCTCCCTAAACTGCAAGCTCCAGGATTCCATAGGAGAGGAATTCCATAGGATGTTGAAAGTGGAATAATAGCACCAAAACAGTCTAGTGCAGAAATGGCCTGAGATAGCAAACTGCTCTTTTGTGTGTATCCACAATTACGTCTGCTTCAGGGAGCACATATCTGGTCAGTGGTGCTGCCATGGGTACCCACACAACTTCACAGAATGCTCAACATTTTAGCGGGTTGATTCAGAACATTGTTTTCTCCACTCTCATCCATAAAAAATGTCTTCTGCACCTGAGAATATCGAGTAGGTCATGCATGATTCCCAGCATTTTTGATCTCCAGTTTCTGTGTACGGTTGTGAAAGTCAGGCAGTGAAGGAAGCTGACATTTCAAATCAACTCATTTTGAGGAGGAGAGCTCTGCAAATACCATGGATTGCCAAAAAAGACCCATAAATGAGTCTGAGAACAAATCAGGCCTGAATTGTCATTAGGAGCTAGAAGGACTAAACTTAGGCTATCATACTTTGGTCATATCATAGCATCATGGAATCCTAGAGCTGGAAGAAACTCCAAGGGACATCCAGTCTAACTTCCTTCTGCCATGCAGGGAGACTCCATCAAAACATTCCTTTCGACTGATGGCCATCCAGCCTCTGTTTAGAAACCTCCAAAGAAGGAGAAGACTCTACCACACTCCAAGGCAGCTGTGTATTCCAACTGCTCTTACCCTCAGGAAGTTCTTCCTAATGTTTAGGTGGAATCTCTTTTCCTGAAGTTTGAGGCCATTGCTCCATGTCCTAGGCTCTGGAGCAGCATGAGATGATATGACTCCGTGGGAAAGACAATTATGTTGGGCCAAGTGGAAGGCAGTAGGAGAAAAGAAGAGTCACATTACAGGTGAACTAGTTGCATCAAGGAAACCACAACTTCTCTGAGCTTTCTGAACTTTTAGTCTGCAGAAGAGAAGGTTAAGAGGGGACATGATAGCTATGTGTAAATATTTGAAGCGATGTCATGTTGAGGAGGGAGCGGGCTTGTCCTCTGCTGCTCCAGAGACCAGGACAAGGAGAAATGGATGCAAGCTGCAGGAAAGGCGATTCCACTTGAACCTCAGGAAGAACTTCCTGACGGTCAGGGCTGTCTGGCAGTGGACTCTGCTGCTGCCTCCATGGAGTGTGGTGGAGTCTCTTCCTTCCTTGGAGGTTTTTAAGCAGAAGCTGGATGGCCATTTGTTGGGAATGCTTTGATGTGTGTTCCTGCATAGCAGGGGGTTGGACTGGATGGCCCCTGGGGTCTCTTCCAACTCTATGATTCTAGGATTCAAGACCTGAGCAGGGCTGTTAAGAAGAAGGCTTCCTGAACGACTCTCACACAGACATTGCCACAAATCCAAACCAGCTTGATAGCACATAACAGCACTGGGTGGTAGAAATGAAGCCTGACCAATGAGAAAAACTGTGTGATTTCTCTTAAGCAAAAGAGAGCCTTGCAATAGGATAAAAAGAAGATGACCGGACAGGTAGATTGATTCCATCAAGGAAACCATTTCTGCCCTGACTTTTCAAGATCTGAGCAGGGCTCTTAAGCAAAAAGGGTCTCTTGGATGTTTCCCATTCACCCTGCATTGAAGCCAACCTAATGGCAATTAATGACTACAACGACATGATTCATGCTATTTAGCTTACCTCCAGAAGAAGAGCAGATAATATCAAAAGCATGCAGGGAAAAAAATACCTTTCTGTGTGTTCTTGAGGCACATTTCCCATTTCAGTCTCCTACAAATGGGGTATGATCCACATCAGCATGATATACTGGACCAATCTGCTAGTACCACCCACTGGGAAAGCCAACTACAACCAGCCCTCGACATTTGCAGGTTAAACTTTCATGGATTTGATTCTGTGCATGCTTCTCCAACCCCTGACCCCTCACCTTGGGTGCTGGTCTTTTTCAGGGGAACACCCCCTTCAGTGGCCCCGATCAGGCCACACAGCCCTTTAACAGACCACCTCTGGTCTTTCTCCTCCTCCACTAGCCACTGTCTGGCCAGCTAAGGACGGATTACAGCCTGACTTCTCGGCACCACAAACCCTCTCCTGATGCCTTCTCCGTAGAGCCAAGGAAGGAGATGGGCAGGAGAGTTTACTCTGGAAACTAGGACATGGAGCAATGGCTTCATTGAATCCTAGAATCATAGATTTGGAAGAGACCCCAGGGGCCATCCAGTCCAACCCCCTGCTATGCAGGAACACCCATCAAAGCATTCCCAACAGATGGCCATCCAGCCTCTGCTTAAAATCCTCCAAAGAAGGAGGAGACTCCAACACACTCCATGGAGGCAGCAGCAGATTCCACTGCCGGACAGCCCTGACTCTTATCCACAGAGTTGTCATAGGCAATTTGATGACAATTAACTAGCACAGTAAAAAAGTTAAATGTAAGTAGTTTGGTTTGCATTAAATAGTATGTTAGCCACTAGTTGTAATACAGTTGGCCCTCTATATTTGCAAATTCTGTATCCACAGATTCAACCAACCACAGCTTGAAAAAATGTATATATAAAGCTTTGATTTTTGCCATTTTGTATAAGGGAATCCATTTTACTACACTGTCTTACATAATGGGAGTTGAGCAGCCATGAATTTGGTATCCGTGGGGGGTCCTGGAACCAAACCTAGTGCGGACTGACAGCCCACGGTACTTAGTGGTTACTAAACAAATAAGTTAGTAAACGGCCATTTTGATGTAAGTAGTTTGAGCAGAATGATATTATAAGCAGAGGCTTGATGGCCATCTGTCGGGATTGATTTGAGGTTGTTCCTGCATGGCAGGGGTTGGACTGGATGGCCTGTGTGGTCTCTTCCAACTCTGAATTTCTATGATTCTATGATTCTATAATATGTGATAGCTAATTACTGATAATGATAGAATCCTAGAGTTGGAAGAGACCCCAGGGGCCATCCAGTCCAACCCCCTGCTATGCAGGAACACCCATCAAAGCATTCCCAACAGATGGCCATCCAGCCTCTGCTTAAAAACCTCCAAAGGAGGAGACTTCAAGCTCCAGGAAAAGAGATTCCACCTAAACATTAGGAAGAACTTCCTGGCAGTTAGAACAGTTTGACAGTGGAATACGCTGCTGCCTCCATGGAGTGTGGTGAAGTCTCCTTCTTTGGAAGATTTTAAACAGAGGCTGGGTGGCCATCTGTAGGGAGTGGTTTGATTACGGCTTCCTGCACAGCAAATTGGGGTTGGGCTGGACAGCCCCTGGGATCTCTTTTCCAGCTCTATGCTTCTATGATCCTTTGAGATTGTCTTAACAGTTTTGCTCTGTGTTTCCTTTTGAGCAGGGCTAGGCAGGCAGCCATCCTGCTAACGTATTAAAAAATACACCAAACATCCTTCAGTTCTCCTGCAGCATGCTCCATAGGGATTCCATGGAGTTTCTCCTCTTCGCACATCCATCCATTACTTTTAATCTCCTCTGTGTCATCACCTCAGCCAGAGTACTCCAGTCCCATTAGATTTGCTGTATGTGTGTGTGTGTGTGTGAGAGAGAGAGAGAGAGAGAGAGAGAGAGAGGGTGCCAAAAAAGTAGAAAGAACTTTCCAAGAAACAAAAACATCTCTCCACATGTGCGCCTGTTTTTGACAATGCCGCTCTCTCTCTCTCAGCAACAAACACAAAGTCCCAACTGCCTCACACTTTCCACTCTCCTGGGCTCAAAATGACTGGTGACAGAATTTTAGAGCAGCTTGGTTGAGATTCCTTGGGGAAAAAGGATGGATAAAGAGGGAAAGAATCATTAAAATAACAACAGCGTCTTTAGCCTAGCAAAGAGAAGGTTAAGAGGTGACATGATAACCAATTTTTAAATCTTCCAAGAGATGTCATAGGAAAGACGGAGCAAGCTTGTTTCCTGCTGCTCCAGAGACCAGGACATGGAGCAATGCACAACTGAACTTCAGTTTAAGAGTCCACCTAAACATCAGAAAGAATTTCCTGAGGGTAAGAGCAGTTCAATAGTGGAATCTGCTGCTGCCTGGGAGCGTGGTAAAGTCTTCTTCTCTGGAGGTTTTTCAAGACAGGTTGGATGGTCATCTGTCAGAAGTGCTTTGATTCAGCATTCCTGCAGGGCCGAAGGGGGTTTGTACTCGATGGCCCTTGTGGTTTCTTCCATCTCTACACTTCTGTTCCAAAAACTAACCAGTGGTTTCTGAAACGATGGCTGTTTCCAAATGGGTTATGCAGCCACTTCTGTTGAGGAGGTCTGGGCATTTAATCAGGGTGGGGTGATGGAAGTGCAGACAGTTGGCTGAATGGTCATCTTGCTGGGAATGCTTTGATTCAGTCCTTCCTGCATGACAGAAGGGGGTTGGACTGGATGGCCCTTGGGGTGTCTTCCACTTCTAGGATTCCAGGATTAACCACAAAAAATGGATCTAAAGCTTCTTCTGATGAAGATCATCAAAACGATTCCCAGCTCCAGACAAGTTGGTTGGATCTACTCTGATGTAGGACACAATTTATTCATTACTTTGTTCAGATGTACAGTGTTGTCATTCTGGGATCTGGCTGGTATTGTGAGAATCACAGAGTCAAAGAACTGGAAGCATCTGCAAGGGACATCCAGTACAACCCCATTCTGCCATGAAGGAAGACACAGCTGATGGAATCCAAAAGATGACCACCCAACTTCTGTTTCAAGACCTCCCAAAATGGAAACTCCCCTACCCTCATGGTTGTCCATTCCACGGTTGAACATTTTCACAGTCAAGGCATTCTTCCTAATGTCTAATTGGAATTTCCTTTCTTGCAATTTTTAGCCACTGGAGCCGGGGTTTTGTTCTATATGACACCCCTTAATGAAGTAGACTTTAAGTCTGTGAAAGTTTACGCTGCCAAGTTCTTTCTCTCAGTTAGTCTCAAAGGTGCTACAAGATCCTTTGGCATCCCTTCAGATATCGAAAGATGTCCATCTCAGCCCTTTCTTCTCCAGGCTAAACATCCCCAGCTCCCTTCGTAAGGCTTGGTTTCCATACCTGGGATCATTTTGGTCGCCCTCCTCTAGACACCTTCCAGCTTCTCTATATCCCTTTTGAACTGCGGTGTCCAAAACTGGACACGGTATTATTCCAGGTGGGGTCTGACCAAAGCAAACAGCGATAGGCAACTGCAGTAGGTTTGGGGGCAATTTTCTGCCCCTGGAGCTATCCCAGGTATTGAACCTATCTTGGAAGCGGAATTCAGCATCTTGGACTCAGTTTGGAGCATGACGGCTGGCTGTTGAAATTGGTGGACTTAGCCAAAATGCACAAATTAACAAGACTGATCACAGATGGGGGGGAAAATCACTGGTGACATTTTTGGAAATCGAACATGGCAGGGATGCATCCAGCACCAATAGCCAAGGCATGCCCTGGAAGATCTGATGGAGGTCAATATCACAAAACAGCCGAACGAGACTGTGTTTGGAGCTCGCTCTCTTCAGCATTCGGGGCTTGGACATTCTGTTCTGTTCACATGTTTATTTTTAAAAACCTCTCCTCTTCCCAAGTCGGCTGAAGGAATCGCTTCTCTCCCTTGGTCTATGTTGTTTTTCCAATTGGACCTTATGCTTGGCAACCGGATTCCACTCTTGGACGGATTGGGAACAGGCGGGATTCTTGAATCCTTTTGCCTTCGCTGTATGGGTGAAACCCAAAAGCTGTAAACACACTAAGGCTTCCACTCTCTGTTTTCCCCCTTCCTTTTTGGATGAAGGCTGGGTTCGCATGGGCAAACAGCATCTCGAAAAGGGCTGGCTGTTCAGGGGCGCCCCCACTCCCACTGATCTTAATTAGGGGAGTCAATAAGGCTTGTTAACAGTCACATTCTTGGCAGAAAACGGAGTCCTGATACTGGAGAAACCCCAGTGGGGGAAAGAAGAGCAACCACAAAATTCTTCATTAGGGAACCTTCAAAATGCTTCATTGGGAACGTCACTGGGGAAAAATTCATTTGGGCAGAAATAGGAAACCTGTTTTGAGGCAGAAAACATGCCCTGTTTTCAGAATATTCAGAGTGCTGGTCATGACCTAAGTAATGCAACCCTGTTCTGCTTCGGTCAGACCTCACCTAGAATCCTGCGTCCCATTCTGGGCACCTCAATTCAAGAAGGAGATGGACAAGCTGGTGCGTGTCCAGAAGTGTCATGTCCTAGATAACTTGCTCTCAAAAACTTCACTCCGAGGGCCTTTCTGCTCCACCCTGTTATAGTGCAATCATTCCACTTTGAACCTCCTGTGGAATTCTGGGGTTTGTGGCTTACTGAGGCCAAAGAGCTCTCCGGCTAAAAAACCTAAATGTCCCCCCTAAACTGCAAAACCCAGGATTCCACAAGATGCTTTAAACTGGAATAATAGCACTATAACAGCATAGGCAGAAAGGCCCAGAGTTTCAAACAGAAGCATTTATTTGGAGAAAAGCAAACAACACAGCAACTTTCCGAAAAGTTGCTGACACCAAAGGATCTAGGCTGGTTACAGGTTTTATACCTTGTCATCCAAATTTAGGTATGCATGTCAATGATTGGTTAAAATCATAAAGGTCAGGTTACTCTACCAACATAGACATTTTCCCAAGCTTACAGTTATTTCCATATATCATTCATCCTGGGAGCTACAAAAAGTTCTTTCCACCTTATCTTATGCATAGCTGATTCCCATAACACCTTACTGCTACTTTGCTGTTCCCCCTTTTGATCTTCTTCCCTCTTGACAGTCTGTGAAATGACACAGGGTTATTACAGCAGTTAACCATTTGGAGCCCTAGGATACCTTAAGCATTTCAACTTTGGGTACAAAGTTGCAGGTAGCAATTAGTAATAGATATATAATTGTGCTTCAGCCAGCCATGCCCCTTTTTTCATAGGTACAGCCATTCTGATACATATGCAGATGCAGAAATATGGCAGGAGCCATGCATTCTGGCAAGAGGAGGGCAACCAAAATGGTAAAAGGCCTGGAAACCGCCACGCCTTCTGAAGAACGGGTGAGGGAACCGTGTATGTTTAGCCTGGAGTAGAGAAGACCGAGGGCCTTTCTGCACTACACTGTTATAGTGCTATTATTCCACTTTCAACATCCCGTGGAATTCCAGGGTTTGTAGTTTACTGAGGCCAAAGAGCTCCCTGGATGAGAATTTTAAATGCCCCTCCCTGAACTGCAAACCCCAGGATTCCATAGGATGTTGAAAGTGGGATAATAGCACTATAACAAGGTAGTGTGGAAAGGCCCTGAGAAGTGACCATGACAGCTATCTGCAAATATCTGAAGGAACGTTGTGTAGAAGAAGATGGATCAGCAGGAAAAAAGAAGAAAAAGGGGGAGGAGGAGAACGACAGAAGACGAGATGACCAGGCTCTTCAGTTATTGCTTTATCGGTCCAATCCGGAAAAGAGTACAGCAGCAACTCCAGAAATTTCTGCTGTAGATTGGATTCATGCCTCTGAAGAAGGCCAATTAATTTATAAACAGGCCAAAACATGCTGGGCTTTCTCGGGAATAAATCTGGACCAGCCATAAGCAGGTGGAGTCTAGTCTGCTTTTTTCCACTGATTCACTATATGTGCTTTCCAGTACCTTTTCCTGCTCACAGAGAAGATTGAGCCAGCTGGTTTTCTGCTGCTGCAGAGGCTGGAACACAGAATCACAGAATCCTAGAGTTGGAAGAGACCCCAAGGGCCATCTAGTCCAACCCCTCTGCTATGCAGGAAGACACCATCAAAGCATTCCCAACATACCCAGCCTCTGTTTAAAAACCTCCAAAGAAGGAGACTCTGCCACACTCCAAGGCAGCAGATTCCACTACTGAACTGCTCTTACCATCAGGAACCAAAGGATTCACATGACAAGGAAAGAGGATCCACCTAGACATGAGGAAGAACACTCTCTCCCCTCTCTCTGTATATTGCAGGAGCTTTTCAACAGCAGATTATATTGCTTTTCAGAGTGACGGACGCTCCATCCTTGGAAGTCTGTAATCAACGGTTGGATGGGCATCTTTCAGAGGCATTGAAAGACAGAGGCTTCTTGTACTTGCTAAAGATCTCCTGGAAACCAAGCCCCTTCCATGCAGGAACACACAACAACGTCTGCTGTAATTAATCCCTTCCCACATTGCCATTCTCTTTTCCTTTTGTGCCCTGTCTTACTCCATTTCCGCACTAGACTATTATAGCGCTATGATTCCACTTTCAACATCCTATGGAATCCTGGGGTTTGCAGTTTCGGGAGGGGCCAGTCAGCCGCAGGATTCCATAGGATGTTGAAAGTGGAATCATAGCGCTATAATAGTCTAGTGTGGAAATGGCCTTAATTAGGTTGTGAACCTGAGGTCAGGGAACTGATTCGTTCTTCTTTTACTTGTAAAGCACCGTATACAATGACAGGGCTACACAAATACATAATGTCGTTGTTGGTGATGATGACAATTACTCCTAATATTAATACAGGCTTCCCCACTTATCTAACAGGTTAGGGACCCCAGAACACTGCCCAAAATAAAAAAAATAAAAAAAATATAGGGAACTGGTTGAAAAGCAGATATTTCTTTGCACTTGAGGGTCTTACCTAATTCCTTCATGGCTCGATTGCTGAGTCCGGGCATCCATCTTTTCCAAGACCCTCGGGGTACTTCCTCCAAATCTCACCCAAATGAAATCCCTGCTCCGATCAATTCCCCCAGTGTTAGCTGGCCCTCTCCTCTTGCACTCATTTCCTGTTTAGAGTCCAGACAGCAACGGCACACACACACACACACACACACACACAGCACTTAAAGTCTTCTGCTTTCTGGTCCATCAGCTTGTGGCCAAACACAGTTGCCCTCAGCTTTTCCACTCTGGCAAAAACAGATGAGATCACCAGGTCAGAGAGTCTCCTTTCTGGCTGTTTACTGGGAGTTGTGGGATCCAGAATCCAACCTGTACCTCCAGTTCCAAGAAGGAAGGGTTTGTTGTCTGCTGAGCCTGAGATGGAAGGATCAGTCTGGTCTGCTCATGGGCTGGACAGCCAGCCAGGAAGACTTCCATCAGACCAGACCTTGACTCATCCCAAGGAATTTGAAATGCTCGCCTTCAGCACCACCACAACAGTTCCTCAGTTCCTCCACTGCTTGGGGGAAATGTTTTTTAACAGCTGAGCCTCTGGAGTCTTTTCCACTCAAACTTGATGCTCACGACTGAGCATATAAGAGCTGCTAGACAGTGGAATAGGTTGCTTTAGAACACGTGTGTCAAACATGAGGCCCGCGGGCCAAATCCAGCCCGCCAGGCCATTTCATGTAGCCCTTGCACCTCTCCTGCAGCTGTGCCACTCCCCCTGTCTGGGGAGCCCGATCCCCGCATTGCAGGCCCCCAGCTGTCAGTATTCTGAAGAGGAGCCGAGCAGCCAGCACTCGTGATCTTCTACTTCTGACTGCTCCTCTGTCTAAGGTCCTTTTTGCACGTTACCTGTTAACGCTGCTGGGTTGAGGTCCTCACGCGAGAAGCCTTGGAAGGAACGCTCCCGCTTTCCTGCTGCTTCCCTGCTGCTTGGGCTCCGCAGCTCCTTCCTCTCATGCAAGCGCCCCACCTCTTCTGTTTGCAGTGCAGCCTGGGACCTTTCCCAGCCTGCACTGCCCAGGAAGCGCAACCAGCCCAGCTCCTGATGCACTGCACACCAGGTAAGTGCATGTGGGGCACCTGAACGACACATGAGCGTGCACCATTTTGGCTTTAAGCTGAAAATGAAAAGATCCGTGCCTGCTCTGCGTCCGGCCCTTGAGCGTTGCGTAAATGTGAGTGCATCATGCAGACCGCTCCTATCTCTAATTAATGGATCCGATTTATCTTTCCACCTGTCCATCACCATATTAAAATCGTCTGCCATTATTATATAATCTCCTTTCATATATTTAATCTTGTTAAGTATTTCTTCATAAAACACTTTTTGCTTGTCATTTGGTGCATAAATATTCGCTATAACATATATTTCTCCATCTATTTCACCTTGCATAATTACATATCTACCTTTTTCATCTAACTCTACACTTATTACTATAAAATTACATCTTTTAGAAATTATAATTTCTACTCCTCTTGATTTAGATGTACCAAATGCTTCCTCATAAGTGGCAACCCAATTCAATTTAAGTTCATTTTTTTAATCTCGTTTTCCATGTGTCTCCTGTAAAAAAATTATATCAGCCTTATCTTTTTTTAATATCGATTCTATCCTTTTTCTCTTTATTATTGACCCTAATCCTTTCACATTTAATGTTGATATTCTCAATCTATTCTCCATTTTTCATATTTCCAATCTCTTAATCCTACTCCCCATTGGCTCTTTAGTGTAGTGCTCCCCTTCCCCTTCCCTTCCCCCTTCCCACTCCCCTCCCCCTTCCCTCCCTCCCCATCTATCCCTCCCCTACCCACACATACATTCATGCAGACCGCTCCTAACATTTACGTGACGCTCAAGGGGCCCTCTTGCTTCCAAAACGCCGTGCAAAAAGGGCCTAAGTCTCACCGTCAGATCATTGCTGCAGGTTACCATGGCAATGTTCGGTGGGGCTCGCAAAAGTTGGACAGAGGAGCAGTCAGAAGTAGAAGTCAATTATGAGTGCTGGCTGCTGGGCCCCTTTCCAGAATACTGGCAGACGGGGGGCCTCAATGTGGGGATCAGGCTCACCAGGTACAGCGAGAGGCAGGGGAGCAGAAAGAGGCACAGGTAATATTTGTCTGATGGTTAAAAAAATAACTTTTTGTTTTCAAAACTCATTTTTCAATAAATTGTACAATAGTTGTACATTTGAATATCTGCTTGCCATTATTTTTCCTAGACTTCTAGTTTCATAGAATCATAGAATCCTAGAAATGTAGAGTTGGAAGATACCCCAGGGGTCATCCAGTCCAACCCCTTGCCATGCAGGAACACCTTCAAAGCACTCCCGACAGATGGCCATCCAGCCTCTGCTTAAAAACCTCCAAGGAAGCAGACTCCACTACACTCCGAGGCAGCAGATTCCATTGCCGGACAGCCCTGACTGTCAGGAAGTTTCAGAGCTAGTTATTACTAAAACCAGTAATAATCGAACGTGGAGGCAGTTGTTTAATATGATAAAAGAGTAGATACATTTATATAGTCTTACAGATACAACCGGCCCTTTGAAGGCAACCCTAATGCTGATGCAGCCGAAGATGAAATTGAGTTTGACACTCCTGGTTTAGAGGATGGCAAACTCTCCAGTTTTCCATCATAACTCACCCTGTGGAGTTGGAAGATTGAGATACAGAGTCTCAGAGTGCCATGAATTTCTGACTCCTGATGTCAGGGATCTTTCTGAGTCAGAGGTACTGGGGGCTCAGATGTGGGTGGGGGGCTACTCCCCAGAAGAAAGTTGAAGATGCACTAAAGCTATTTGTTGAGTGCAGGAGAAGAAGTTACATCAATCCCAGAGACTCTTAAGTAGGATGCTGACAAATTAAGCGCCTGGTGCCTTGAGACATCTGGCTATAACTATTCCAGCTTATTCACTATAGACTTTGTTGCTTACAACCATCCATCTTGGTGGTTGGAAGTCCTCTTTGGCATTTCCTATTCTCTGGATGTCGGTTATGATTCACAGCTCTGTTTTACTCCATTCTGGCTTTGGCCATTTCCACCCTACACTGTTATAGTGCTATTATTCCACTTCTATCCTTCTGTAGGTTGGCAAAACGAGTGCCCAGCTTGTTGGAAGCAATTAGCTGAACACATTATACAGCACTTAGAGAGTGTTTACCACTGATAGGCAGTATAGAAATGTAACTGCTAACTGATGTGGGAGCCTCGGATTTGCACTTTAGGAAGGGGCATTCAGAATTCGCAGCCAGAGAACTCTTGGGATTGAGCACATTACAAACCCCAGAATTCCACAGGATGCTGAAAGTGGAATAATAGCACTAGAACGGGGTAGTGCAGAAATGGCCCTTGTTAATTTGGACTATTGGCTTGCTGTGTAACGTCTGGACTGGCTGACAACTACCCTCTTGCTTCTTCCTTCATCCTGCTGGAGGACCTCTGATGAATGTGGAGTGGTTTAACTGCCCAACAGCGCTTGACTTCCAACCACCTGCTTCTTGGGACACTTGCTGAATGGGGCTTAGGACACTTTGGAGGTCTTTAACCAGAAGGTGGATGGGCTTCTTTTGAGAGTGCATTAGTTGTAAAATTCCTGCATGGCAAGAGATTGGACTAGATGGCCTGAGTGGTACCTTCCAACTCTGTGGCCCTTTTCACACGTTACCTTTTTGCACTGCTGGGTTGGGGTTTTCGCGCGAGAAGGCTTAGCAGGAAGGCTCTTGCAAGTCTCCTGCTTCGGCTCCGCAGCTCCTTCCTGGTCACACGAGCGCCCCGCCTGCGCCCCACCCCTTCCTTCTGCAGTGCAGCCTGGGAGTTAGAGACTGCGCTGGGGCAGAAAGCACGACTGGCACGGCTCAGGAGGCTTCGCACCGCGGGTAAATGCGCGCAGGGCCCAGGAGCAATGTGTGACAGCACACCATTTTCGGCTTGAAGCCGAAAATGAAAAGATGCATGCATGCTCTGCGTCTGGCCCTTGAGCGTCGTGTAAATGTGAGTGTGTCGTGCAGACCGCTCCTCACATTTACGCGATGCTCGAGGGGTGCTGTCCCTTCCAAAACGCTGTGCGAAAAGGGCCTATGATGTGATGCATCAGCTAAAAAAAGCCAATGTAATTCTGGGCTATAGTGTCTAGACCAAAGGAAGTGATAGTACCTCTCTATTCTGCTTTGGTCTGACCGCGCCTGGAAAATTCCTGTGCCCAGTTCTGGACATCACAATTCAAGAAGGATACTGACAAGCTGGAATGTGTCCAGAGGAGGGCAAACAAAATGGTCAAAGGCCTGGAAACTATGGCCATTGGTGCACAACATTGTTATTCTGCAACAGCAGTAAGTTGTTTCCAGTCCAGGAGTTGTGCTACCACACAATGTCATCGCCATCCAGCTGCTACCCCATGCCCAAGCATTGCAAAAGTGCCTTATACCATTTCCAGAAACAATCCACTAAGACCTCCTTCAGCAGTTCAATCTCATCAGCTGGTTCAATGCAGTACCATAACAGTGCTTAATAGAGCATCCTGTTCTCCTGGATCCAGGAGTGGGTGGGGTGTGGGTGTGCCCAGCCCGTCCCTCTCTCAGCTACTCCCATGGTGTGATAACTTTGAAATTTATCACCTCTCCGTGTTTATTTTAAAGGTCTCTTCTGCGTTAAAACTTTTTATTTTTTTAATACCTTTTTAAGCATTATAACACAAAAGTGCAATACAGTAGGATTCCCGTATCCATGGGGGATCGGTCCCCCCCCGCAGCAGATACTGAAATCTGTGGATAGTACCAAACGCCCTGTCCTGCCGCCTGCCCCAGGCCCGACTGTGGTGGTGGCCGGCGGGATCCCAGGCTCCCCACTGTTTTCCCATCAGCTGCCACCACAATCAGGCCCAGGGCCAGAGGTAGGAGGTGGGAAGACAATGAGGAGCGTGATTGCCACTGTTTTCCCACCTCCTGCTGCCAGTCCCGGGCCCGATCGCGGCAGCAGAGCTGTTGTCCCACCTCCACCCGTCAGTCCCGGGGCCAATCACGGCAGCGGCGGGCAGGAAAACAGCAGGGAGTGTGGGATCCCGCGCTCCCCGCTGTTTTTGCAATAGCTGCCATTGTAATCAGGCCCAGGGCCGGAGGCAGGACAGGGTGTTCGGTACTATGGACAGGGCGTTCGGTGGAAAAGCAGTGAGGAGCATGATCCCCACTGTTCTTCCACCTCCTGCTGCCAGCCCCGGGCCCGATCGTGGCAGCAGAGCTGTTGTCCCACCTCCACCCGCCGGTCCTTGGTCCAATCGCGGCAGCGGCCAGCAGGAAAACAGCAGGGAGTGCAGAATCATGCTCTTTGCCACTTCCTGCTGCCCGTCCCTGGCCAATCCCGGCCAACCGTAGATAACCGAATCCGCAGATTGTGAGTCCATGGACACGAGGGTCCTACTGTAGCGTACTGATGTGTCATTCCGTTACAACACTGCTGTGCTAGCACAGCTTCAATAATAATAATAATAATAATAATAAAATTATGCAGATATCTCCTTTTGATATCAAATCATTCGACCTTCCTCTGCCACACCGCTCCGCGTGTTTGCAAGGCCTCCGGACAAGCACGTAAACAGGCGCGGCCGGTAACCGTTGGACATTCCATTCTCTACCAAGGCAGGCAGAACAGAGCCACTCCGTTGCTTCAGGGACCTCTTCTGCAAACACCCTCTTGCTTAAGCTCGACTCTAAACAAAGATGCCCGGCCTCGAGCCGATAGTCTTACAAAGCCAAGCTAAGCACCTTGCATTTGCGTACTGGCTATACTATTGTTACATCTGTGCTAAGCCGATCATGTTAAACTCGACCTTTTCCAAAGCTTTGTCCCGCTCCAAACTCGCATTGTTCTCACCGAGTATGGCATGGCCTGTAGGCACAATTCGCCCTATAAAAAGCCCCCGATTCCAAGACCACCTTGGATCGCTCTCACTGCCAGCACCCCCCGGATCGCTTGCCCTGTTTGGATCGCTCTGGACTTCCATCCCGCCTTGCTGCCGGTTTGTCCAGCGAGCTCCCCTCGGCCTCCACGCTGAGTTTCTTCCCTACCATCTTCAGCTTCTTCAGGACTACGAGAAAAGGTGTCATATCACCCTTTTCCCCCCCAAAAATCCTTATTTCTAATTCTTCCGTTAGCTGTGTGGTTGTGGTGTCTTTACTGTTTGTTTCTCTTTCAATAAAACATCATTTTTGCTATTTTAAACCGTCTGGCTGCTTGACTGACCTGACCCCGCAGACATTGGGTTGCAAGATCCCTGCTGAGTTACCCTGCCTCTCGCTAGCTTTAGTGAGCGCCCCAAAGCTAGTTTCCCCAACTTTGTGTTTGTGTTTTGGTCATTTGGGTGCCCCTCCCGGGACCCCCAGAGAATAGGGTAACAATGCCAGATATAATTGCCAGATGTATTTTAGAAACTTTAAGATTTCATGTCATAAATGATGGAGGACTTAAAAAGTATAAGAGAAGATATCAGAAGATTTAAAAGAGACAAGTAGAGAAATGAGAATAGATTGAAATCTGACGATTAGAGAAAAGCAGAATGGCCAATAATGGGTGACAGCTGGGAACTGTAAGTGAAAATGACTGTACTATGATTGTGGAAATGACAGTGGGAGAACAGTAACATCACATGGAATGGGAGAGGGAAAAGCATGTTCAAACTTCTGAGATAAACATGGGCACTTTTCGATTAATTTCCGCGGAGCGGGAGAGGGAGGTCGACGCAACAAGCAATCTTCATCGGAACTGCCACAATTCCCCTAATAATCCTTCCGCAGGCGAAGGGGCGGGGAAGCGGCAGCTCCGGAGGCTGTAGGCGGGCTGCGCGTGGATCCACTCCTCACCCGTTGCGGAGTGAGAAAGGCGCTGTTCCCTCCTGCCCTCCCGCGCGCGCACGCGAAGCAGGACGTGTCGCATCCGTCGCGCGAGCGCCCCGCCCCATCCCTTCCTTCCGCAGGGCGGAGGGAGGAAGTGCGACCCGGCCGGCTCCTGGACGCTCCGCACGAGAGGTAAGTGCGCGCGGGCGCCGGGAGCGTGCGCGAGCGCGGGTGATTTTCGCTTGGAAGCGAAAATAAAACCCGCGCTCGCGCGCTTCAGCCCGTGAGCCCGGCGGAAGTGGGAGTGCGTCGTGCGGAGCGACGCTCCCACTCCGCGAGGCTGGGGCTGTCGAGCGAAAGGCCCGTGCAAAAAGGGCCTTGGTATTGTGATACATAAATGTAAAAAGTGGAGTGAATTTAGGAAACGAAGACCAGATCAGAGTGGAAGAACAGAAATATTTCATGTAAAATTACAGGTTAAAGAACTCTTTTTTTTATCTGTGAAACTTAATAAAATAATAATAATAATAATAATAATAATAATAATAATAATAATAATAATCATCATCATCATCATCATCATCATTATTATTATTGTTGTTGTTGTTGTGTACTCCCCAATCAGGGGCAGTGGGGCAGGGTGAAGGTGGGCAAGGTAGCGGCCAAGGAGGCTGTAGTGCAGAAGGAACACCAGTGGCAATATCACTGCTCACCTGCTTAAGGCGGAAGGGTGCAGAAAACAGTGTTCCTAACCTGCTACCATCACGTGAATGGCAATGCTGAGATTTGCAACAGAAGAACGAACCAATGGAGTATGGTGCAGAAAGGTCCCACGAAAGCTTCTGAGGAGCGGCATAGGGAGCTGGGGATGTTTAGCCCGGAGGAGAGAAGGTGAAGACGGGGACATGATAGCCATATTTAACTACTTGAAGAGGGTATCATATGCAAGATGAAACAAGTCTTTTTCTGCTGCCCCAGAGACTAGGACATGGAAACAATGGGTTCAAGCTTCAGGAGAAGAGATTCCACCTAAAGTTTAGGAAGAACTTCCTCGTGTTAAAACAAATTTGACAGAGAAATATGCTGCAGAGTGTGGTGGATTCTCCTTCTTTGGAGGTTTCTAAGCAGAGGCTGGATGGCCATCTGTCAAAGGGAGGGCTTGGATGTCAACAAGCTGGAGCATGTCCAGAGGAGGGCGACCAAAATGGTGAGGGGTCTGGAAGCCATGAAGCCCTATGAAGCTTAGGGAGCTGGGATGTTTAGTCTGCAGAAGAGAAGGTTAAGAGGGGACATGAGGGCCATGTTTAAATATTTGAAGGGATATGATGTCAAGGAGGGAGTGGGCTTGTTCTCGAGCTGCTCCAGAGACTAGGACAAGAAGCAATGGATTCAAGCTGCAGGAAAGGAGATTCCACCTGAACCTCAGGAAGAACTTCCTGATGGTCAGTGGAATCTGCTGCCTTGGAGTGTAGTGGAGTCTCCTTCTTTGGAGATTTTTAAGCAGCGGCTGGATGGCCATCTGTTGGGAATGCTTAGCAGGGGTTGGACTGGATGGCCCCTGGGGTCTCTTCCAACCCTGTGATTCTATGGATGGTGACTTCCTGCATGACAGAAGGGGGTTGGGCTGGACAACCCTTGAGGATCTCTTCCAGCTCTATGATTCTCTGATAATCACAGCCACATCCTGAGACTTGGGGATCCTAGTGCTCATGGAAGCTTGGACATTGCACAAGTTCTCTTACTGCTTTAACTGGATGAGTTTCCCTGTCCCTATACAACAATTCGGGGAAAATCTAATTTTCTGGAGTACACCAAAACCCAGCCTTGAGGGGATTTTGCTCAGCAGATGATGAGCTGCAATTACCACCCACAACTTCAGCTCAGCTTAGAGGAATATGTCTTTTTTTTTAAAGACTTTACTTCTTCTGCAGTTTGCAAAGCAGCTGGGTGCAAAATTTAACAAGACAAGTCATCCCAGCAATGTAGCGTTAATGAGGACGGAGATCAAATTATTCCATTTGCTAGGCTGCCCCCTCTCCAGGAATACAGGAAAGCTTAATCAATTCAGAAGGTCACAAGTTGGTTGCACAATGTGGATGGGAGACAAAAAGAAATTTGGATCAGAGACAGAAATGCTATTTGAGATCAACCACTTTGCCAAAGTAGATGCTCAAAGATTTTTATAAAAACCTTCATCCCCATCTGTATACATACACGGTATTTTAACATTAACTTTGTCAATTATCCAGCTGGTTAATAGGTTTTTTTAGAGGAATTACACTACTTTTATTTTTTAAACAGTTACTGCCCTAATTTTACATTTGATTTTCTGACAAACTGCCCAAAGATCTTATGATATCAAGTGGGGTATATGTATTTCAAACAAAGAAATCTAAATAGGATTTCAGGTTCTCCTTGGGGTCAGCTTTCTTTTTTTAAAAACAAAAATAATTAAAACACTAGCAATGCAGATGAATGTTTATGAAGGGGCTAAAACACAGCACATTCCTTTGGGTAGCTTGATCTACCATTGGGACTCGATTGGCTTAACATTTGTCAAAAGCCTCTCAGCCTAACAGAATTGTTTTGGGAGGGACGGAGCCAAATTTCTTGCACAAAAATTAACAGGAGAATTTATGTAACTGTCAGCAGAAGAGAAAGTCCATTTTCTCACAGCAACCAAACAAGGGCTTATATCATGGGTGGACACCAAGAACATCCCTAAAAGTTGCTTGTGAAGGGTTTTACAGGGAGTCTTGTGAAATCTGGCAGCTTTCTGAAAGCCCCGGTACAGTACTAACGTCAACGTTCTCTTCTCTAGTTGCCCTACAGTGATCTTTTTAGCCTTTGTGGTTGCACCGAAGAGACAGAGACAGCTTGCATTTTTTAGCACCCACTCATAGAATCCTAGAATCCTAGAATCTAGAAATGTAGAGTTGGGAGACCCCAGGGGCCATCCAGTCCAACCCCCTGCCATGCAGGAACACCCTCAAAGCCCTCCCTGTGACAGATGGCCCTCCAGCCTCTGCTTAAAAACCTCCAAGGAAGGAGACTCCATATAATCATAGAATCATAGAAATGTAGAGTTGGAAGAGACCCTAGGGGCCATCCAGTCCAACCCCCTGCCATGCAGGAACACCCCCCCTCCTAAGGAAGCGACTCCCTTGACAGAATGCCATCCAGCCTCCTGCAGAAACCTCCAAAGAAGGGAGGACTCCACCACCTCCATGGAAAGCCTAGAATTCTTCCTGAGGTTCAGGTGGAATCTCCTTTCCTGCAGCTAAATCCTTTTGCTCCTTGTCCTGGTCTCTGGAGCAGCAGAATACAAGCCCTTCCTCCTCCTACATGGTATCCCTTCATTGCTGGCTTTTTGCCGTAATAATAAACTTGTACTTGGCATCCCTTCAAATATTTAAACATGGCTCTCATGTCCCCTCTTAACCTTCTCTTCTGCAGACTAAACATACCCAGCTCTCCAAGTCTATCCTCATAGGGCTTCATGGCTTCCAGGCTCCTCACCATTTTGGTCGCCCTCCTCTGGACTTGCTCCAGCTTGACCATGTCCTTCTTGAATTGGGGTGCCCAGAACTGGACACAGGATTCAAGATGAGGTCTAACCAAAGCAGAGTAGAGAGGTACCACTACCTCCCTCGATCTAGACTCCATACTCCTATTGATGCACCCAAGAACTGCATTGGCTTTCTTGGGGAAAATTATTATTTTTTAAACAAACATTGATTCCTCATAAAGCCAATTCAGGCTTTTTGAAGTTACCATAGATAGGCAGAGGTATGCATGTGCATCCAAATTGCCCACCAACTTATGGAGACCCCATAAGGCTTTCTTAGGGCCTTTCCATCCTACGCTGTTACAGTGCTATTATTCCACTTTCAAACTCCTGTGGCATTCTGGCTTTTGTAGTTTACTGAGGCCAAGAAGCTTTCTGGCTGAGAATCCTTAACACCCCTTCCTAAACTGCAAACCACAGGATTCCATAGGAGGTTGAAAGTGGAATAATAGCACTATAACAGTGTAGTGCAGAAAGGGCCTAAGTCAAGGAATCCTCAGAGGTGGCTTTTGCCAGTTCCTTCCAGGAGTCTCCATCCAAGTATTGACTAGAGCTGAACCTGCTTAGCTTCCAAGGTCAAATGGGACCGGGTGCCCTTAGAGCACTTAGGCCCTTAGAGATAAGGAGAACCCCTTTTTGTGGACTATAGCTTCTGGAATGATGGAGGTTATTAAACAGAGGATAGACAAGTTTCTATAACCTGTTTTAAAAAGCCATTCAAGATGGTAGCCATCATTATATCTTACAACAGTGAGTTCCACAGTTCAGCTATGTGTTGTATGAAGAAATAACCATGAAAAGAGAAGTTCTTGATGGTAAGAGCTGTTTGACAGTGGAACAGACTTGCTCAGAAGGGTGGATTCTCCCTCATTCAAAGTTTCTAAGCAGTGGTTGGATGGGTCGCCTCTCCAGCATGTTTGTAGCAGTGGATTCCTGAACTAGCAGAAGGTTGGACTGGATGTCTCCTGGGATCCCTAGTTGGAAGGGAGAATCCCAAACTAGCATGAACCATGCTGGCTGGAGAATCCTGGGAGCTGTAGTCAAGAAAGTAGGTTTTTCTAAGATTTGTACCTGTACCAGTTCCTGAAAATAGAGGTCAAGTAAACATCCAGATGCATTTTATTCCCACAAGAAAGACCACCAGGTGGAAGATGGACCCAATCCAATGGATTTCAAGTGACAAGAAAGAAGATTCTGACCTAAACATCTGGAAGAACATCCTAATGGAAATGGAAAGTGGAGTGAGTCACCTCGGAAGTTCATAGACCCTCGTTTATTGGATATTTTTAATCAGGGGCTCAAATGGCCCACCTTCAAGAGACAACTTTGGCAGTGGGTTTCCTCCAACCACAGAAGTTTGGAGTACATGACCTTTAGGGTTCTTTCCAACTCTACAGTTCTATGATTTGTACTCTTCCAAGCATTGCTTTCCATCCTACCATGGGTGTGTTTAGCCTGGAGAAGGGAAGGTTAAGAGGCGACATGATCGTCATGTTTAATTATTTGAAAGGATGTCCTCTGGAAGATGGGACAACTGTGTTTTCTGCTGTTCCAGAGACGAGGTCATGGAGCAATCGTTTCAAGCTGCGGAAAAGGAGATTCCATCTAAATATTAAGAAGAACTTTCTGATGGTAGGAGCAGTTCAGCAGTGGAATATGCTGCCTCCATACTTTGGAGCCTCCTGCTTTGGAAGTTTTTAAACAGCGGTTGGATGACCCTGGCCATTTCGCACTAGCCTGTTATAGTGCTATGATTCCACTTGCAACATCCTATGTAATCCTGGGGTTTGCGGTTTAGGGAGGGGCCAGCCGGCCCCTCCCGAAACTGCAAACCCCAGGATTCCATAGGCTGTTGCAAGTGGAATCATAGCGCTATAACAGGCTAGTGCGGAAATGGCCCCAGGGTAGAGAATGCTTAGATGGTGCCTTCCTGCATAGCAGAACTGGGTTGGATTCGATGACCCTTGGAGTCTCTTTCAAAGATTCTATGGTTCTATCATTCTCTCCTAGCTACACCTTGGGTGCAAGATCTTGGCCGTAACATCTTGGCCTTTATGTCCTGCCAGCATCAAATAGGATCTGGGCCACAGATATAAATGGCACCTATGCCTTCCTTCCATGCTGTAGAAAGATGGAAAATAATGCAAGTAAAAGCCTGCCCCCTCGACACTGAACATTTCCGCACGACACTCTTATAGCGCGATGATTCCACTTTCAAACTCCTATGGAATCCTGGGGTTTGTGGTTCCGGGAGGGGCCGCCTGCAAACCCCAGGATTCCATAGGAGGTTGAAAGTGGAATCATCGCGCTATAAGAGTTTCTTGCAGAAATGGCCACTGTGTTAAATACTTAGCTGTCAGCAAATGCAGCGATAGTGGCCACAAATAAAAGAGTTTCTCTTTGCAATTGGAACACTTCGTTCTTATCTATTTATTTAATTTTTGCCTCCAACCTCCAAGGCAACCCCCATGGCCCAGTCACTGCCCCCTGGAAGGCAGTAACAAATAGCCTCTCTTGTTGTCCCAAAGTCCAGAGTAATAAAATCCATACTTTTGATGCTCTTGCTTCCTTCTTTCATGTTTGTTTCCGTTGGACTCCCTCAATGTACTTTGGATGATCCACAAAGGCCCGGGATCCTGTTCCATTTCCTCCACAACTGAGGAGCTTTTTAAGAAGCCCCATAAATTAAATGCAAACTGAAACTCTGACATTGGAGTAAAATAAATCAGATGGCTTCTTTGCTAGCGAAAATGCAACAAGCTTCCCCACCTCCCACTTTGGGGGAAAAAAAGCCACTTGTTCACATAACTTGGAGACAAAAACATGTTCCACGAGGTGTTTTGCTTTGTTTTTCTACCTACTAACAAGAGCTCTGGGGTAGAACCAACACTGAGAAATAAGATCTGGGAGACTATTTTCAGGGGATTAAGAACACGGAGCAATGCTCCAAAATGCAATTTGACTCAGACCTGGGAAATAGGGTTGCCAGATCAAGAGCATCCCAGGCCCGCAATATTTAAGCCATTTCCGCACTAGACTTTTACAGCGCATTATTCCACTTTCAACATCCTATGGAATCCTGGGGTTTGCAGTTTCGGGAGGGGCACCTGGCCCCTCCCGAAACTGCAACCCCAGGATTCCAGAGGAGGTTGAAAGTGGAATCATCACGCTATAAAAGTCTGGTGCGGAAATGGCTTTAGAAATGGCGATCATGTCCCCTCTTAGCCTTCTCTTCTCTAAGCAAAACATCTCCAGCTCCCTAAGCTGATCCTCATACGGCTTCATAGTTTTCAGTCCTTTGACCATTTTGTTTTGCTTTATTTTTTATTTTTTTTTATTAATATTTCACACACATAAAATACCTGGATATACACCATTATTATGGATATATCCAAATCCTCCTGCAACTTCCATATTCATATTCCCCAGTTGAATTATACCTTATCTTTCCTTTTTGCACAAAGAATTTTTTTGCTTCCTCATCTCATAAATTTATATTTTTAACCAGTCCATTACTCCTTTCCATTCCCTTTCAACGTTCTGGATAGCTTTGTTTTTCAAAGAATTTGCTAATTTTTCAGTCTTTACCATATCCAGGACTTTTAATGTCCATTCTTCTAAATTGATTTCTATTTTTTTTTCCAGTGTTGGGCATATGTTAACCTTGCTGTCGTGATTAAATACAACAATATCTTCTGATGTCTTCTGATCTCCCTGTTCTGACCTAACGTATTTAACAAATAGAATTCTGGTGTCATTTCAAAATTCACTTTACAGATTTTTTAAATCTCATCATCTATTCCCTTCCAAAATTTCTTTGCCTTCTGGCAAGTCCACCACATATGAAAGAAGGAACCCATCTTCTCCCTGCATTTCCAGTACTTCACATCCCCATTTTTAGTTATTTTTTATAATCTCTCTGGGATCATACACCATCTATGCAGCATCTTATAAAAGTTTTCTCTTAAATTTAGATTTGGCGTAAATTTTATATCTACTTTCCAAGCTTTTCCCAGGCTTCTAATTCAATTTGATGCCCCATATTCTGGGCCCATCTAACCATCGTTTCTTGTCCTTTGACCATTTTGACTGCCCTCCTCTGGACATGTTTCAGCTTGTCCATATCCTTCCTGAACTGTGGTGCCCAGATGTGTCCAAAATAGATACTTGAAAGGGTGTCATATGGAGGATGGAACAAGCCCTTGCTCCAGAGACTAGGGCCCTTTTCGCACGGGCCTTTTCTCGCGCGACAGCCCCGTGAGCCTCGCAGGAGTGGGGCGTCGCTCCGCACACGCACTCCCACTTCCGCCGGGCTCATGGGGCTGAAGTGGCGCGAGGGCGGGTTTTTTATTTTCGCTTCGAAGCGAAAATCACCCGCGCTCGCGCAACGCTCCCGGCGCCCGCGCGGACTTACCTCTGTGCGGAGTGTCCGGGAGCCGGCCGGGTCGCGCTTCCTTCCCTCTGCCCCTGCGGAAGGAAGGGACGGGGCGGGGCGCTAGCGCGACGGACGCGACACGTCTTGCTTTGCGCGTGCGCGCGGGGGGAGGCAGACGGGATGAGCGCCTTTCTCCGCGCGCGCGGGGGGGGGGACGGGACGAGCGCCTTTCTCTCTCGCGCGTGCGGGGGGGCGGACGGGACGAGCGCCTTTCTCGCACGCGGGGGGGGGGAATGGACGGACGCGCGAGCCGCCGCCACCTCTGGGAGGCTGCCGCTTCCCTGCTCGTTCCTTCGCCTGCAGAAGGAAGGAGGGGGAAGCGGCAGCCTCCCGGAGAAGGCTTCTTGCGCGAGCCGCCCTCCCCTGCTCGCGCGAGAAGACTTAATGCGAAAAGGGCCTAGGACATGGAGCAATGGCTTCAAACTACAGGGAAAGGGATTCCACCTAAAGCTTAGGAACAACTTCCTGGTGGTAAGAGCAATTCAACAAGTGGCGTCTCCTGAAAGAAGTGAAATCTATTTTAGCTTCTGCACTGGGTACACAGTATTAATAACATGTATTAGAAGCATATATATTAGCTTACATGTATAACACATATTTTAGATATATTTACACATATATTTCAGTATATTTTATATTTGAGCTTCTGTGATACACTAAGTCTAAGAAAACAGCTTCCTAAAATTGGCAGCTGAACAAAAAAGGGCCTCCAAGACCTTGGATCTTTAGGGTGTCGGTGTGCTTCAGATAACAACACACCAGACAGGACAAGGCCGTCTGCAAGGAGTAAACTGGTTGATAAGGAATATAAGAAAAAAGGTTGGCATTCTTTAGAAGTCGGGGTGGTTAGAAACTGTTAGGGTGATTACACCAAGGGGCATTTTGAAACTGCTAATGAGAATTAAGGATACAAAAGGGGAGGAATGTGTGATCACTCATACTGTAAATATGGGGAAGGGGAAATGTAACTTCTTAGGCGATCCTGATAGGCTGTAACCTTTGGGGTCCTATGCAATGGGATCCCCGGGGAGGGAAAACCTGCAACGGGGACAGGGGATAAAATATGAGGTATTCAATACTGGGGTGTGTCCTTCTCTCTGGGGAGCACCCGCTTCTGCAGAAACGTACTTTTAATAAACATTAATACTTCAGCCAATCCTGTGCTAAATTGTTTTATGAGTCTTTTCAGCTATTTCTCACACCTCCTTCTTTGGAGGTTTTTAAACAGGGGCCCTTTTCGCACAACGTTTCTAAAGCGAGAGGGCCCCTTGAGTGTTGCGAAAATGTGAGAAGCGGTGTGCAGGACACACTCCCATTTACGCGATGCTCAAGGGCCTGACGGGGCCGCGCACGCCCTTTTCATTTTCGGCTTAAAGCCGAAAATGGTACGCAGTCATGCAATGCGCCTGGGGCCCGCACGCACTTACCTGGCGTGCGGTGCATTGGGAGCCGGGCCGATCACGCTTCCTGCTTCCGCGCTAGCCTGCAATTCCGAGGTTGCGCTGCAGTAGGAAGGAGCGGGGCATTTGCGCGACGCTTGCGCAACCAGGAAGCTGCTGCAGAACTGAAGCAGCAGGGAAGTGGCAGCATTCCTGATGAGGCTTCTCGCGCAAGCGCCGCCCCCACCTCCATGAAAAGGTAAGATGCAAAAAGGCCTAGGGTCTGGATGGCCACCTGTCAGGAATGCTTTGACTGTGTGTTCCTGCATGCAGGAACCAGATTGGATGGCCCTTAGGGGCCAGACTGGATGGTCCTTAGGGGCTCTTTCAACTCTAGGATTCTAGGATTCCTTCCTTGGGGTTTTTAAAACAGGTTCTGGATGGCCACCTGTCAGGAATGTTTTGATGGTGTCTTCTTGTAGGGTAGAATGAGGTTGGACCGGATGGCCCCAGTGACCTTTTTCAACTCTAGGATTCTATAGTCATGAGATGACATGACTCACAGGAAAACATGGCAAGGCGGAGAAAGGGGGAGGCAGTAGGAAGAGAGGGAGACCCCAACACAGGTCAGTTGACTTTGTCAAGGAAGCCACAACCCTGGACTAGCAAGAGAAATGTAGGGTCTTGTACTTGGGCAGAAAAAATGAAAGTCACAAGTATAGGATGAGGGATGTGTGGCTGGATAGCAGGTACGTGTGAAAGGGATCTAGGAGTCTTGGTAGATCACAAGCTGAACAGGAGTCAGTAGTGCGACGCAGCAGCCAAGAAAGCCAATGCAATTCTCGGCTGCATCAATAGGAGTCTGGTGTCTAGATCGAGGGAGGTGCTGGTACCACTCTACTCTGCTCTGGCTAGACCTCATCTATGTCCAGTTCTGGGCACCCCAATTCAAGAAGGACATGGTCAAGCTGGAGCAAGTCCAGAGGAGGGCAACCAAAATGGTGAGGAGCCTGGAAGCCATGAAGCCCTATAAGGATAGACTTAAAGAGCTGGGTATGTTTAGTCTGCAGAAGAGAAGGTTAAGAGGGGACATGAGAACCATGTTTAAATATTGGAAGGGATGCCATGTAAAGGAAGGAGAGGGCTTGTCTTCTGCTGCTCCAGAGACCAGGACAAGGAGCAATGGATTCAAGCTGCAGGAAAGGAGATTCCACCTGAACCTCAGGAAGAACTTCCTGACGTCAGGGCTGTCCGGCAGTGGAATCTGCTGCCTCCATGGAGTGTGATGGAATCTCCTTCTTTAGAGGTTTTTAAGCAGAGGCTGGATGGCCATCTGTTGGATTCTTTGATGGGTGTTCCTGCATGGCAGGGGGTTGGACTGGATGGCCCCTGGGGTCTCTTCCAACTCTCTGATTCTATGTTGAAAGTGGAATAACAGCACTATACCAGGCTAGTGTGGAAATGGCCATGAAGCCTGATAAAGAGTCTGGCTACCCCTCCCATAAAGAACCCACACAACAACACAGCCACAGGTCCACCAATAAAGGGGGTCACTCTGATGCCCACCCCAGAAAGGGATACAGTGGGGGAATGAGGGCGGGCTGAGTTGCAGGATTCCTTGGGTTGGAACTGCAAGACCAACCTGGGGAAAGGGGCCTGTCACAAGAAGTCTCCTTCCTTGGAGGTTTTTAAGCAGAGGCTTGACAGTCATCTGTCGGGAGTGCTTTGAGGGTGTTCCTGCATGGCAAGGGGTTGGACTGGATGGCCCCTGGGGTCTCTTCCAACTCTACATTTCTATGATTCTATGATTCTATGATTCTCCCAGCTCCAATCCCATTCATTTTCAACCTGGACTGACTGCTCTTTTTATTTTGGTTTCAGAAGCAGAATTTTTCTCTCGTTCAAGAGCCAAAGAGAGAGCAAAGTGCTGCAACATATCTGTGTCTCGTTCTGGGTCCTGCACATGAAGCCGGGGGCTGTTTACTGGGGCAGGTTGCTCGTTCTGCTCTGGCGGAGGGCGTCTTGCAACTCCAGCTGGGCTGGCCACAAGAGGGAGGCTTGGGTCCAGCCAAGCTAGGAGGTTCTCTAACATGTGTGTACTCAGAGGGTCAAACCACAGGATCCTAATGCATTCCTTCTGTCCCCGAATCGGAACAACCTTGGAATGCACCTCCTGTTTCCTGGATGTTTTCCAACTTGCTTTCCCTCCCTCACTCCAAGTTTCTTGCATTCTTTGAAGCAAGGAGTTCTTTGGGTACAGGGCTGGTCTTACTTCTCCAGCCCTTTGCAAAGAGAGGGGATTATAAAGCAAGCTTGGTTTCTAAGCCACTCTTATCTCCAGCTTCCTGTTTTGCACAAGGCAGTGGAGAAAATTGCAAAAAAAGAGAGAGAAGGAGATTTATCACTTTTTCAACAGCTCTCCTGCTGGGATGAGAATCACAAGGAATTTATCAGTCATGTTAAAATATCCCAAGAGGTAAACAAATCCAACCGCTGGGACTGAGAAGTCAGGGTTTTCTTGGTTTTTTTAAAAATTCTATCACCCTTTTTTTCCTCCCAAAAATGGGACACACGCGGGATTTGGTGGGCATAAAGGGGTGACAGAATAGCATGTTTTCTGGTGCTCCGGAGACTAGGACATGGAGCACTGGCTTCAAACTCTAGGAAAAGAGATTCCACCTAAACAATAGGAAGAACTTCTTGATGGCATGAGCAGTTTGATGGTGGAATATGTTGCTGGGAGTGTGGGGGTATCTCCTGATAATCATGTTTCAATATTTGAAGGGATGCCATGTCGAGGTGTTACCATGGTTCTGACATGCCCGGTGATAGCACTAGATATCTCTTGATATCAAACTTATTTGGCCTTCACTTGACCTTTCCCTGCCACCCTGCTCCACGTGTTTGCAAGGGCCACCGGCCAAGCACGTAAACAGACGCGACCGTTAATGGTTGGACATTCCAATCCCCTCTTAGGCAGGCAGATTAATGCCTCTCCATTGCTTCAGGGACCATCACACCTTGCTTAAGTGTGACTTTACACAAAGACGCTCGGTCGAGAGCCGGCACTCTCTCAATGCTGAGCCATTTGCATACTGGCTGCACTATTGTCATCAAGCGCTAAGCTCATCATGTAATACCTGACCTTTTCCAACGCTTTTGTCCCGCTCCAAACTTTCTTTGTTCTCACCGAGCATGGCATGGCCTGTAGGGACAATCCACCCTATAACCCCCCCCCCAATTCCGAGCATACCTTGGATCGCCCTGGACTTCCATCTAGCCTTGCTGCCTCTCTGTCCAGTGAAGTTGTCCCCTAAGTTCCCCATAACTGAGTCTGCCTCTCTTCTTGGATAGCTCTGGACTTCCATGCCGCCTTGCTGTCATTCGGTCTGACGAGCTCCCCTCAGCGAACTGCGCTGAGCTTTCTTCCCTGCAACCCTCCACTTGTCTCCAGGACTACGAGATAACGTGTCGTATCACCCATTCCCCCAAAAACTCTTACTTCTAATTTCCAGTTAGCTGTGCGCTTGTGTTGTCTTTTCTGTTGTTTGTCCTTTAATAAAGATGTCATTTTTATTATTTTAAAACTTGTCTGGCTACTCTTCTGACCTGACCCCGTAGACATTGGGTGGCAAGATCCCTGCTAAGTTACCCTGCCTCTCGCTAGCTTAAGAGAGTGCTCGAGTTAATCTCCTCATCTTGTGTTTTTGTTTGGTTATTTGGGCGCCCCTCCCGGGACCCCACAATACAGGGTAACAGAGGAGGGAGCTGGCTTGTTTTCCGCTACTCCAGAGACTAGGACAAGGAGCAATGGATTCAAGCTGCAGGAAAGGAGATTCCACTTGAACCTCAGGAAGAACTTCCTGACGGTCAGGGCTGTCCAGCAGTGGAATCTGCTGCCTCCATGGAGTATGGTGAAGTCTCCTCCTTCTTTGGAGGCTTTTAAGCAGAGGCTGGATGGCCATCTGTTGAGAGTGCTTTGATGGGTGTTCCTGCATGGCAGAAAGGGGCTGGACTAGATGGCCCCTGGGGTCCCTTCCCACTCTAGGATTCTACGATCCTTTTTTGGAGGTTTTTAAAGAGAGGTTGGATGACCATCTGTTGATAAATGTTTTGATGGTGTCTTCCTACATGGCAGAATAGGGCTGGACTCGAAGGTCCTTGTGGTCTCTTCCAACTCTAGGATTCTAGAATTCTACGAAGTAGTTTCATAAAGTATTCAGAATTCTCTGCTAGAAAGTTCTAATGTTGTCATTCAGAGCAGAGGACTAGACAGTTCTACTTAGCAGTCACCAAACTACAAATCCCACTATTCCATCGGACATGGAGTTGCTAAAGGGGATCCAGGTACCGTAACCGGTACAGTGTGGATAAACTCCAGGTGTGTTGACATTGCAACTCTTTGTAGTTTTTGGAAGTTGTCCTCCCACACATCTGGAACACAGCAAGGTTGAAGCAAGTCAGTCTGTTGCCTTGCTTTAAGCCAGCTCTTTTTTTAAGTCTTCAGGTTTAGAATAGTAAGCCAGAATAAGGTCAGCATAATTATTTAGCAGATGATTCATCGCCACGGCTGTTTCTCTAGGGATAGTGGGGCTTTTTTTACAAAAATTGCAGGCATGTTGCAATTTCATCTCTAAGAAAAGTATTTTGTTTAAAAAAAAGGGAAAAAAACAAGGTAAGTGGGTGGATGTTTTTGTGTATAATTTCATCCATGTTCCATGAGGACAACACCAATTTTTCTTTGGGGGACAGAAATAAACAAGGACTTGACGTTCCAGCGGCCCCTCCTTGGAAAGAAAATCCCCTCTTTCATTCTGATCATGATCAGATGTTGTAAAGATTAAAAATAAAATTTTAAAAAAAAATCCTGGGCTTTGGAGAACCGTTATAAGCAAGAAACACTGTCCTCATCTCTTCTCTCACAAAATGAATAACATCTCAGAGGAAATATTACTGTACTCCCTCCACCCAAATTCCTCCATGACAATGAGCCTTTAGTTGCTGGTATCTTTTTTTTTTTTTTTTAGAAAAGAAGCAACTTATATTAGTGAATTCATCAGCAATGCAAAGCTATTTGGTGCACAAGGCAAAGCAATGTGGAAATATTTCAAACAGGACATCCTGATTGAATGTAGCAGAGGTCAAGCTGGAGTCAAGCAGAGATCTATCTTGTCTCTGATGTTCTTTAAGGTCTACATCGGGGCTGGAGAATGTTGGATGCCTCAAATGTTGGTGGACTGCAACTCCCACCAGAAAGACCATGGCTAGACTCATAGAATCCTAGAGCTGGAAGAGACCCCAAGGGCCATCTCATCCAACTCCCTTCTGCTATGCAGGAAGACACTGGACATTTCCGCACTAGACTGTTACGGTGCTATTATTCCACTTTCAACATCCTCTGGAATCCTGGACCTGGCCAGTCCCTCCCAAAACTGCAAACCCCAGGATTCCATAGGATGCTGCAAGTGGAATAATAGCATTATAACAGTCTAGTGCGGAAATGGTCACCATCAAAGCACTTCCAATAGGTGGCCATCCAGCCTCCATTGAAAAATCTTCAAAGAAGGAAATGCCATCACACGCCCCAAGAAGCAGTGGATTCCACAGTCAAATAGCTCCCATGGTCAGGAAGTTCTTTGTAATGTTTAGGTGGAATCCCTTTTGCTCAAGTTTAAAGTCATTGCTCCATGTCCTTGTCTCTAGAGCAGCAGAAAACAGGCTTGCTCCATCTTCCATACTCCTTCAAATACTTAAACATGGCTATTATATCACCTCTTAACCTTCTCTTCCCCTGGATAAACATACCCAGCTCCCTAAGTCGCTCATCATACGGCAGTTTCTTGGAAATCACAAATACGTAAGCTAGATGTGTTTGGTAAGAACATGGAGAGGGCTTTCTCGGTGGCTGCTTCTCACTTGTGGAACTTGCTCCAATGGGACATTCAATTTCTTCTCCATCTGTTCAGTTTCTACCAGCAGGTAAAGACTTTTTTGATTGACTCTTAACTTAGGCCATTTCCGCACTAGACTATTATAGTGCTAACGTTCCCCTTGCAACATCCTATGGAATCCTGGGGTTTGCAGTTTCAGGAGGGGATGCCTGGAAGTGGAATCATCACGCCATAACAGGCTTGTGTGGAAATGGCCAAAGTCCCTGTGATGAATAGCAAAGTAGCACAAGGTGCGTGGATCCATGGGCCACACGCTTGGCTGGCAACTCAATGTGCAAATGCAATGCACAGAGGCAGTGTGCATTTGCATGCTACTTTGTGAACATTAATGTACTACTACATGTGTGTCTGTTACAAATTATTGATACTTGAAACAGGTTATAAGGACCAGAGGCCATATGAACCAATGCAGTCTTATCTGATTGCTGGACACCCAAAAAGGAGGAAACCAGTCTGACAGTCCTGGGGAAGCCGTCTCAAAGCGAGGGTACAAAGAAGGCCCTGTTGTGCCTAACCACCAACCTAGTGTCACGGAGTGTTAAGACACACACAAGAGGCCCTCTGCTGAAGATCTTAAATTTCAGGCAAGCTTATATGGTCATTCAGCCTTTCCCTCAGCATTAGTATAGGATGGGGGACGTGTGGCTGGATAGCACGATGTGTGAAAAGGATCTAGGAGTCTTGGTAGATCACAAGCTGAACATGAGTCAGCAGTGTGACGCGGCATCCAAGAAAGCCAACGTGATTCTTGGTTGCATCTATGGGAGTAGGGTGTCTAGATGAGGGAGGAAATGCCCACTCTACTCTGCACTGGTTAGGCCTCATTTGGAATCCTGTGTCCAGTTCTGGGCACGTCAATTCAAGAAGGATGTTGACAAGCTGGAATGTGTCCAGAGGAGGGCGACCAAAATGGGGAAGGGTCTGGAAGCCATGAAGCCCTTGAGGAGCAGCTGAGGGAGCTGGGGATGTTTAGTCTGCAGAAGAGAAGGCTAAGAGGGGACATGAGAGCCATGTTTAAATATTGGAAGGGACGTCATGTTGAGGAGGGAGCGGACTTGTTCTCTGCCACTCCAGAGACTAGGACAAGGAGCAATGGATTCAAGCTGCAGGAAAGGAGATTCCACTTGAACTTCAGGAAGAACTTCCTGACAGTCAGGGCTGTCCGGCAGTGGAATCTGCTGCCTCAATGGAGTGTGTTGGAGTCTCCTCCTTCTTTGGAGGTTTTTAAGCAGAGGCTGGGTGGCCATCTGTCGGAAGTGCTTTGAGGGTGTTCCTGCATGGCAGGGGGTTGGACTGGATGGCCCCTGGGGTCTCTTCCAACTCTACATTTTGATGATTCTATAATTAAAATATAAAGAGTTTTGACTCAAAGGAGACATTTAAAATAAACAGAGAGAGCTGACGGCAAGCTACCACACCAAGGGAATCACTGAGGGAGGGATGCACCCACACTGTCCCCGTTTCTTGGTCTTCCTTCCTTCTTCCCACAGCCTATGCTGGATCTGCCATAACAGGAAGAGCTATCAAGTGCTATAATGGTATGCGCTATGACGGCTGACGGGGTTGAAACACTGTAGGAGGCTCTTAATGGATTTTTTTCTGGAAATAGTATGTGGCAATCTGGTGACGCTTGGGGATGGGATAGCTTATGGAAGCGCAGCTCCTGGACCAGTAACAACCCACTACTATGGCATTCCTTCTCTGCACCTGGGCAAATGGAAAGGGAATTGGGGGGACCCCCCATTCCCTTGCCTTTGACCCAGGTGCACTTTGTCCAGAACCAAACCAGGGAGATCTGGACCAAGCCAGGGCTAGCCTTTTTAATTCTCCCTTCTTAGAGAAGCAGCACCCTTCTAAATTTTTGTCCCCCACTGGTTTCCCTTCTCCAGTTTATCTCCTTCCATTTGCTTTCCCTACATCCGCTCCCTTCCAGATATAGGGCACAACATGGATTAGCTTATCCAGTGACTGTGTCACTGGTGGTAGCATGTGCAACCAATCCAAAGCAAAGAGACACTCAATTGAGATGCTCTTTACAAAAGTATAAACAAAGCTAGCAAGGGAAAAAGTAGTTGGGAAATTAAAGATTAGCCAACAGTGCAACACTTGTATATTAAAACCAGCAAACACTCTCTTTTCATTCTCTCACACACACTCTCAGATGGATCTCTCAGTATCTCCCTCAACTCTCCCAACTCCAAACTCTCTATTCTCAACTCGGTTTCAGTTAAATCTCAGTTACTCACTTCCCCATTGAGCTCCTCCCTCTGGCTAACCTGGGTTCCAATTCCAACCTCCAATCCATTTAAATCCCTGAGGTTGCTAGGGTGCTTTGTTGCTAAGCCCCCCCAGTTAGGGTTCATCACACACCTGCCTTTCCTTGTCCGCACCAGGGCAAAAGGCAAAGGGGAAATTGGGGGGGGGAGCAGTGGCATGCCTTTCCCACCCCACTGCTTTGCCTTTTGCATGAGGGATGGAGAAGGAAGGTACTGCACGCCTGAGCAAAAGGCAAGGGGGAATGGGAGGAGGAGAATTGGGGAGAGGCAGGTGTGTGCATTGCAAATAATCAAATTCGCAAAGGTCAAACCTGCAAATGTGGAGGGAGGATTGTAACTTCGCTGATAATTTTAGAGGGCTGGGGGGAAGAAGGGGTCAAGCTCCCCCATACTCCCTCCCTGTTCCCAAGTTCCATGGAAATAACCCAAAGTGGAGCCATAGCTGACTTGTTCCAGCAGGAATTCGGCATCCAACGTTTAAAAGAATGCCTAGTGTCAGTTTGTCCTGTTCTCAGCATAGAAGTGATGATTCCAAACATGCTGGGCAAGTGTTCTGGACCATGGCATCCGCCCAAACCACAAGCCCAGAGACGGAGCCCAAAGGCCCCCGGGGATGGCTCGCGGCCACCCACTAAACCTCGCTCAGCCTATTATGTCGAGGATTGGGCTTGACACCATCTCCGCCGGTCCAAGTATTACTCACGGAGCTTTGGCTTTATGGCTCTATCTTCCCCTGGCTACACCCAAAATATTCTGGGTGGTGGCATTAGCAAAGGCGAGGCGGTGGTGGGGGAAAGGACGGGGGTAGCAGTGCAGGGGGGAGAATGGAGAAGGGGAGCGAAACACATCCAGACAGGGAAAAATGGAAAATAATGGAACGGCAGTTGGAGAGGTCCAGGAAACTTTGGTGTTAGGAAAGTCAAAGCTAATTATCCATACTTAAGAAGAGACGCTGAGAGATGTCAGAACCGCTCTGTTTGAACTCTGTTGCGCTTTTTCCTCCCTACCTGCATTCTTATCTCATCCTTTTTTTGCATCAGGCTGTGTTGGTATTTCATTGCTACATCTTGGTATGTTTTCGCTCTCCAGCCTAAATAAATGCATGCGTTTTTCACAAGCATGCTTTCTGCACGCACACACCTTCGTGCACCGTTTTTCACACTGACTGGGGTTGCCACATCCCACAGTCCTCAAGTCCAGGCATCTGATTGGCTTAGTATGCACATTATTTTAATCATGCAAGTTATTCCAATATGCATTCTAATTAAGTCATTTCAGAACATGAATTGTTACATTTTTAAAAAAAATCTTCTACTATGTTTTCAACATATATACCATTTTTTACAGCTACAGTTCATCTGAGAGAACCAGGACAGAGTAACCTTTGAATTGCTGGACCTGGAACAGGAAGACCTGAGTTCAAATCCTTGTTTGGTCATGGAATTTGTCATACGAATGGACTGCTTAGGAAACCTACCTTAGAAGAATTTTCTATGTCCCACTTGCTGCAATGCTAAAAATCTGGGTACTGAAGGAAAAATTTATAGGGGTAAGAAGAATTCTTCTTTGCAGAGGCAATACCTTCATTTCCTCCCCTCTCATGGCTACTCCTCTGAACTAATCGATAGTAGAACGCACTGATTCAAAAGGTGGTGGACTATCTTTTGTTAGAGACCTTAAAACAGAGCATGGATGCACACTTCTTAGGGATATTTCAGTGGCAGATTCCTACACTGGTAGTGGGTTGAACTAGATGGCCCTTCCAAAGCTGGAACGGATCCAGAGGACGGTGACCAAAATGGTCAGTGGCCAAAAATCATGCCATGTGAATCGTAGCTTAGGGAGCTGGGAATGTTTAGCCTGGAGAAGAGAAGGCTAAAGCATGGCATGATAGCTATGTTGAGACATTTGAAGGGACGTCCTATGGAAGATGGGGCAAGCCAGTTTTCTGCCGCTCCAGAGACTAAGATATGGAGCAATGGCTTCAAGCTTCCGGAAAAGAGATTCCACCTAAACATCAGAAAGAACTTCCTGAGGGTAAGGGCAGTTGGGCAGTGGAATATGCTGCTGCCTGGGAATGTGGTGGAGTCTCCTTCTTTAGTGATTTACAAAGAGAGGCTGGATGGGCATCTCTCAAAGGGAGTGTTTGGATAGTGGAAGGGAGTTGGACTGGATTGCCCTTGGGGTCTCTTCTAACTCCATGATTCTATGAGTTAAAACAGACAAGTCAGGAGAGGTTGCACCAGTTTGCTTTGCCCTGGGCCTCCTGCAAAAGGTGAGATTCCTCTCTGTTCTGTTAAGTTAATTGAGCACCAACTCCTTTTGCACTTTGAACTCAGTTTTCAGCAATTAAAAGGAGCTGAGGACAAAAAGGGGGAAGCGGGAAGAGCCAAGAGGAAACTGGGACATTTTAACAGCAGCTGAAAAAGCGGGATGGCACAATTAATACCATTAATTGAAATAATACCATTAATTAAAATAACGGTATCCTCTTACTAATGATTATTATGTTCCACCTTTCTCTTCCTTCGTTATCTACTTTTTCATCATATTAACAAATTAACCTATTTAATCTCCACATCTTCAAGACCCTCTTTATATCTTTATTAATCAACAATCTTTTAAAAGTTGTGGCACTCTTTACCAGTAATTCCCAAAGAGGAGATATTAACTTCCAATCTTCAATAGTTTTACTTTTTCTCCCTCTTCTTCAAGATTTAAATATAAAGTTTATGTATATATAAATTTTATTATGTTTGCAGTTTCTAGAAGGTTTTTACTAGATAAGTAAGCAAGTATATCCTAGTTTGGCGGGGATGGGGGTTTAAGTGGGAGGGGGTGGTTGTAAGGCCATCCTCTTTGTTCCATATCCCTCCTTCAGATTTGGTAAATTTGGTAAATTTAGAGGAACATGTAAGTTAAATATATGAAGCTTGATGGCCATTCTTAGGGATATTTGAGGGTGTTCCTGCATGGCAGGGGGTTGACTGGATGGCCCTGGGGTCTTCTTCAACTCTACATTTCCTATAATTCTATGATTCTATGATTCTAAGTGATATTCTTTAGTAGGGAATTAGAAACATCAGATTTGGAAAATTAATAAATGTTGGTAAATTTATGAAAATAGAAAATAAGTGTATAAGTTGGCTGATGATTGGTCCTATTAGTCACTTTTAGCTAGATAGGTTTAATAGTTTTAAGTAAGTTTGGTGTATGTTGTGTTTAGTCCTTGTAATTATATGGTATTTGTATGTCTTGTGTATGTTGTATTTTGCCCCCATTAAGTATTTAATAAAATTTAAATTAAAAAATTAAAAAAAAAAAAAAGCAGGGATGGCAGAGGGTTAATCACAAGAGTTCCTGCCAAATTAAGACAGTTGGAGGATATGATCACCTGTTTCTTCTGGATTTGAGCCTCAAGTTTTAAAAGACTGTGGAGATAAAACTGAGCACCTTGGATAGCTCATTTGAAGTCTGGAGTTACACCCCAGGCCATTTCTCACTAGACTGTTAAAGCGCGATTATTCTGCTTTCAACATCCTATGGAATCCTGGGGTTTGCAGTTTCGGGAGGGGGCTGGAGACCCAAATCCATATGGCTGTGTCTGCATAATGATTTCTACCCCATGTGTGCAACTTTTGTTATTTTAATAACAAGGGAAAGAGTGGCAACCATGAAGTCTTACTGTTGGAACTGCTACTATGGACCAGCAACAAAGAAAGGGAAGAAGATATCTAGTTTATGCCAAACTCTTTTCCTTCTTCTCTGCCTCCCTCCATGATATGCTGGCCTAAGTGAACTTGAAAGCCTTGTTATCACCTCACTCTCCTCGCCCAAGGGAAAGAAGAGGCTCTGGTTCTCCAGCAGACAACTTTTGCTTTGAAAGAAAAGAGACCCTTGGTGTCCCCACCACGACTACTGGCATCCCACTCCTCCGCTGCACCACCAACACTTACCTGCTAGTATGAAAACACCAACAAGGATCAAGAAAACCAGCAGATACAGCCCAACCACGCGTATTTAAGAGCAGCCACAGACCCAAGGTGGCCACAGGGACCTGAAGGTTTCTTCTTTCTGCCGAGACCTGCAGAGAAAAGGAGAGAGGACCCATTAGGAAGCAGTACATTTGTGAGTTCTGTGTTGAAATTATTATCATTCATAATTAACGTTAGAGGAGAGTCAGTGTGTTGTAGTGGTTGAGCCTGGGCATTTCCACACTAGCCTGTTAGGGGCAATGATTCCACTTCAACATCCTTAATCTGGGGTTTGCAGTTCGGAGGGGCCGCCGGCCCTTCCCTAAATGCAAAACCCAGGTCAAGATGAAGTATATCACACAGTGGGAAATGGCCTTGATCTGGACTCTGGGAGCCCAGTTCAATCTCTGCTCAACTGTGGAAACCTTCTGGGTGACCTTGGACAAGTCACTCCTCTCAGCCTCAGAGGGAGGCAATGGTGGGGAGCCCCTTCTGAAAAAAACTTACCATGAAAACCCTGTGATAGGTTTGTCTTAGGGCTGCCATAAGCCAGAAATGACCTGAAGGCACACAACAACCAACAGTTCGTATGTAGCCCAACAGAAGCCATTTCCGCACTAGACTGTTATAGCACAATCATTCCACTTTTAACCTCCTAAGGAATCCTGGGTTTCAGTTTAGGGATGGGCCTTTGAGGCCCCTCCCTAAATTGCAAACCCCAGGATTCCATAGCAGGTTGAAAGTGGAATCTTTGTGCTATAGCAGTCTAGTGTGGAAATGGCCAGAGTCATAGGAGAAGATTCCTTTGCAAACTGACATAGCACTATACTAAGCCAGGGCAACTCGGATTTCAGAGGAAATCTATGGCCCTTTCGCACGTTACCTGTTTGCGCGGCTGGGGGAGGGGGCATCTTGCATGAAAAGCCTCATCCAGAATGCTGCCGCTTCCCTGCTCCTTCGTCCCGTAGGTCGCTTCCTGGTAGCGCGACCATTGCACTAGCGCCTCACCCTTTTATTTTTTTATTATTTATTTGTATCCCGCCTCTCCATATGGATCGAGGCGGTGAACAACTTACAAATAGCATGTATTTCTATAAATGCCCCCAACAAGCTGGGTACTCATTTGACCGACCTGCGGAAGGATGGAAGGCTCAGTCAACCTTGGAGACCGGTAGGATCGAACTCACAACCTTGTGGCTTGCAGTACTGGCATTTAACCACTGCGCCACCAGGGCTCCCTTCCTTCTGCAGCGCAGCCTGGGAGTTGCAGGCTGTGCTGGGGGGAGGAAGCGCGACCGGGCCGGCTTGTTCGGCGCACCGCACGCAGGTAAGTGCGTGAGGGCCCCGCGAGCACTGCGCGACCGTGCAGTATTTTCGGCTTAGAGCCGAAAATAAGAAAATGCGCATGCGTCCTGCTTTAGGCTCCTGAGCGTCGCGTGAATGGGAGTGCGTCGTACGGACCAACGCTCCCATTTACACAATGCTCAAGGGGCCCTTGCGCAAAAAAAAAACCGTGTGCGAAAAGGGCCTATGTCTGGGATCCTATTTGTGTCTCATAGTAATGGAAGCATAGACACTGAGTGTCACAATTCATACCCTGGAGAGTTGAGGAGGAGGAAGAGACAGCCAAGAAGCTGCAGTTCCCTCTGATTCCGAAGAGATGGGTGCTGGGGCACTAGGGCATCCTGCCCCAGAGGCACAACATGGGCCTCTGTCCTTCACTGAGAGAACCGAGGCAGAAACGCCAAGCCCGGTGCTGGTTAAATACTAAATGCTGACCTAATTAGCCCTAAGGAGGCGGCTGTGGCCCCGAAGGAGCTGTTGATAAATATCCCAGCAGCTTCCCAACCTTGGTGCTGACAACTGTCTTGTCTGGTTGACTGGGCAGCACTCCCTCATTCTTATTTTGTCTTGATCTTGGACTGGTTGAGATTTGGACCACTCTGCTTACTTTTGTTCGTGCCATTGTTGTTTCTCTGTATCTGGACTTCTGACCAGGTGCCCGAACAACCTCTGGACTAGGTAAAGACTGACCCTTGTGCTCTGCCTTCGTCTTGCTATGCTAACCCGTGAGTGGGTTTGGATGGACTGACTTATTGAACCACTCCTACACACCACTAACTTGCTGCCCGGCACTTGCTGATTTGTGTTCAGGGCACTGATGTTGCACAGAGAAAGCCCATATTCAATTCTGGGCTGGGGAACCACAACTGTTGTTACCCTGTTTACTGGGGGTCCCAGGAGGGACACCTAAATGCGCTCACAATTAAACAAGTTGGGGAAATTAGTCAAAGAGCACAAGCTAGCAATGCGAGAGGCAGGGCAACGCAGCGGAATCTTTTACCCAATGTCTGCGGGGTCAGGCCGAGCCAAGGAGCACACCAAGTTATAAGAATAATTGAGATTTTATTAAATACAGACAAACAGTGTATGCAACACACAATCACACAAGTAACTAAGGAAAGTAAAGGTTGGAGTGGTATAGAGGGATTTTTCAGAGGGATAGTTGATTTGGGTGATACGAAACCTGTCCTGAAGCCTGGAAGAATGGAGAGCGATGCTGGGGTTCGATGTGGCTCAGCACATGGAGCTGAGGGGAAGCTCGCCAAGCAAAGCGGCAGCAAGACTGGATGGAAGTCCGGAGTGATCCGAGGATGGTCTAGGAATCAGGGGTTTTTATAGGGAGAAATGTGACTGCAGGCTATGCCTTACTTGGGGAAAACAGTGAGTTTCGGGCGCGGGACAAAGCTTTGGAAAGGTCAAAATTTAGCATGATGGAGTTAAGTCAGAACTGACAAAGAGGTAGCCAGTATGCAAACGCAGAGTGCTTGGTAGTTGAGTATTCAGCTGGCCAAGTTGCCTGCTCGGGGCAGGGAGTCCTTTGTAAGCAGCATGCGTAGATGATGAGGGTGTTTGCAGAGAGGTCTCCTAAAGCGGTGATCTGGCTATTCCTGGCCTGCCTGTATTGTTTTGGGATATTGCAGGGTTTGATGGCCAAGCCTAGTTCTGTGCTTGTCCGGGGGACCTCACAAACACGTGGAGAGGGGTGGCGGAAGAGAGCCAAATTATTGATATCAAAGTGATATCTTTATGCTATCAACAAGGAGGCCTAACCTGCAGTAACACTGTGCCCTTGCACAATACTTTGTGTTGTGCATCAATGCAGAAGAACCGTAGATATTGCACTTTGTGTAATGTGTGCACTGACACGCGCACATTTTGCAAATCTTGTACAACCAGGTCAAATAGCAATGCACATGTTGGATGCTGAAACGTGTGGACACTGTGTCTGTTGTGCATTAATGCACACTGGGTCCCACTGTGGGAGAAAAGGCGGCATATAAATACAATAAATAAATAAAAATATTAACAAGATGGTGGTGTGTTACTGCAGTGTAATCCTATCAGTGTAAAGTTACAATTCATCTCCCTAATGTAGGACCTTGGCCAAAGTGGCCAGAGATGGCGAGGATCGAGGAGTGCCAGTGTGTTTTTACAGGAACTCCATCAATATTGCACAACAAAGTTTTGGAGACTCCCTTTTCCAAGCTGGTAAAAAAAGTCCAACTACTTGTGTAACTGGCTGGCTAAAAAAGTATTACACAAGTATAACTGAAACAGGACTCTGGAGACTGTTGGGGAGGGTGTGGACTTCGAAAAGGAAAAGAAGAATTGATCTTCTACCACTCCTCAGAACACCAGCAGCTCTCAGAAGGAGTGCAGCTACCTAGAATCACAGGGTTGGAAGAGACCTCAAGGGTCATCCAGTCCAACCCCATTCTGCCATGTAAGCATACACAACCAAAGCACTCACAACAGATGGCTATCCAGGATCTTTTAAAAAATCTACAAAGAAAGAGACTCCACCACATTCCCAGGCAGGATATTCCATTGTCAAACTGCCCTTATTGCCAGGAAATTCTTCCCAATGTTTAAGTGGAATTTCTTTTCCTGAAGTTTGAAGCCATTGCTCCGTGTCCTAGTCTCTCCAGCACCAGAAAACAAGCTTGCTCCATTTTCCCTATGGCCACCCTTCAAATATTTGAATATGGCTCTCATGTCACCTCTTAACTGTGTCTTCTCGAAGCTAACCATACCCAGTTCCCTAAGTCCCCTCACAGAGCTCCATGGGTTCTAGGCTTTTGACCATTTTGGTCACGCTCCTCTGGACGCCTTCCAGCTTTTGAACATTCGTCTTGAATTGTGGTGCCCAGAACTGGACACAGGATTCCAGGTGGAGTCTGACCATAATAGAATAAAGTGGTATCATCACTTCCCTTGATCTAGACACTATACTCCTATTGATGCAGTCTAGAATTGCATTGGCCTTTTTAGGTGCTGCATCACACTGTTGACTTGTGTTCAGCTTGTCATCCACTAAGGCTCCTAGATCCCTTTCACGTGTACTGGGGTCACCTATCCTATATCTGTGCATTTCATTTTTTCTGCTTAAGGATAGGACCTTATAGGACCTTTAGGAACTTATATTTCTCCCTGTGTGAAGCAAACTGACCCTTTCTTAGCAGAGAAGGCTGAATTCCTCACAAAATCCCTGTACTGTTACATATAGAATAACTTTTAGGTGCTGTATAGGTAAAACTTGCTGGTTGTTACCCAAATGAAAGTGTTTGATCTTTGTTGGAGCTAAAAACATCAAAGAATTAATTTTGTGTACAAAGGCTCTTTGGTTTCATGCTGCCTGGAAGAAGCAATACCCTTGATCCACCAACCAGGGCGATATCAGTTTGGCCATTGGGGGACTTCAATAATTCCTCATCAGAATGAATATTGCTATCTGGACTCCACAGCCAAAGCAAAAGAGACTCAAGGAGAAGGTTCTTTTTTCCCGTCCCTAAAAAACAAGAGCTGTTGCAAAACAGAGGGTATGTTTTTGTTAAAAAAAAAATAATAATTCTGGCATATGGAATTTCTCACAAACCTTTTGCCAATACGAGGACGCTGAACACAGGGCTCCTGAGCCAAGGGTTGCCTTCTGATGTTGCATACACACACGCACAACCACACAGAGGCAGCACAGACGTTAAAAATAGGCAGGAAATGTCATTACGAAAGGGGAACTGAGCTTCGAACAGAAGATGAAAACCTCCATACCCACAGAGACAGTGACCATTTCCGCACAAGTCTGTTATACTGCGATGATTCCACTTCCAACCTCCTATGGAATCCTGGGGTTTGCAGTTTCGGGAGGGGCCACAGGCCCCTCCCGAAACTGAAAACCCCAGGATTCCATAGGAGGTTGAAAGTGGAATCATCACGCTATAACAGACTCGTGCGGAAATGGCCAATGTTAGCCTCAAAGTCTTTTCTTTTTTTGTAGATAAGTGTGTCCTTCCACACTGTCACAACCACCCAAAACATCATGGAGAGGAACTGAAGGCAGTCTGAAACCAAATAACCCCAGCCTGATTAAACCCCAAGACTTCCTCGACAAAAGTGACCTCATGACCCATTTCGGAACGGCCGTCATTTCAGAAATCTCTGGTTAGTAATTGAAATAAAATTATAGAGATGGAAGAGACCACAGGAGCCCCCCTTATCCTGAAGTTTGAAGCCACTGATCCATGTCCTAGTCTCTGGAGCAGCAGAAAACAAGCTTGCTCCATCCTCCATATGACACCCCTCCAAATATTTTAACATAGATATCACATCATCTTCTAACCTCCTCTTTTCAGGCTAAACATCCCCAGCTCTCTAAGGTGTTCCTCAAAAGACTTCACGGTTTCCAGCCCTTTGACCTTTTTTGCCTCTCTCCTCTGGACACGATCCAGCTTAATCATAGAAATCATAGAAATCATAGAAATGTAGAGTTGGAAGAGACCCCAGGGGCCATCCAGTCCAACCACCTGCTATGCAGGAACGCCCATCAAAGCATTCCCAACAGAAGGCCATCCAGCCTCTGCTTAAAAACCTCCAAGGAAGGGGACTCCACCACACTCCATGGAGGCAGCGGATTCCACTGCCGGACAGCCCTGACCATCAGGAAGTTCCTCCTGAGGTTCAGGTAGAATCTCCTTTCCTGCAGCTTGAATCCAATGCTCCTTATCCTGGTCTCTGGAGCAGCAGAAAACAAGCCCTCTCCCTCCTCTACGTGGCATCCCTTCAAATATTTAAACATGGCTCTCATGTCCCCTTCTCTTAACCTTCTCTTCTGCAGACTAAACATACCCAGCTCCCTAAGCTGCTCCTCATAGGTCTTCATGCTTCCAGACCCTTCACCAATTTGGTCGCCCTCCTCTGGACACGTTCCAGCCTGTCAATCTCCTTCTTGAGTTGAGGTGCGCAGAACTGGACACAGGATTCCAAATGAGGCCTAACCAAAGCAGAGTAGAGTGGGACCAGTACCTCCCTCCATCTAGACACCAGACTCCTATTGATGCAGCCGAGAATTGCATTGGCTTTCTTGGCTGCCGCATCACACTGCTGACTCATGTTCAGCTTGTGGTCTATGAAGACTCCTAGATCCCTTTCACACGTCCTGCTATCCAGCCACGTGTCCCTCATCCTATATTTCTGTATTCCATTTTTTCTACCTAAGTGTAGGACCTTACACTTCTCTCTGTTGAATTTCATTTTGTTAGCTTTGGCCCAGCTCTCCAATCTATCCAGGTCATTTTGAATTTTGATCCTGTCCTCAGGCGTATTAGCAACCCCTCCCAATTTGGTGTCATCTGCAAATTTGATCAGCATGCCTTCTATTCCTTCATCCAAGTCATTGATGAAGATGTTGAATAGCCCTGGACCCAGGACAGAACCCTGTGGCACCCTGCTAGTCACTTCTCTCCAGGATGGAAAGCAGCCATTGGTGAGCACCCTTTGGGGACTAATTTTTCCTAGGGTTTAGACAGAACCCCTTATCCTGAAATTTGAAGCCACTGCTCCATGTCCTAGTCTCTGGAGCAGCAGAAAACAAGCTTGCTCCATCCTCCATATGACACCCCTCCAAATATTTTAACATAGCTATCATGTCTTCTCTTAACCTTCTCTTTCAGGCTAAACATCCCCAGCTCTCTAAGCTGCTCCTCAAAAGGCTTCACGCTTTCCAGGCCTTTGACTCTTTTGGCCACCCTCGTCTGGACATGCTCCAGCTTGTCCACATCCTTCTTGAAATGAGGTGCCCAGAACTGGACACAGGATTCCAGGCAAGATCTGACCAAAGCAGAATAGGGTGGGACTATTATTTCTCCCAGTTTCGATGCTACCCTGCTATTGATGCAGCCTAGAATTGCACTGGCTTTTTTAGCTGCCTCATCATACTGCTGACCCAAGTTCAGCTTGTGGTCTACTGGTGTCTCATCTCTCCCTGTAGATTGGTTCTGCAACTCATCCAACCTTCCTGAGGTGGCTGGACTGCATCTCCCAGCATTCATTACCACTGACTGTGCTGGGTAAGGCTGCTGGGACTGGCAACCTTACAATCTCTGGACGGCTGCACAGTTCCCACCCTGGTGTAGACACAGGCCATTTCCGCACTAGACTGTTATAGCGCTATGATTCCACTTTCAACATCCTGTGGAATCCTGGGGTTTGCAGTTTTGGGAGGAAACTGCAAACCCCAGGATTCCACAGGATGTTGAAAGTGGAATCATAGCGCTATAACAGTCTAGTGCGGAAATTCTGATAGACAAATTTGTGGCAGAATAGAGGTGAGATCTAGCAATGACAATCTGTTATGATGGCTATGTGGAACCTCCAGCCAGAGGGACAATCTACCTCTGAGTTCCAGCTGCTGGAAAGCAGCAATGGGAGAAGACTCTGCCCTTTGTCACTCGCTTGTGAGCTTTCCAGAGGCATCTGGTTGGTTACCAGGTTTCCAACAGTTTTGTGCTTGTGCTTTTGTCTTGGTTCACAATACAGGCATCTCCTGTTGATCTGACGGGTTAGCGACGGGTTAGAAAGGAGAACTGGTCGAAAAGTGGAAGCCGTGTTGGGAACATGAAGGAATTGCAGAGGCTTGCTTGGAAATGACCCGTGCATGTGCTCCTTTCCAAATCTCCGTTTTGGACTCTCAGTTCACTTTGTGAGCAGCACATGTGTGTACAGACAGTCCCAAGCAAGCCAAGCACTGACAGAAACCTGCTGTTTCAATGCTTGCCGTTTGCAGACAAGTTCCATTAATTTCATAAGGGGTGGTCCACTCTTTCTGTAGGCAACATTCGGCATCACACACCTGTGCAAGCCGTCCCAAGTGAGCTTCTGAGGGCAGGAATCATAGAATCATAGAATCATAGAAATGTAGAGTTGGAAGAGACCACACAGGCCATCCAGTCCAACCCCCTGCCATGCAGGAACACCCTCAAATCAATCCCGACAGATGGCCATCCAGCCTCTGCTTAAAAACCTCCAAAGAAGGAGACTCCACTACACTCTGACGCGGCAGATTCCACTGCCGGACAGCCCTGACTGTCAGGAAGTTCTTCCTGAGGTTCAGATGGAATCTCCTTTCCTGCAGCTTGAATCCATTGCTCCTTGTCCTGGTCTCTGGAGCAGCAGAAAACAAGCCCTCTCCTTTCTCTACGTGGCATCCCTTCAAATATTTAAACATGGCTATCATGATGTAAGAAGGGACCCCATGTTGAATTAATGGAACCTGACTGTAATTTGCAGGTGTCAAAACAGGGGAACACTGAAAAAGAAATCAACAAAAAAGGTAGGGGGGACACCTGTACAGGTATACCTCAGCTGGGAAAGCCTTGTGCAGAATCTGACAAAGGCTTTTACAAAGTCTGTTTGTGCCTACTGAGCCTCCAGGTTCCCCCTCATCCTCTATCTAGCTGGAAGCTTTTTAGCAGCATTGGGTTGGGGAAGATAATGAAGGAGGTGTGGATGAAACAAAGGCCATTTCCACACTAGACTGTTATAGCACTGTTATTCCACTTGCAACAGCCTATGGGATCCTGGGGTTTGCAGTTTAGGGAGGGGCCTCAAAGGTCTCTGCTTCCTCCTCTTCTCAAAGGCCCCTCCCTACCTCTCCTCTACAGAAAGTGCTCCAGAAATCTATTTGCTCAGATGCAGTGCCTTTGTTTTAATTTTTGTGAGCTGTTCCAATTTTTTGCAAGTTTGTAATTGTTGAGGCCCAGTTTTGGGGAAAAGACAGGATATAAATTCTACAACCACAGTGTGTGTATACAATACAGAAATATAGGATGGGGGACACGTGCCTGGATAGCAGTACGTGTGAAAGGGATCTATGAGTGTTCATAGACCACAAGCTGAACATGAGTCAGCCATGTGATGCGGCAGCCAAGAAAGCCAATGCAATTCTCGGCTGCATCAATAGGAGTATGGTGTCTAGATTGAGGGAGATACTGGTACCACTCTACTCTGCTTTGGTTAGACCTCATCTTGAATCCTGTGTCCAGTTCTGGGCAGCCCAATTCAAGAAGGACATGGTCAAGCTAGAGCAAGTCCAGAGGAGGGCGACCAAAAAGGGATGCCATGTAGAGGAGGGAGTGGGCTTGTTTTCTGCTGCCCCAGAGACCAGGACAAGGAGCAATGGATTCAAGCTGCAGGAAAGGAGATTCCACCTGAACCTCAGGAAGAACTTCCTGACAGTCAGGGCTGTCCGGCAGTGGAATATGCTGCCTCCATGGAGTGTGGTGGAGTCTCCTTCCTTGGAGGTTTTTAAGCAGAGGCTGGATGGCCATCTGTCCAAGGGAGTGCTTTGAGGGTGTTCCTGCATGGCAGGGGGTTGGACTGGATGGCCCCTGGGGTCTCTTCCAACTCTACATTTCTATGGTTCTATGATTCTATCTCAACCTGCTCTTAAATGCTCACAGAAAAATAATACTTGCCATGTCATAAGCTCCACCATTTCACAGATTAAAAACCAGAACAAATATGACCAAGCAAAATCAAGAGTGTGGTCAAGAAGACAAAATTATTAATATTGAAGAAAAGGCAAGCTAGGAAAGGCTGCAGCAGTTTGCTTTTGCTTGGGTCTACTGGGAAGTGCAAGATTCTTTGCCCTCTTCTTCCCTGGTTAACTTATTTTAGTGCAAACTAGTTTTGCATTTGGAACCCAGTGCACTGCAGTTCAAGTAAGATGAGGGCAAAGAGGGAAACCGGGAGGAGGAGAGAGAAAACAAGATCTTTTAAAAGCCACTGGAAAAGTGGAAGGATGGAAGATGAACTGGGACTACTGTTGTCAAACTCCGAAAGTGGAAGAGTATGTTTTCCCTAAGGCTATTTCCGCACTAGCCTGTTATAGGCAATGATTCCACTTTCAACATCCTCTGGAATCCTGGGGTTTGCAGTTTCGGGAGGGGCTGGGCCCCTCCCGAAACTGCAAACCCCAGGATTCCAGAGGATGTTGAAAGTGGAATCATTGCGCTATAACAGGCTAGTGCGGAAATGGCCTCAGTCTCAAGTTTTGGCCTTGAAATCTCAGCGTCTATACCTAAGCCACAATCAGCAAGAAGTACAAGTACTGTAATTGCTTTTCTTCATATACATGTGTGCCTTCACTTAAAATATGTTAAATACAAGTGGGGAAAGTTGGAAGAAAGGAGAGGATTGGGTCATTTTAAAAGGCAGAAGAAAAGAGGTCGCAGAGGACTAACTGGGACTCTCACTGCCAAATCAGGACAGTTGGATGGTATGCCATGTACCTGTGCCAAATCTATTCCTCAGGACTACCGACGGCTGCTTACTGCTTAGGCCTGGAAACCATGAAGCCCTCTGGCTTAGGGAGCTGGGTAGGTTTAGCCTGGAGAAGAGACATTTAAGTGGTGACGTGATAGCCAGGTTTAAAGATTTGAAGGGATGTCACATGGAGGATGGCACAAGCCTGTTTTCTGCTGCTCTGGAGACCAGGACATGGAGCAATGGCTTCAAAGTACAGGAGAAGAGACTCCCACCTAAACATTAGAAAGAGCTTCCACTAACAGTGGAATAGGCTGCTGCCTCAATGGATTCTCCTCCTTAGAATGACAGAATCATAGAATCATGGAGTGGGTGTAGACCCCAGGGACCATCCGGTCCAACCCCCTTCTGCCATGGAGGAACCTACATCAAAGCCCTCCCAACAGATGGCCATCCAGCCTCTGCTTAAAGACCTCCAAAGAAGGAGGAGGCTCCACCACACTCCACGGAGGCGGCAGCAGATTCCACTGTTGCACTGCTCTGACCATCAAGAAGTTCTTCCTGAGGTTTAAGTGGAATCTCTTTTCCTGCTTCAGGGTTTTTTAAAGAGAGGCTGGATGTCACTCTGTCAGAAGGAATGCTTTGATTGCTTCTTCTTGCTTGGCAGAATGGGGTTGGACCAAATGGGTCCCGGGGGTCTCTTCCAACCCCAGGATTGCATGACTCTATACTGCACCGCAGGCAAAACAGAGGCGGACATTGCTCAGCCCACCTCCCCGTAAATTCACATCCACAGCTGCTCGCTTGGCTTCCCGAGGACAGCTGGGCAAAGCTCTCCAGAGACTCGTTTTCACCTCATTTGGCAACCGTAGGGGTTTCGGCTTCTCTCCCAACTTAGTTACTGCTGCTTGTTTGTCAAAACACCATCTGGATCTACCGCTGAGCTGGGGGCACCATTGGGCCGAGCCCAAGAGCCCAGCTCCATGAGCATAGAGGGGAGTCTTCGCTGTCCCCTCCAAGTGGCCGTGCCCACCCACCCCTCCTCAAAACAAGCTCCGGACCCCAGTAATGGGGCCTCCCTAGCAACCAGAAGCAGAAGAAAAACACCATCTCCAAGGCCCTCTCTACCTGCTGGCCTCGGATAGGGAGTCCAGCTGGTTTCAGCTAATATATTTTGGAATCAGGAGCCTAGAGGTTGAAACAGCTCAGCATCTTCCCCTGGAACAGGATTAGACCTCCAAAACTGGCTCACCGTTAAAGGCTACAGGGGCAATGGGAAGAAAACCCACCATCCAATGTTAGGAAATCCATGCCTCGGGGAACCCAAGGGCACAACTGCTGCTTATGCATTGAGGAGTGGGGAGTGCAGACCCCAGACCCTGTGCTGCCCTCACCCCAACTTTTTTTTACCCCCACCCTCCGGCACGACCTCAAAGCCCCCAGATCTCATCACATATTTTAACTTGGGGAGAGATTTTTGGCCTGAAAATTGCCCAAAGCACGCAATGCAAAAAAATCCTTTCTCCTGTCCCGCATAACCTCCTGAAAAGTGATGTGATGTCAATTCCTGTCACAATTTTGAGAGGGACTGCAGATGAAGGGGTAGCCAGGATTGCTCTGGAGGGCTTCTTTGATGGGGGGGAATGGCCTCTAGCCCCCAAAGAGTTGCCAAGCTCTGCTTTAGATAAGCACCTTTTCCATCATTTCATGCATCTCTAGTCTTTGATCCAAATCCCTCAAGTTAATCTATTCTGTTCTTACCACTCTATTCTACATTGGTTAGACCCCACCTGGAATCTCCTGTGTCCAGTTCTGGGAAACTCAATTCAAGAAGGATGTCGACAAGCTGGAACATGTCCAGAGGAGGGCAACCAAAATGGTGAAGGGTCTGGAAGCCACGAAACCCTAGGAGGAGCAGCTTAGGGAGCTGGGGATGTTTAGTCTGCAGAAGAGAAGGTTAAAAGGGGCCATGAGAGCCACGTTTAAATATTTGAAGGGATGTCATGAAGGGATGTCATGTCAAGGGAGTGGGCTTGTTTTCTGCTGCTCCAGAGACCAGGACAAGGAGCAATGGATTCAAGCTGCAGGAGAGGAGATTCCACCTGAACCTCAGGAAGGACTTCCCGACAGTCAGGGCTGTCCGGCAGTGGAATCTGCTGCTGCCTCCATGGAGTGTGGTGGAGTCTCTTTCTTCTTTGGAGGTTTTTAAGGAGAGGCTGGATGGCCATCTGTCCAAGGGAGGGCTTTGATGTGGGTTCCTGCATGGCACGTGGTTGGACTGGATGGCCCCTGGGGTCTCTTTCCAACTCTATGATTCTAGGATTCTATAATCTTTGAACAACAAAAAGACTATGAAAAGACATCGTGATTTATGGAACACAAGGTTCAGTGGGATAAATTACTGTATTTGCTGGCATATAAGACATACCTGTCTATAAGATGTGCCCCATTAATACACTGGCAAATACTATTTGCTGGCATATGAGACACACCGGCATATAAGACACACTGCATTTTCAAATAGTATTTTTCGGTGGGGGGCAGTGAGTCTTATACTCCAGCAAATACAGTACTCTTGTAAGGATAACTATCACTTCTGAAACACATTAATCTTCCAGGAGAATGTTGGGAATGTGTTCCTTCACTGTTTAATTTCACTCTGTAAACCAGACTTGACCCCTTTCAGGCCAAATATATCCATAGGGGAAGAAAAATTTCATGTTTACCGAAGCTTTTGGAATTTCAGTTTAAAATTGTTTTGTAATACTTTTTATTTTGATTATTTGTATTTTACTCATTTGTATTTGTCAGTCTGCTTGAAATTATATGACATTGTTTGTTTGTTCTATCTGGATAATTTGTTTTACAATTTTATTGCATCAGTTTTATAGCTGTATGACTCCTTCCTTCCTGTGTAATGTGTGTGTTTAGTTTAGATTGTGCAACTTTGGCAGGTCCGGCTGTTTTTTGTTGTCTTACTTGTAAAGTGTCATGTACCCCGACGGTGCTATATAAATAAATGATGGTGCTGATGATGATGATACAGTGAGGGTCCTAGATGGATATGACAGATTATAAACCTCTGCCAGGTAGAATTCCACCCCCTTGCTTCTCACATCTGCAAAACCCACCCGTTTCCTGCTTCCATCATCCCCTGCCCTGTGAAGAATGGCTTAGAGAGCTGAGGATGTTTAGCCTGAAGAAGAGAAGTTTAAGAGGGAACATGATAGCTATGTTCAAATAGCCATGCTTAAATATTTGAAGGGATGCCATGTAGAGGAAGGAAAGGGCTTGTTTTCTGCTGCTCCAGAGACCAGGACAAGGAGCAATGGATTCAAGCTGCAGGAAAGGAGATTCCACCTTAACCTCAGGAAGAACTTCCTGACAGTCAGGGCTGTCCGGCAGTGGAATCTGCTGCCTCGGAGTGTGGTTGAGTCTCCTTCCTTGGAGGTTTTTAAGCAGAGGCTGGATGGCCATCTGTGGGAGTGCTTTGAGGGTGTTCCTGCATGGCAGAAAGGGGTTGGACTGGATGGCCCCTGGGGTCTCTTCCAACTCTACATTTCTATGATTCTATGATTCTATGAAATATTTGATGGAATGTCATATGGCAGATGGAACAAGTTTGGTTTTGTCAGAGGGATGGTAGATGATGGGAGCTACACAAAAACCTCTGCAGCGCTTCCCCCAACACTGAGCTCTGGCAAAACAGCTTACCAGAGTCAAGTGTTTGAAAAATCACCATATAGCAGAGTTTTACTCACACAGCTTAGAAGCGTCCCAGCTGAGTATTAACATTAGCAGCAAAGCCCTGAAGCCAGGAAAAATATTCCCACGTAATGTTATCTTCCAACAGGAGGCTTTTACTCTTGAGTTACAATACATACAGTATATACAAGGCTCCAATGGAGTTTCAGCATTCAACAGCATGCTAAGATAGCCTCCGGCAGCTCCTTCAGACATCAAGAGGGCACAGTCGGCTAGAACATCCTCCCTTATATACATACATGTCTGATGCAACTCTAGCCAACCTTGGTAGATCCCATGTATGATGCAACCTTCTTCCCTGGTTACACAACCCAATGACTCATGCAGGTGTTACTGCAGTTGCTAGCCTGGATTTGTGGATATTAGATATCACTTTGATATCAATAATTTGGCTCTCTTCTACCATCCCTCTCCACGTGTCTGCGAGGTCCCCCGGACAAGCTCGTAGACAGGCACGGCCACTAATTGCTGTAATATTCGAACACAATACATGCTGGCCAGAAACAGCCGTCCCGCTGCTTTAGGAGACCTCTCGCAAACACCCTCATTATGTACGCACGCTGTTTACAAAGGACTCCCTGCCCCGAGCAGGCAACCTGGCAAGCTGGGTACTCAACTGCCAAGTACTCTGCGTTTGCAACTGGCTACCTCTTTGTCAATTCGGACTTAACTCAATCATGCTAAATTCTGACCTTTCCCAAGCTTTGTCCCACGCCCGAAACACATATTTTTCCCTGAGTAAGGCATAGCCTGCAGTCACATTTCCCTCTATAAAAACCCCTGATTCCGAGACCATCCTCGGATCGCTCCCGAGTTCCACCCGCCTTGCTGCCGCTTTGCTTGGCGAGCTTCCCCTCAGCTCCATGTGCTGAGCCACATCGAACCCCAGCATCGCTCTCCATTCTTCCAGGCTTCAGGACAGGTTTCATATCACCCAATTCAACAATCCCTCTAAAAATCCTTCTATACCACTCCAACCTTTATTTTCCTTAGTTACTTGTGTGATTGTGTTGCATACACTGTGTGTCTGTATTTAATAAAAATCTCAATTATTCTTAAACTCCGGTTTGCTTCTTGGCTTGGCCTGACCCCGTAAACATTGGGTTACAAGATCCTGCTGCGTTGCCCTGCCTCTCGTAGTGCAAAGCAGTGCTCTTGACTAATTTCCCCCATTTTGTGTAATTGTAAGGCTATCTAGGTGTCCCTCCCGGGACCCCCAGTAAACAGGTTAACACAGGTATTACATGGGATTGCATCATCCACTGTCTACCCCAGGTGCAAATCTTTAATGTACATCATGTATATTTGGACTTAGATTCTGTCCAACCTTTCCTCACAGTTTTCTGCTGCTCTAGAGACGAGGACATGGAGCAATGGCTTCAAACAATTAGAAGAGATTCCACCTAACTTAGGAAGAACTTCCTGGTGGTAAGAGCAGTTGGACAGTGGAATCTGCTGATGCCTAGCAGTGAGGTGGAGCTTCCTTCTTTGGAGGTTTTTAAGAGAGGCTGGATAGCCATCTGTGAAAGGGAGTGCTTTGATGGCTTATTCCTGCATGGCAGAATGGGGTTGGATTGGATGGCCCTTGGGGTCTCTTCCAACTCTATTATGATTCTATGAGGGTGAGGATGAATAGGCAGCATCTGATTATATTCCTAACATCAGGATGAATAAAAACACAGTCATCTGTGAGATGCCTTCTTTGAAATGCCTTAATTGGTAGGAACATAACTGAATGTTACTTGGTCATCCCCTAAATGGTGGAAGGGGAAGTGGGCAAGAGAAAAGGAACTTTCCAGATGAAAGGTCATTGCATGTAGATGGGAATGGATACCTTCTTCTGAAATGAAGTGACATATGCAAACGTACTTTAGCATAACAAGCTGGACTGTATCCAGAGGAGGATGACCAAAACAGTCAAAGGCCTGGAAACCATGAAGCCCTATGAGGAGCGGCTTAGGGAGCTGGGGATGTTTAGCCTGGAGAAGAGACGGTTAAGAGGGATATGATAGCCATGTTTAAATATTTGGACGAATGTCTTACGGAGGATGGGCCAAGCTTGTTTTCTTCTGCTTTGGAGACTAGGGTCCTTTTCGCACGGGCCTTTTCTCACGCAAGCCCCGTGAGCCTCGCGGGAGTGGGAGCGTCGCTCCGCACGACGCACTCCCACTTCCGCCGGGCTCACGGGGCTGAAGCGGCGCGAGTGCGGGTTTTTGATTTTCGCTTCGAAGCGAAAATCACCCGCGCTCGCGCAACGCTCTCCCGGCGCCCGCGCGCACTTACCTCTTGTGCGGAGCGTCGGGAGCCGGCCGGGTCGCGCTTCCTTCCCTCCGCCCCTGCGGAAGGAAGGGGCGGGCGGGGCATAGCGTGACGGACGCGACACGTCCTGCTTCGCGCGCGCACGCGTGGGGGCAGACCGACAAGCGCCTTTCTCGCGCGCGCGGGGGATGGGGGGACAGGTCCTTGCGCGCGTGGGGGAATGGAGGACGCACGAGCCGCGCGCCTCCGGAGGTGCCGCTTCCCCGCTCGTTCCTTCGCCTGCGGAAGGAAGGAGGGGAAGCGGCACCTCCCGGAAAAGGGCTTCTTGCGCGAGCCGCCCTCTTCCGTGGCGCGAGCGCCGCACTGCGAAAAGGGCCTAGGACAAGGAGCAATGGATTCAAACTGCAGGAAAAGAGATTCCACCTAAACATTAGGAAGAACTTTCTGAGGGTAAGAACAGTTTGACAGTGGAAACTGCTGCTGCCTCAATGGAGTGTGGAGGAGCCTCTTCCTTTTTTTGGAGGTTTTCAAAAACAGCCTGGATGCCCATCTGTCAAAAGGAAGGCTTGTACTTTAGCATAACAAGGACTGTGTCCTTCTGCATGGCAGAACAGGGCTTGGACCGGATGGCCCTTGGAGTCTCTTCCAACTCTAGGATTCTGTGATTCTTTCCTATGATTGTGCAGTGCGAAAAAGCCCCAGGAGTTCTAAGCCAAGACTCAAAAGCCATTACGCCACGCTCACTCTCAAAAACAAGGTTTCCTTGGCTAGATTTCTTCAGAGGATGTTTGCCATTGCCTTCCTTTGAGGCTGAAAGAGTGTGACTTGCCCAAGGTCACGCCGTGGATTTCCATGGCCGAGTGGATATTTGATCCGCGGTCTCTTGGAGTACTCATCCAACATTCAAACCACAACCCCAGCTCCAACATCAACATATACAATGCCCAGGGAAAAAAACAGAGAGTTTAAAAATGCACATTTGTTGTGGCTATGTGCTGTGAAGTCAGCTTCAGTTTTGGTGATCCTCTGAATGAAATACCTCCAAAAGACTCTGCCCAAGGCCATTTCTGCATGGGACTGTTATGGCACTATGATTCCACTTTCAACCTCTTCCGGAATCCAGCCAGCCCCTCCTGAAACTGCAAACCCCAGGATTCCGTAGGATGTTGAAAGTGGAATCATATTCGCATGGGCCTTTTCTCGCGCGACAGCCCCGTGAGCCTCGCGGGAGTGGGAGCGTCGCTCTGCACGACGCACTCCCACTTCCGCTGGGCTCACAGGGCTGAAGCGGCGCGAGCGCAGGTTTTTTGATTTTCGCTTCAAAGCGAAAATCACCCGCGCTCGCACAACGCTCCCGGCGCCCGCGCGCACTTACCTCTTGTGCGGAGCGTCGGGGAGCCGGCCGGGTCGCGCTTCCTTCCCTCCGCCCCTGCGGAAGGAAGGGATGGGGCGGGGCGCTAGCGCGACGGACGCGACACGTCCTGCTTCGCGCGCGCATGCACGCGGGGGGGCGGACGCGACAAGCGCCTTTCTCGCGCGTGCGGGGGGGGATGGACAGACACACGAGCTGCCGCCGCCGCCTCCGGGAGGTTGCCGCTTCCTCGCTCGTTCCTTCGCCTGTGGAAGGAAGGAGGGGGGAAGCGGCAGCCTCCCGGAGAAGGCTTCTTGCACGAGCCGCCCTCCTCCGTCGCGCAAGCGCCGGCACTGCGAAAAGGGCCAAAGTGCCGTAATAGCTGCACTATGGCCCAAGTCTTGCAAATTCATGGTGGCAACTTCTATTAATTTGTTAGGAAATACGTCCACATCATCCATGTGCAAAATTATGTGGAATTCCCAGGGACTCAAATTCACTTCAGAAATTAGTCCAGGCAGTCTGAAAGTCCAAAATGCCATGGTAATATTTATAAACCTTTTTGGCCAGAGATGGCAGTGGGGCAAAACAAATATGGATTTAAAGTACACGGCAGGGGTTGCCAGAACTCAGGGTTTGCCCCTGGGTCTCTGGTTTTCATGGGTTGTTACCAAGTGGGAGAGAGGAGTGCAAATTCCCTGGTCTTCGGGGACTCTGCTCCCAGCAAGAGGAAAGGGGTGTGTGTTCAAACTTCCAGCTCATTTCGTAGAACAGCAGGTTGCTACAAATTGCTAGACTTAAGCGGTCTGTTGCTGCAGTTTCCAAAGAGGTCCATCTACTTGCTTAGTTAGCTTCCTTCTTCATCCAAGTCATTGTGGTCCCAGGGCTTACATTCAGCTCTACTGTTTATCCACCTTCTGGCTAGAAGCAAATAGGGCTAGATTAAATGTTCCTTATCCTTGGACACCACAACTAAGGAAGGATATTCACAAGCTGGAAGGTGTCCAGAGAAGGACAATCAAAGTTGTGAAAGGCCTAGAAACCATGAACTTCTGAGAGGAGCAGTGTAGGGAGCTGGGTATGTTTATCCTGGGGAAGAGAAGGTTCAGAGAGGACATGATAGCTATGTTTGTATATTTGAAAAGTTGTCATATGGAAGATGGAACAAGTTTGTTTTCTGATGCTCCAGAGACTAGGACATGGAGCAATGGCTTCAAACTTCAGGAAAAGAAACTCCTTAAACCTTGGCAAGAACTTCTTGAGGATAAGAGCAGTTTGTCAGTGGAATCTGCTGCCGCCTCAATGGAGCGTGATGGACTCTCCTTCTTTGGAGGTTTTTAAGCAGAAGCTGTATGGCCATCTCTCAAAGGGAGGGCTTTCACTGTGTCTTCCTACATGGCAGGAGGGGCTTGCACTGAATGGCCCTGAGTATCTCTTCCAATTTTAGGATTCTATGATTCTAGGAGAAGGTTGACAGAAAATTTGGCTACCAGTACCAAAGAACACGAAAATCAAGACTCTATGATTCTATGATTCTATTATGCTGCCTCGGAGTGTGGTGGAGTCTCCTTCCTTGGAGGTTTTTAAGCAGAGGCTTGATGGCCATCTGTCGAGAGTGCTTTGATGGGTGTTTCTGCATGGCAGGGGGTTGGACTGGATGGCCCCTGGGGTCTCTTCCAACTCTACATTTCTATGATTCTATGATTCTAAGACTCAAAAATATGCCAATGAACACCACCCAGACCCTGGAGGTCCCTCTACAGGGAACAATACAATGGGTTCCTAATGTACCTAATGCACTGTTTTGCATATCCCCTGACTAACAACACCCCCCCAGGGGGTATCCCATTTAACAATAGGCCAACCGTAACATGTGCAAATTGCTTCCTCCCACCCAGGGACTACACAAGACTTATCTATTCTTTCTCACTTCCATGCCACCAGATCCTCTGAAGATGCCAGCCACAGATGCAGGCGAAACGTCAAGAGAAAATACTAATAGAAGATGGACTCAAAGCCCAGAAAACTCACAACAACCTATTTACAGTAACTATTTGGATGGATGTCACATGGAGGATGGGGCAAACTTGCTTTCTTCTGCTCCAGAGACTAGGACACGGAGCAGTGGCTTCAAACTTCAGTGGCAGTGATTCCACCTAAACATTAGGAAGAACTTCCTGGTGGTAAGAGCAGTGTGAGAGTAGCATACAAGGCCTGGGAGCGTGGTGGAGTCTCCTCCTTCTTTGGAGGTCAAAGAGAATGCTTTGGTGATGTCTTCCTGCATAGCAGAAGGTGGTTGGACTGGGTAGCCCTTGCGGCCTCTTCCAGCTCTGAGGTCATTTCCGCACCATGCTCTTATAGTGCAATTATTCCACTTTCAACATCCGATGGAATCCTGGGGCTTGCAGAGTCCAGTTTCCAGCCAGCCCCTCCCGAAACTGCAAACCCCAGGATTCCATAGGATGTTGAAAGTGGAATAATTGTGCTATAAGAGCGTAGTGTGGAAATGGCCTAAGATTCTTTGATTCTATCCTGTTTCTCCAAGCAAATGAGAGGGATTAATTCCCTCATTTCACCTTGATCTCTAAGCTAAGATTTCTCTCCTAATTTCCAAACAGGAAAGTGTGTGTTTGCATATGTGTATGTAATCAGAATCTGTGAGCAACTATGGTCGGTATTTAAGACATAACATGTCATTAGGTGTGATGTATTAAATGCCGACCACAGTTGCTCACAGATTCTGAGCATAGTTATGTCATTAACTACGCGCTCCCTAGATCACAGAGGTTGGCCAGGAAACCTTGGGGCCTGAGATGTTCCTTAATTGGCAATACTTTGCCAAACATAAAACCAAACTTATCTCAAGCCACTTCTTGGGTTTCTTAGGAAGTACTGCTTGTCCGCATCTTTACAATATAAAAAAAGGCTTCTCTTTCCAAAGGGTTAAGAATTAAGAGGGGCGCTGGATACAAGCAAAGGGCAACCGGCTCAATTGACTGTGTTGTGAAGAGCTACAGCCGGATTCCCGAACAATAAAACCTTGTCCCTGACATATCCTTTTGCTCGCAAAGCAGAAATTAAATCCCTGGAGAAAACACAGAGCTTTAAAATGATGCATTTTGGAGGGGGGTAGCTAAACTGTGGTCTTTAGCGTTCACTGCCTCTTCTGACTCCAGGTCAATATGTAATTAATTATCGACATGTTCTTATTGCCAATTTGTGCTTTTCACCATGGTGTCACCGGCCAAACAGATGGAAACCAAGGTTTCATAATGAGGACAGTTACAACTTTTTTTTTGGTGGACATTAACACTTATATCAGGCCCTTGAGGAACGTGAAGGAAATTGGATCAGATTTCCAAAACCAGCCACTCCCTTTCTTAGGAAGATTACAGCAGCTGTGCTAGACAAAAAAAAAAAAAATCTCATTTCGGGGGGGGAGTAGGGATGCGTGCTTTACTTACTAGCAACAGAAACACCAACAAAACTGCAAAGTCCCCATGCGATGAGTGATCGGTGCAAACTGCCGAGTCCTCAAATCTCCATTCCAAACCACAGTTGAATTCTCTGCACGATCCCTGGTTAATGTGGATCCCCTGCAGGTTCCCTAATTGGTAGGCATCCCTGATTGGTTGGGATTCCCTGCCAGGTCCCTAATTGGTTGGCAAATAAGAGTCACATTTTAAAAAGAAGATTGAAACAGCAGCAGCCGTGGAACTGGAAAGTACAGCAAAAGCTGTTTATGGGCTTTGGCAGGGGGTACCTTTATGTCAAAAATTTCTTTAGGGGAAAATCTGACATTGAATCAAGTTGTACAACGGAGTCTTGGCTCTGGACAACTGACGGAGAACCAAAATTTTCAGGCCCTTCTCCATCACTAAAAAGTAGGGAATATAAATCTTTTTTCATTTCATTCTCCTAGGCAAGGATGAATAATTTAATCAGTTTTCTGCCCACTGTTCTTGAAAGTTCTTGAAAACTGCAGTTTTGGAGACTATTCACATTTCTGGACTTTCTTCAAAAACCCATACTGGGGGATGGAGGGTGCACAGAAAACAAGTTGCTCTGTGCAGGGATGTTCTTTTCTGCACAAAAAAAGATAACATTCTGTTCACATTTTGGATTAATTTTGAGCAGAAACTCCCACGCAGATCAAAATCTTATGATATATAGGTTTCCTTAGAAGGGAATTCTTGTGGTTTGGAAACATATTTTTCATTATGGATTGAGAAATGTGGTTGAATACTCTTTCCATTCCTATCACCTGAGGCTAAAGGTGGCTTCATTTTATGGCACGGTGGGGCAAAAGGTGCCCCCTCAGGCTGCTTGAAAAAAATTAAAATTGCCCCCAATTGCCCTCTGGGGCATGGTTAAAAGGTTGCCACATTTTCAGCCCCCTGGTACATTTTAGGTCAGGGTGAAGTCTTTTTTAAATATATAGTCTTTACTCTACAATCACAGGGAATGTGAATGTACCTTTTGCCCCACCTTTTGCCCCACCTGCAAAAGTGGAAAAATCACAAATATTTAAATAAATGTGACTCGGTGGGAAGGGGGCCGAAACACAGTGGGGAGAGCATGCACCCAGGGTCCAAAGCAGGTAAGGGAAAGGACAGGGAAGGGGGGTGGGTTTGGCATGGTGGTCTTATACTCCCTCTCCTTGGATGTATGGGGGGCGCATTGGGAGAGGGTTGTGGTGCTGAGAAATTGGGCTGTGACCCATCTTTGGCTGGCCTGGTTGGTGGAAGAGGAGGACGAAGAGGAGGACCAGAGGTGGCTTTTTAAAGGGCTGTGCAGCCAGACTGGAGCTGCCAAGAGAGAACGTTCCCCTGGAAAAGAAGTGCTTGAGCTGGGGGACACTTGCAAATAACTAAGCCCATAAATAAAAGTCAAATCTGCAAATGTGGAAGGCAGCCTGCATGAGAAGAGAACAAGAAGTGACTTCTGTTGTGGAAAGAGGCTCTCCTGGGTCCCAGCCCAAAAACAGGGCAAACATCTCACTATGAGAAAACTTTATTTTTATTTCTTGTGTGTGTGATGAAGGGATGTGGCCCACCAAGGTCTTCTGGGGTGTTAATGTGTTCTCCAAGCCTCTCTCAGTTCCCCAACCCTGCTTTATGGCCATTTCCATACGATACTGTTATAGCGCTATGATTCCACTTACAACATCCTATGGAATCCTGGGGTTTGCAGTTTCGGGAGGAGCCAGCTGGATGTTGCAAGTGGAATCATAGCGCTGTAACAGTCTCGTGCGGAAATGGCCTATGGCATCACCCTTTATCTTACCTGATGCAGGGAAATGAAACGGCAATCACACCTTTGAGCTATCTCAATTTGGCAGAGACAGTTCGGATTAATCCTCTGTCCTCCTGCTTTTTCAGCTGCTTTTAATATGCTTTTAATACAGCTCTTCCCAGTTTCTCTCTTTATCCTCAGCTCCCTTCAGTTTCTGCAAACTGAGTTCAAATGTGAAAGCAGCTGGCACTCAATTAATTCAGTGGAAGGACAGAGGAGACTCAAGGGAAAGCAAACTGTCACAGGCTCTCATAGCTTGCCCGTTCTTTCTCATAGCAACATAGGGTTGGAAGAGACCTCCAAGGGCCATCCAGTCCAACTCCCTTCTGCCAGGCAGAAAGACACACTAAAAGCTCTCCTGGCAGACGGCCATCCAACCTCTGCTTAAAAACCTCCAAAGAAGGAGACTCCACCACATTCTGGGGCACTGTATTCCACTGTCAAACATCTCTTACCATCAGGAAGTTCTTCCTAATATTTAGGTGGAATTTCTTTTCCTGAAGTTTGAATCCATTCCTCCATGTCCTACTCTCTGCAGCAACAGAAAACAAGCTTACTCCATCCTGCGTATGACATCCGTTCAAATATTGAAATGTCACCTGTTAACGGTCTCTTCTCCAGGCTAAACATCCCCAGCTCCCTGAGCTGCTCCTCAGAGTGATTTATGGTTTTCAGGCCTTTGAACATTTTAGTTGCACTTCTCTGGCCACCTTCCAGTTTGTCAATACCTTTCCTGAACTGTAGCACCCAGAACTGGACATAGAATCATAGAAATGTAGAGTTGGAAGAGACCCCAGGGGTCATCCAGTCCAACTCCCTGCCATGCAGGAACACCCTCAAAGCACTCCCTTTGACAGATGGCCATCCAGCCTCTGCTTAAAACCTCCAAAGAAGGAGACTCTACTACATTCCAAGGCAGTAGATTTCACTGCCGGACAGCTCTGACGGTCAGGAAGTTCTTCCTGAGGTTCAGGTGGAATCTCCTTTCCTGCAGCTTGAATCCATTGCTCCTTGTCCTGGTCTCTGGAGCAGCAGAAAACAAGCTCACTCCCTCCTCTACATGGCATCCCTTCAAATATTTAAACATGGCTATCATGTCCCCTCTTAACCTTTTCTATGATTATTCCAAGTGGGGTCTGACCAAAGCAGAATAGAGTGGTCCAATTACTTCCCTCATCCTAGATGCTACACTCCCATTGAGGCAGCCTAGAATTGCATTGGCTTTTTTAGCTGCTGCATCACACTGTTGAATCATGGATAACATTCGTCATTAATAATTTTTGCTTTCTTGACCATACTTTGATCTTGCTTGGCCCTGCGTCTGGGTTTTCACCTGTGAAATGCTTCAGGATACAGACGGTCACTCATGCCCCCCCAACAGCCACACCACAAGCTTCCTGGCAGGTAAATGAAGTGCCACTGAGAACTGCCACCTGCCTTACCCATTTCTCCTTGTGCACACTGGCTTCCTTTGCAGGCCCATTGAGTATTTATTTTGGGCCCCGATACCAAAAACTATAATGCCCAGGCAGTGACTCAGGCCAAGCATCTTTCTTCGAAGCCAATGCTTAGAAAAGCGTAGGTGGCCCTTCTGAGCCAGAAGAACTAATTTTGGAACACAACGGCTGCATTTGGGATGAAGGGGAACCTGCCCCAAATATGCAAAAAATGGATAAAAAATAAGCTTAAGCCATTTTGGAAGGGCAAGAACCAACCTGACAGTGAGAGAAGGAAAGAGAAGGGCTGGCAGCCCCACAAGCGTGAGTCATGCTTGCCAGACACATGAATGCATCATGTTTTCACTTTGTTCCACCAAAGGTGGATTCATTCAACAGCTGTTTGCATAGCCTCCAACATTTTACAGGTGAAAAACATGAAATCTGTGGGCAAGCAACATCAGAGTATGGTCAAGATAACCAAAGGTATTAATGAGGAAGACTGTTTCTGCACTGCACTGTTTCAATACTATTATTCCACTTTCAACCTCCAGTGGATGGGTTTGCAGTTTCCTGAGGCCAAAGAGCTCTCTGGCTAAAAGTCTAAAGGCCCCCTCCCTAAACTGCAAACTCCAGGATTCCATAGGAGGTTGAAAGTGGGATAATAGCACTGTAACAGTGTAGTGCGGAAATGGCCGAAGAACACACAAGCCAGGACAACCTGCAGCAGTTTGCTTTTGCCTGAGCCTCCTGGAAGGGGGAAGATTCCAGCCCCTCCTCTCCCCCAGCTGGGTTAGTGGAATGCAAATGACTTTTTGTGCTTTGGATTCAGTTTGCAGCAAATAGCTGAGGACAAAAAGGGAAAGAGGATGGAGCAGAGAGAAACTGGAACATTTTAACAGCAGCTGAGAAAGTGGGATGATCAGAAGATCATCAAGACTACCTCTGCCAAATTTGGACAGTTGGAGGGTACGCGTCTTCTTTCCAGCTCGTCAAAGTGTGTGATGGCTGATTAACACTCACACACCCTGCTGAGGTCTCACACCGGGGACTACATAGTAGTACAGTGAGCTTTCTATGTTAATGGTTGTTAGGGGTGTAGGACCCTTACAAAGTGGAAAAAACACCTATACCATCCCTTTCCAACCTGAATGAGTGAGCGAACGTATGGACATGCTCTTTCTCCCCCAATTCCCTCATCCCATCCCCTTCACCCACCTGCCCACCTCAGTCAGTGTGCAAGGAAATTCACACATGTGCCCTGCCTCCTCCTGCTCCCCTGCCCACCCTCAAGTGTGAGAGAGCATGCGAGGGAAGCCGAAGCACCAGGAAATAATCCTTGAATAGTCAAATCCACAAGGGTCAAACCCATAAATGTGGAGGGTCAACTACATAAATCTTCACATGCAGAGCTGTGCATTAATTGTGCTATGCAACATTCATGCTGAATGGTAACGTTGCACAACTGAAACAAGACACCAAATGTGCAAATGGGCACATAACAAAATGCGTCTGTACATCCATGTGCTGTACAAATCTACACGCAATGTGAAATGAGTATCCATGTACCGTGCACATCAGTACATAACTGCACCCCACGTGCAGCTCTGCTTCCCCATCTTTGAACTGAATTGGACAAAAATCTCCAACTGCATTTCAGAGGTGAAAAGCACGATAGCAGCACCAAAATGTGGGCAAGGTGGCAAAAGTTGTTTATGAGTCAAAACACAAGCTGGGAAAGGTTGCAGCAGTTTGCTTTGCCCGAGTTTGCAGAATATAACAAGATTCCTCCCTGAGTTTCTCTTCTCCCTTCTGCCAGATTAATTGAGTAGAAACTCCTTTTGCCCTTTGAATTCCGTTTGCAACAGCAGAAGTAAGCTGAGAGCAAAGAGAGAAAGTGGGGAAAAGAGGAAGAATCTGGGACATTTTAAACACAGATGAAAAAGCGGAACAGTGGAAGATCTATAGAACTCTACCTGCCAAAGCAGGACAGCTGAGGGTACAGTTATCTTCAGTGTGGGCTGTTCTTGTCACATAGCCTATCTTTCGTCCTTTCCAGGCAGCAAACAGACCCGAGAACTCAAAATCAACCGTACTACAAACCGTACTACCAGCCCATTAATCAAGGCTCAGAGGTAGCAAAGAACAGGAGTCTTCAGCCAACAGAAGGTATGTTCACAGTTGCAATGCCTGGGAGCATAAAAATGTCTTGATCTGGCACTGATAAGGATGTCAGGTCAGCACCAGTTGAATTTCCTGTGTGACCCAAATCTGAAAAGACTTGGGGATAGAAACACATTGAGGCTGGGCAAGGAAAATGCCCCCCCCCATTGCATGCACCCTGGCAGAGAGCCTCCAGTCCCTTCCCCTGGAATACCACAAATGGGTTTCCTCTAAAAATATGCTTTTAAAAAGATATTATGTGGGTTTTTCTTTTTAAAAAAAACTAAAACAATGTTGCCATTGTTTGGAGAAAGTAAAAACTCTGGTGGATAAGTTAGGTCCCATCTCCACGTCAGGCCAAGAGAGGAATCTCAAGCTTACCCATGCTGGGATTTGCAAAAACTGGCTTCTTTGGGCATCCCTGGCCATGCTCCTTGAACAAATCAGGGACAGCTGGTAGTTCCACGGCAGTAGCAGTAGATTAGTAAATCCATTCTGGGATTTAGTCTGAACTTCAAAGGAGCTAACCAAGGTTCTGAACTCTTCTGTCCTCCAAAGTACGTTCAGGACCTCGGAGAGTACGTTTAAAATGTACAACCCAGAACAGATTCACCACCAAAAAAGGTTATGAGACCTTTTTGGTTCTGGAAATGAGAGCATGATACGTTTCCCTTATGTGTGTGAACAGATATATGCAATTTCACCTACCTGCTCTTAAATGAGGTCTCAAAATGCTAATTTGAATTTAATGGAAATGAAATGGAAATCAAAATAATAAACAGAAAATATAAATGGAATGGAATTTGCTGCGCAATATGACCTGGAAAATGGAACAGAACGGAAAATTCCAGAAATGGTACGCTGTTTGCTCACGCTCTCATCCTGTCTTGCATTGTCTGGGCTGTCTCACATTTTTATCACTGTCATTCATCTTACTTTAAAAAAAAAAGTATTTGCTATTGTCTGCGTCTTTTGTTACCCATGGCAAGTCCTGGAATGCATCCCCCCTCGAAACAGAGGACATAACTGTAATTCCAGGCCTTCCCAAGAGTTCTTTTTGGTTCTGAGCAACTTAACTTCTATAAGATCAGTTTTAGCAATGGCCAGGGATACAGGGTAGACAGCAGGGATGCTTTCCAGCCTTTTCGCTGATGGGGTCCAGCATCCTTTCAGAGCCAAGGATAGACCTGGGCCCCAAAACAATTGATTCAATGCAGGGCTGGTAATCCAGATCCCCAGATTAGCTCCTGCTCTGGGATTGACACACACCGGCAAATCCAATAGAAGGGGTCAGCTTTATTAGTGGTCAGTGACAGAGCAGATGGTACCCAGTCCTTTTGGTGCTGGGGTCCAAAACCCCCCCCTTATAAACAAAGGGCAGAACCAGGCCCCTAAACAACTAATGCTACTCAGATAACCGCTGCTTGGTAACCCCAATGCCCATGGCTGGCTCACCTGGGAGCCCCTGAGCTGGGTGCACCCCCTCCAGGCCACAGCCGATGGAAGATGGGACTCCCAAGGGTTACGTAGTACAGAAGCAAGGAAAAATGCACAAGTGTAACTGTCAAAATGCATACCTCCTCTCAAAAAAGGAATCTGCCGGGTGTGTATTGAAACAGTGATGGTAGTTAGGATAGGGTTAGTTAGTGAAAGCATTAGTCAGAGTGCTAGAAAGCATTGAGTGTTAATTGTTGATGGCCACAATGCATCTATTTGAAGCTAGCTGGTGTATTTCGAGGTATCAGATGGCTCCTGGCTCATAATTGCCTCATTGCTCATTGATGCAACATATTTGGTGAGAGGGAGAAGGTCAGAAAGAAGATGAAAGTACTAAGAGGTGTTTTGAGAACTCAAAATGTTAAAAATATGGGCAGGGGGGCAGGAAACATATTCCTACCCCAAGGATGAAAGAAGGATAAACAACTGCAAGTCTGGGAAATGTTTAAGAATATAGCAATAGCATTTATTTCTATACCGCTTATCAACTTTAATGTTATCTAAGCGGTTTACAATGTATTTTAGCTAATTGCCCCCAACAAGCTGGGTACTCATTTTACCGACCTGCGAAAGGATGGAAGGCTGAGTCAACCTTGGAGCTGGGCAGGATCGAACTCACAACCTTGTGGTTGCAGTACTGGCATTTAACCACTGCGCCACCAGGGCAGTGAAGTGACGTTGAATTTATGGTCTTCTCCAATCACAGCTTTATGTACCTAAAATTTGTAGTGAAAGGTATAAAACCTGTGAATGTCACATACGCTTCAGTCTCAGCAACTTTGGAAGAAGTGTGCTGAGTTGTTTGCTTTGCTACAAACAAATGTTGTTGTTCTACCTCTGAGTGAAGTTTGGGGCTGTGAGCTATTCAGGGCATGACAGTAACCCATCTCTTTGCAATAGTTGTGGGAATTGAGCAAGCAGGTTAGCAACAGAGAAAAAATTCACTCCCCTACTCCATTCCCAGCAGTCTTATCTTTTTCCAACCTCCAACTACTGAAATAATGGGGGGGGGGGAGTATCAAATGAAATTCCTAATACATATTAACTCTCTCTGTACCACCAAATAGCTGTAACTTTTGTCCATGATCCCAACAAGGACTTCACAACTTGCTAGCAGCTGTATACTCCGACACTTTGGCCCTTTTCGCACCTCGTCGCGGCAGTGGGGAGCGGCGCTCAGCGCGAGCAACCACTCACGCAAGCTGCTCACGACAGCCCTTTTTGCCTCCCACATCAGCTTCCTTGTAGCGCGACCGTCGCACTCGCGCCCCCCTTCCTTCCTTCCGCAGCGCAGTCTGGGAGCTGTAGGCTGCGCTGGGGGAAGAAGCGCGACTGGGCCGGCTTGCCAACACACCGCACACAGGTAAGTGCGAGAGGGCGCTGCGAGCATTGCGCGAGTCACAGTATTTTCGGCTTAAAGCCAAAAATCAAAAAATGTGCACGCGCCCTGCTTTAGCCTTGTGGTCACCACATGAGTGGGAGTGCATCATACAGAGTGATGCTCCCATTCGCACGATGCTCAAGGGGTGCTTGCGCAAAAAAAAAAACATGCAAAAACGGGCCTTTGATATGGTGCAATATATACATTATATACGGCTACGGCTGAAAGTCAGGCTGAATAAGCCACAAGTTGGCCAGATAAGCAGGCCAAGGAGCCCCTCCCAGGCACAGCTTGGCCAGAGGCAGGCCAGTTCCCAGAAACTTTCAGGTGTTAATGACCTCCCAGCTAGCCACCAATGAGACAAAAGAGTCTCCAACGTTCACACAGAAATGCTGATCGATAAATTCCTGTCTCCTCTCCCTTTCAACACCTATTCCTTTCTCTCCCAGCTTGTCCAAATGGTATAAGACTATCAAACCAACTACTAACTTTTTGTCACTTACATGTTAAGACCATCAGCTTATTCTGGACCCCACTGAATCAGGGTGCAAACTCCATGGTTTACCTGGCCACAGAACCATGTTTCACCCACGCCCTCAAGGTAAAAATTGGGTATAAAAACCCTCAGTTTTGAGCAGCCGGACGGAGTATTTTGGCTTGCTGAACTCCACTCTGTCACTTTGAATCCCAATTGCACTGCCCTTAGATGAAAGTCTAAGAACATTTCCGCACATCACTCTTATAGCGCGATGATTCCACTTTCAACCTCTTATGGAATCCTGGGGTTTGCAGTTTCGGGAGGGGCTGGCCTGCAAACCCCAGGATTCCATAGGAAGTTGAAAGTGGAATCATCGCTCTATAAGAGTGTTGTGCGGAAATGTTCTTAGTCACATCTCTGTTTCTTTGCTATTCTTCTTAATTGGTAATGATTGCCCATCCCTTTAAATCTTGCTGTCAAACTTTTCCTCCGACTAGCTCTTGTGTGAGTGTGTGACTGTGTGAAGCTTGTGAGTGTGCGTGGTTGAATTCCCCTTAATAAAACACATTTTAGTTTACCTTTGTGTCTTTGGCTGTTTTTCCTACAAGGAACCTATAAACATTGGTGAAAAGATCTGGCTAGGTTATCCCACCTCTTGCAAGCCTCTTAATCTGAGTTACCCCATCTTCTCGCTGAGACATAGGGGACTGCTAGAGGACCTCTGGGGCTCCCCTCCTTTTGGGGTAACAAACCCATCCACCCAGTGGCAGAGGCTGAACTTGCTAGAGGAGTGACCAGCTCACCCCAGCTGAAGAGGATGCTCCCCAAGTTTCAAAGAGTCCCTCCCTGGGACTCACCATCATCACAGAGGTTCAACTTGGAGAGGTTCTTCTCATCAAATGGTTCTTCAAAGATGGATCCGTTCTCCCTCTCGCTGAAGGTGTGCAGGTACATGGCTTTGTTCTCCATCTCTTGGTCTGTGGATGACACACAGGAAAGCCAGTGAGGAACTGAGAAGTGGTAGAGGCTGACTGGATGAACCTCTTCCTTTGCAGCCATACATGACTTGAACAAAACAGCCAACATAGAATCATAGCATCACAGAAATGTCGAGTTGGAAGAGACCCAGGGGCCATCCAGTCCAACCCCCTGCCATGCAGGAACACCCTCATAGCACTCCTGACAGATGGCCATCCAGCCTCTGCTTAAGAATCTTTCCCAAAGGGAAAGGGGACTCCACCACACTCCGAGGCAGCAGATTCCACTGCCGGACAGGCCCTGACCATCAGGAAGTTCTTCCTGAGGTTCAGGTGGAATCTCCTTTCCTGCAGCTTGAATCCATTGCTCCTTGTCCTGGTCTCTGGAGCAGCAGAAAACAAGCCCTCTCCCTCCTCTACATGACATCCCTTCAAATATTTAAACATGGCTTTTCATGTCCCCTCTTAACCTTCTCTTCTGCAGACTAAACATCCCCAGCTCTCTAAGTCTATCCTTATAGGGCTTCATAGCTTCCATGCCCCTCACCATTTTGCTCGCCCTCCTCTGGAGTTGCTCCAGCTTGACCATGTCCTTCTTGAATTGGGGTGCCCAGAACTGGACACAGGATTCAAGATGAGGTCTAACCAAAGCAGAGTGGAGTGGTACCAGTACCTCCCTCAATCTAGACACCATACTCCTATGGATGCAGCCGAGAATTGCATTGGCTTTCTTGGTTGCTGCACCACACTGCTGATGATCACACTGCAAACAACATGGTGTAGTTGTTTGCTCCAAGAACCTGGGTTCCAGTCCCTGCCCAACCGTGGAAACACACTGGGTGACTGTGGGCAATTCTCACTCCCTTAGCCTCAGAGGAACCTCTTCAAAATTTATCTAGCCAAGAAAACCCTAGGATAGGATGGTACGTTCTTTAGAGTCAGCCTGGTGTAGTCAAGTGTTGGACTAGAACCCTGGAAGACCAGAGTTTGAAAACTTGCTTGGCCATGGAAACCTACTGGGTGACCTTGGGCAAGTCATGCTCTCCCAACCTCAGAGGAAGAAATCTTTCTAGGGACCTCCCTGAAGAACTTTTTCTTGTGAGAGGTTCAGTTGAGGGTCACCGTGACTCAGAAGTGCTTTCAAAGCACACAGCAAGAACAATAAGCTGAATGCCAAAGGCCGCTGGGAAGGCTCTACACGTCATTCAAGCCTTCTTGGTCTTCTCAAATTTCCCCATTCAGTCTGCCCTTCCTTCAAGATTTATAGTTTCAGCATTTAACAGGGGCCCTTGTGATGTTGAAAGCCAGCATGGTATATGGTGGTTTGAGCACTAGACTCCAACTCAGGAGATGAAGGCTCAGTTCCCCACTCAGCTGTGGAAACTCATTGGTTGACCTTGGGCAACTCCAGAAAACCCCATAATAGGTTTGCCACCTCTCCCCAAACCCTGCAAATCTGCTGCTAACCAGCAGAGACCTGGCTGGTTTAGACAGTGAAAGAGCCTTAGAAACAAGGCACCTCCTTGTTTTCCTATGTCAGTCTCCAAAAAGATTTTAAGGTTTCCAGAAGGGACAGGAAATCAGTAAAGAGTAACCAACCAATAAACCAACATGAGCCACTGCCCTGGAAAAGTCTCATCTTTTGCACCCAAAGAGTAGTTTCATAACTGGTACAGTAGACCCCCACACCTTGTCATTTTCTGCGCTACCTGCAGTCAACGGTGGTTTGAAATTATTAAACAGAAAATTGTAGAAATAAACAATTCATAAGTTTTAAATTGAGTTTTAGATTGTGCACCATTAGGAGGAGCATGACGAAAAGTCATTCATCTCATTAGCAGCCGGCTCAGGCCATTTCCGCACTAGACTGTTATAGCGTGATTATTCCACTTTCAACATCCTATGGAATCCTAGGGTTTGCAGTTTCGGGAGGGGCCGCCGTCTCCTTTTGCATAGGATGTTGAAAGTGGAATAGTGGTGCTATAAGAGTGTAGTGCAGAAATGGCCTCAGTTATTAGATCAACTATTGCAGTATCACAGTATTGTGTTCAAGCAGTGCAACTCTTACTTTACTTAATACTGCATTAGTTATTGTTGTTGATCTCCTACTGCTCCTATTTTATAAATTAGACTTTATTACAGGTATGTATGTATAGGAAAAAGGGATTGGTACCATCTAGTAATACAGCATTTGGTACTATCCATAGTTTCCGGCATCCACGGGATGTGTGTGCATGTGTGTCTCGGAATGTATCCCAAATAGAATAGAATCCTAGAGTTGGAAGAGACCCCAGGGGCCATCAAGTCCAACCCCCTGCTATGCAGGAACACCCATCAAAGCATTCCCAACATATGGCCATCCAGCCTCTGCTTAAAAACCTCCAGAGAAAGAGACTCCACCACACTCCATGGAGGCAGAAGCATATTCCACTCCCAAATAGCTCTGACCATCTGGAAGTTCTTCCTGAGGTTCAAGTGGAATCTCCTTTCCTGCAGCTTGAATCCGTTGCTCCTTGTCCTAGTTTCTGGAGCGGCAAAGAACAAGCCTGCTCCCTCCTCAACATGGCATCCCTTCAAATATTTAAACATGGCTCTCATGTCCCCTCTTAACCTTCTCTTCTGCAGACTAAACATCCCCAGCTCCCTAAGCCTCTCCTCCTAGGGCTTCATGGCTTCCAGACCCTTCACCATTTTGGCCGCCTCCCTCTGGACACGCTCCAGCTTGTCAATATCCTTCTTGAATTGAGGTGCCCAGAACTGGACCCAGGATTCCAAATGAGGCCTAACCAGTGCAGAATAGAGTGGTACCATTACCTCCCATACTCCTATTGATGCAACCAAGAATTGCGTTGGCTTAAGAATCGCGTCGGCCTTGGATAAGGCAGAATTATTGTACTTGCAAGGACCACTTTAAGTAATGTAGATGCCACATGAATCTAAACTTGACCGAGCACTTTAATTAATGTGCATGACACGTTAATATACTATGATTGAAAAGAAAAAAGAAGAGAGGGAAGGAGGAAGGGAGGGAGGGGGAAATGTATGAAAAATAAGATTTCATTGCCCCAAGGAGCACGCAATTGACATCTTGACTGGGCAGAACTCACAGAGGGAAGGAGAACCTAGAAAACCCATGACAGCTTAAATTCATACCAGGTAGAGCTGGGGATAATGAGTGTTGTGGTCCAACAAAGTAACCCTTCATCGTTTAGCGTTAAAACCTTCCCTGCCATATTCCTTCCACGACAGGCACCAAAGCCAATTGCCCAGCCTGCCCCGCGATGCTGCTCATTAAGAAAAGTGCATATCAATTTCTTCTCTGGATCAGGACGAACGTTCTCTTTTAAGTCCAGCATTCCCTCTTTCCCTCTAAAGCTAGCCAGCTGCCTCCTTGTTGGATTGTGGATGTTGTTCAAAAAGAGAACATTTTCTGAGCTCCGGCTCATGCTGGCACGCCCAGCTGCCCACACTCCTTCACCATTTTGTGGCACCACTTCCAACGAGATGCCAAATCCATCTTTGGCCTGGCATAGGAAAGGAATGAAAAGAGACCTTTCTCTCTTCCTCTCCTCCCACTCCCATCTTTCATCCCTAACGCCTTCCTTTCATCCCCAAAGCCTTTGAAATTTCAACCCACGCTCCACCTTGGCTGGGAGGGGGCTGCTTCTCTGATCAGTCCATCACCCCTTTCTCAGCCCATTAAAAATGGCAGATGTTGGCTCCTCTTTTTGACCTCATCTTTTGTGCCTGCCAGCCAAGGCCTCTCTGGCACTGCGAGGGATGCAGCTTCTGCAGGGTCAGTTTTCTAAACACAAAGCTGCATAAATAGGAGTATGGTGTCTAGATGGAGGGAGGTACTGGTACCACTCTACTCTGCTTTGGTTAGACCCCATCTTGAATACTGTGTCCAGTTCTGGGCACCCCAATTCAAGAAGGACATGGTCAAGCTGGAGCAAGTCCAGAGGAGGGCAACCAAAATGGTGAGAGGCCTGGAAGCCGTGAAGCCCTATGAGGATAGACTTAGAGAGCTGGGGATGTTTAGTCTGCAGAAGAGAAGGTTAAGAGGGGACATGAGAGCCATGTTTAAATATCTGAAGGGATGCCATGTAGAGGAAGAAGAGGGCTTGTTTTCTGCTGCTCCAGAGACCAGGACAAGGAGCAATGGATTCAAGCTGCAGGATAGGAGATTCCACCTGAACCTCAGGAAGGACTTCCTGACAGTCAGGGCTGTCTGGCAGTGGAGTCTGCTGCCTTGGAGTGTATAGTGGAGTCTCCTTCCTTGGAGGTTTTTAAGCAGAGGCTGGATGGCCATCTGTCGGGAGTGCTTTGAGGGTGTTCCTGCATGGCAGGGGGTTGGACTGGATGGCCCCTGGGGTCTCTTCCAACTCTACATTTCTATGATTCTATGAAAGATGCGTAAGGAGAACAGGACAGGATTTGCTGGCGAAACCCTGTGCCAATCCGAGAACAGAAAGCCATTGGTGAAGTAGAAGGTGGCACAGATTTTGCACCAAGCAGCCAGAGCTTAATTCTCTATCTATAGAGTTCTGTATGATCCCTCCACCCCCATCCACTGTTAGGACCCAGGGGCTGCTGCTTACTGGTTCGAAGGGGTGCGGCAATTCAGATGACGAAGATGTGGCTGGTCTCAGTTTGGGGGGAAAAGTCTCAAGGGTTCATTTGCTTTCCCTGAGAGCCCAGAACAGCTGCATTCTCATCACATAGAATCATCGAATCATAGACCATTTCCGCACTACAGTGTTAAAGTGCTGCTATTCCACTATCAACCTCCTATGGAATTCTGGGGTTTGTAGTTTAGGGAAGGGCACTTCAAATTCTCAGTCAAAGAGCTCTTTGGTCTCAGTAAACTACAAACCCCAGAATTCCACAGGGTGTTGAAAGTGGAATAGCAGTAGTTTAACATTGTAGTGCAGAAATTGCCATGGAGTCAGAAGAGACCCCAGGGGCCATCCAGTCCAACCTCCTTCCGCAATGCAGGAACTGACATCAAACTCCCCCCTTTGACAGATGGCCCTCCAGCCTCTGCTTAAAAACCTCCAAAGAAGGAGACCCCACCACACTCCCTTGAGGCAGCAGATTCCACTTCTGGACAGCTCTGACCTTCAGGAAGGTCATCTTGAGGTTCTGGTGGAATCTCCTTCCCTGCAGCTGGAATCCATTGCTCCTTGTCTTAGTCTCTAGAGCAGTGGAAAAGAAGCTTGCTCCATCTTCCATATGAAATCCCTTCAAATATTTAAACATGGCTATCATGTTCTCTCTTTAACCTTCTCTTCTGCAGACTAAACATCCCCAGCTCTCTAAGTTGCTTCTCAGAGGGCTTCATGGCTTCCAGGCCCTTCACCATTTTGGTTGCCCTCCTCTGGAAATGCTCCAGCTTGTCTATATCCTTCTTGAAATGAGGTGCCCAAAACTGGACACAGGATTCCAGATGAGGTCTAACCAATGCAGAATAGAGTGGTACTGTTACCTCCCTCGATCTGGACACCATACTCCTATTGATGCAACCAAGAATCACATTGGCTTTCTTGGCTGCCGCATCACACTGCTGACTCATGTTCAGCTTGTGATCTACCAAGACTCACCTGAGTTACCTCCTCTCCTTTCCCTCCCCACCAGACAGCAGCAGCAGCCCCTCTTGGGACATGACAACTGTGGAGGTAGGAGGTTTCAGATGGGAACCCAAGCATTAGAGAACAGCAACCTATATCCCACACAAAAAGAGGTGTGCATACATTTGTATCCCTAACAGGTTACTCCTCTTTGACTCCTGGAAGCTGCAAATACAAGAGCTATGAAATGATCCAGAAATATCTTCCAAAGGGGAAAAACGCTATCAGATTTGTTCCAAAGACATGCATTTGGAACTTTAGAACATTTACCTTTGCACACAAATTACATTGTATTGTTCATTGCAGTCTCTTGGCTGCTGAAGATGTTGTAATATTTTATATAATGTAATTTAAGTGAGTGTGTATGAAAGTGTACATGCACGTGTGTGTGTGCGCACACACACACACACACTCACACACATATACATATTAACTGCCAGGAATTTCTTTTAACTGATTGTGGCTTATGAGTAGGCTCTGAGATTTCAGGGCCAAAACCTGAAACCTACAGAAAAAAATATTCTCTCACTGTCCCAGTTTGGCAGGGGCAGGACAACAAGGCCAACATGATTCTTGGATGCATCCAATGGAGTGTGGTGTCTAGATCGAGGGAGGTAATGGTCCCACTCTATTCTGCATTGGTTAGACCTCATTTGGAATCCTGTGTCCAGTTCTGGGCACCTCAATTCAAGAAAGATATCGACAAGCTGGAACGTGTCCAGAGGAGAGCGGCCAAAATGGTGGAGGGTCTGGAAGCCATGAAGCCCTATGAGGAGCGTCTTAGGGAGCTGGGGATGTTCAGTCTGCAGAAGAGAAGGTTAAGAGGGGACATGAGAGCCTTGGTTAAATATTTGAAGGGATGCCACGTAGAGGAGGGAGTGGGCTTGTTCTCTACCGCTCCAGAGACTAGGGCTATTTCTGCACTACACTGTTATAGTGTTACTATTCCACTTTCGACATCCTATGGAATCCCAGGGTTTGGAGTTTCGGGTGGGATTTTCAGCCAGAGAGCTCTTTAGCTTCAGTAAACTACACACCCCAGAATTCCACAGGATGCTGAAAGTGGAATAATAGCACTAGAACAGTGTAGTGCAGAAATGGCCTAGGACAAGAAGCAATGGATTCAAGCTTCAGGAATGGAGATTCCACTTGAACCTCAGGAAGAACTGCCTGACGGTCAGGGCTGTCCAGCAGTGGAATCTGCTGCTGCTCAATGGAGTGTGGTGGAGTCTCCTCCTTCTTTGGAGGTTTTTAAGCAGAGGCTGGATGGCCATCTGTTGGGAATGCTTTGATGGGTGTTCCTGCATAGCAGGGGATTGGACTGGATGGCCCCTAGGGTCTCTTCCAACTCTATGATTCTATGAGATTAATCCTCTGTCATCTCACTTTTTCAGCTGCTTTTAAAATGTCCCAGTTTTGTTCTCTTCCTCCTCCTCCTCCACATAGTGGCCGGACGTTCACGTTCATTCCTCCAGATGGTGGTTTTGGATACTGTACAGCAGAGGGAAGCCCTGAAACCTCTTCAAAAACCTCTTTCACCTCTTTAAATAGTAAATTTTGCACTGGAGGTGTATGGGAGCAACGATTCACTCTCCCCCCCTCTCGGCCAGGAAAAGGTGAATCTAGGAGGGTGTCAAAGGCCAAGAACAGGTACTGAGAAGCACATATTACAATTGAGGAGCAAAGGAAAAGTTGAGTCTCCACATGCTTATTGATGGTTTATATTTTATTTTTTAAAAAAAGCTTTGATGGGTATTCTATTCTGCAAAAAAGCCCCACGTGTTTTGGCTCATACGTTAAAACTGAGTGGCCTTCTTCAGGGGTTACACTAGAAACAACCACAAATATCAATAATAAATTAAGAGTCAAAACTTGGAAGAAGACAACTCAGAATTCAGATTACAGTCCTATAAATTACTTTGGAGTTAAACACATTAATCATACTTGCATGTTGGGCTTTCTACAGAATAGAATACTCATCAAGGCCTGAGCCACTTCCGCACTAGACTTTTATAGCACTATGATTGTACTTTCAACATCATATGGAATCATACGGTTTGCAGTTTTGGGAGGGGATTTAGACTTCTCAGCCAGAGAGCTCTTTGGCCTCAGGAAACTACAAAGCCCAGAATTCCACAGGAGGTTGACAGTGGAATAAGAGCACTATAAAAGTGTCCAGACAGGGCATATGTGGGTGCGTATTAACACTTGGCCCTCTGCCGGTAGATTGTTTTCCATTCAAAGCAAAGCTTGGAAAATGTTCAAGCAACCTTGCAAAAGTGTTTTAAAGAAACCACAGACCTGGGAAAAGTGTGGCTTTCTGTGTTCAGTGCACAGCTTTGAAAACTGAATAGTCCAGCCATACTTCTTTTGTGTGAGATGCAGTGCCTAGTGTTTGAATGTTTATTGTTAAGCTTGGAGCAGCCAACCAACCGGGCAGCCCTATCACTGAGTGAGGCCATTTCCGCACTAGACTATTAAAGCGCTGATTATTCCACTTGCAACTTCCTTTGGAATCCTGGGGTTTGCAGTTTAGGGAGGGACCTCAAAGGCCATCCTCAAAGGTCCCTCCCTAAACTGCAAACCCCAGGATTCCATAGGATGTTGCAAGTGGAATATAGTGCTATAACAGGCTAGTGCAGAAATGGCCTCAGTCGTGATCCAGTTTGTTTGTGGAGGGTTTTTGCTTGTTTTGTTTTGTCAGTTTTGCAAAGAAATAGCATTGCTCTCCCAGTGAAACGTTGCCTCTCTCTTGTAGGTCGTCTTCCTGAAGCAGCAGAAAAAAGGTAAGGAAGTCTTTGGACTTAGCCCATCCTTCCATTACAATCCCAGTTCTGCCATTCGTGCAACGATAGCAGCTTAGAAATGCTTTCTTCTGCGCTCTTCCACCTTAAGTGGATGGGTAGTGGTGTTGCCACCAGTTTTCCTTCTGTACTACAGCCTCCTTGGCCACTCCCCTGCCCCACCTTTGTCCCCCACCCCCCATGATCCGTTGGGGGGTTATTTTTGTTTTTTTGTTTGGAAGCCATACCAGCATAGCACTGTTGGAATGTCACGAAACGCCAATATCCTATTGTACTTTTGCACTATAATGCTTAAGAATATATTTTAAAAAATAAAAAGCGTTAACCCAAAGGAGAAGTTTAAAATCGACGCAGAGAGGCGATCGATTTCGAAGTTGCCATGCTATGGGAGTCGTGGAAGGAAGGACAAGCTGGGCACACCCATGCCCTACCCACTGCTGGATCCGTGATAAGGGGAAGCGCTATCCGGCGGTTCCACCCTGACCCGGCTGACGGGACTGAAGTACTAAAGGAGGCCCTTAATGGATTTTTTCTGGAAAGGTGGTTTTGCAACGCTTGGGGACGGGACAGTAGCTGGATACCGATGTCGTCGTGCAGGAGCAAGACTTCTGGACCGGAAACCACCCACTGCTGTTGTGAGATAGTGACGCTGTGCGACAATGGCCTTTGTCTTTTGTGGAGTTTTAGATTGTGTTGTATTATCCTGGGCTAGGTGACCTGGAATAACACAGCACCCTGCAGGAGGGCCATTTCCGCACTAGACTGTTCTAGCACTCTGATTCCACTTTCAACCTCCTATGGAATCCTGGGGTTCACAGTTTAAGGAGGGATGTATAGATCTCTCAGCCGGAGAGCTCTTTAGCCTCAGGAAACTCCAAGCCCCGGAATTCCACAGGATGTTGAAAGTGGAATAATAGCACTAGAACAGGGTGGTGCAGAAATGGCCAAGGTCCAAGGGGTAGAACTGCCTGATGTCTCCGGGCGGAATGCTGCCCGAAGCCTTGGAGATTGCTCCGGCTGCCCATCAGAGCTGACAACACAGACCTGGATGGACGCACAGCCCGGCGCAGTCTAAGGCACATTTCCTACTTTTCTGGGCTGAGCAGATGTTTTCAATGAGGCCTCTGGAACAGTTCTGAGATGCTTCTTGAGTGGTAACTCATCGCTCATTTAATCCGGATAGTTCCAGGAGCATCCCTTCCAACACAACATTAACAAAACCTTACATGACTTCGGACCCGGAGGTGCAATCAGCGTTGAGGGCTGCTTCCTATGCTCCTAAAATCCATGAGGCCATCTCACCCAGGGCCTATTCACACCTGACAAATATAGCACTGGGATTCCGCTTGAAGTGGAAGGAAAACAATTAGGCAGATTAGAGGTGAAAAAAAAACCTTTTTTTACTTTAAGAGCTGTTTGAAAGGTGGATGATTTTGTGGGGAGATTCTCCTTCTTTGGAGGTCTTTAAACAGAGGTTGGACAGGCATTTTTCATCAGTGCTGTGGTTGTGTCTTCCTGCTTGGTGGGGGTTGGACTAGATGGTCCTTGCGGTCTATGATGTGTCCTGGGTGCATCCCATGGCATCTTGGGATTAGTAGTTTCCTGAGGCACTAGATGTCAGGATGCATGGCTCCTGTCCACTGGCATATGGACAGGGGGACAATGAGGGCGGTTTGTCCCGGGTAGCAATTTTTTGGGGGTGCCTTGTGTGATGTGGCCACGCCCCCATGCAACGTGGCCAAGCCCCCATGCAACATGGCCACCCCCCGTGCAACACGGCCATGCCCCCTGTGCGACATGGCCACGCCCCGTGTGACACGGCCATGCCCCTGCCCCTCCGCCCCCCATCCCCCCCCCGCTACCCGCACTCCAAGCTATGTGGCTGCTCCTGTCTAAGTATTTGCTGGATATTTATTAATATATGTAGCAGAACAGATCCGCTAACTTTGATATTGCTATAGCCTGGTAAATCACTCTCAAATATCGATAACCAATGACTTTGGGGGGCAACAATCTATCCAGCTGAAACTCACTAAAGGATCCCAGGACACCAAATGGTTAATTGCTTTATTGTTTGTTGCTACAAGTATCCAAGGCCGAGGACGAATACAACAGTATCCGGAAGGTGTTATGGGAACTAGCAGTGCTAAAGATGAGAAGATAGGAACTTGGTCCTGCTTCAAAGATAAAGGATATGTAAACAATGGAGGGTCTGGGGAAAATGTCTAAACCAGTGGGATGATGTGACACTTATGACTTTCACCAATTACTACCTATGTGTGCCTAAATTTGTATGACAAGGTATAAAATCTGTAATCACCCAATACTCTTTAATCTCAGCAACTTCTAAGGAAGGTTGCTGTACTGCTTGCTTTGCTCCACATAAATGCTTCTGTTCTAACTCTGAGTGAAGTTTGTGAGTGCAAGTTATCCAGGACGTGGCACTAGAGTCTCCGGCTGAGAATTCTAAATACTTCTTCTTGTGCCCCAATCTCAGGATTCCCTAAGATGCAGCTGTGGCAGTTAAAGTGAAATCATAGCACTTTAAATACCAATGGGATTCTAGGTTGCATCAATAGGAGTATAGTGTGTAGAGCAAGGAAGTGATAGTACCACCCTATTCTGCTTTGGTCAGACCCCACCTGGAATCCTGTGTCCATTTCTGGACACCACAAGTCCATCCTTTCGCAGGTCGGTAAAATGAGTACCCAGCTTGTTGGGGGTATGTATAGAAATGTTTCGAAATACATGCTATTTGTAAGTTGTTCACCGCCTCGATCCATATGGAGAGGCGGGATACAAATAAATAATAATAATAATAATAATAATAATAATAATAATAATAATAATAATAAAAAAGTCAAGAGAGATACTGACTAGCTGGAAGATGTCCACAGGAGAGTGTGGCCAAAATGGCAGAAGGCCTGGAAAATGTGAAGCTCTAGGAGGAGTAGCTTAGCGAGCTGGGGATGTTTAGTCTGCAGAAGAGAAGGTTAAGAGGGGACATGAGAGCCATGTTTAAATATTTGAAGGGATGCCATAGAGGAGGGAGCGGACTTGTTTTCTGCTGCTCCTGAGACCAGGACAAGGAGCAATGGAAAGGAGATTCCAGCGAACTTCAGGAAGAACTTCCTGACGGTCAGAGCTGTCCAGCAGTGGAATCTGCTTCTGCCTCTGTGGAGTGTGGTGGAGCTCCTCCTTCTTTGGAGGTTTTTAAGCAGAGGCTGGATGGCCATCTCTCAAAGGGAATGATTTGATGTGTGTTCCTACATGGCAGAAGAGGGGTGGACTGGATGGTCCTTGGGGTCTCTTCCAACTCCAGATTCTATGATTCTAGGGAACTGGAGAAGTTTAGCCTGGAGAAGAAAAGGTTAAGAGGGGAGACGATAGCCAGGTTTAAGGGACGGAGGATGGAGCAAGCCTGTTTTCTGCTGCTCCAGAAACTAGGACTTGGGGCAATGGCTCCAAACTCCAGGAAAAGAGATTCCACCTAAACATTAGGAAGAACTTCCTGATGGTAGGAGCAGTTTGACAGTGGAATACGCTGCTGCCTGGGAGTGCGGTGGAGTCTCCTTCTCTGGAGGTCTTGAGAGTCTTATTCTTTGGGGGCTGGGAATGCTTTGATTATATCTTCCTGCATTGGACCGGATGGCCCTTGGAGTCTCCTCCAGCTCTAGGATTCTACAACTCTATCATAAATTATGTCCTGGGAATGGGACCCCAAAGTCATCTCCTTCCATGTGTTGAGGTCTTTTCCAATTCTCCTGGGAGAAATGGACTATCTAACTAGAGATATCAAGAACTGATTCCAGGGGAAGGAGCAGCGGATTGTGACGCAGAGGCTCTGCATTACCAAGAACCCCATCTAGATGCCCTTCCAAATTTAATCCCACCCACCTTGTCTCCACCATCTCCTTCCTCTCCCTCCCAAGTGAAGCTTTCAAGACCGGCTTCACTACCAGCCTGCTTGATAGGAACTGACTTTTGTAGCATCAGCTGTGCATTTCCAAGAGGTCCATGCCTGTCCCTGAAAAATGAGCTCTCTCACTGCTAAATCACAAGCCCTCTAATGGACAGGGGCTTGGCTAGTTGACCCCTTGTGACCCCTTCCAACTTTAACATTTTTTAGGATGTTCTGTGAAGTCCAGCTACCAAGAGAATCATTTTTTTTTTCCTGTGCCTGCTTCTATCCTGATTTTCCTCCAGTGATGTGTCTTTTCCCTTCCTGGCTGCTGTATCTGTACAACAACCCTGTCAAGGTTGGTCAGGCAGAGAGCCAGAGAGAACAAGAGAGAGAGCAAGAGGAGATTCATTAAAAATAATGTTTATTAAGAATAATTTTTTTAAAAAAAATTTAAAGTTACAAAGAGTTACAGAATTAGAAAGAAAGGGTGAAAAGGGAAAAAAAGAAGGAAAAAAGGAAAGAAGGACAAAAAGTAACTTCTGCACTTCCTTTCGGCTATTATATATGCATATTCATCATATATATATATACATATATATGCGCATATTCATACCTCTCTTCCTAAATTCCAACAAATTCCTTTCTTTCAGTAGCCTACTCTTGCTAATCCCCAAACCAAAAGTTACCAGGCCATTTTCTGGTCTTTTCCCACCTCCACCACCCACAAAACCTTTTCTAAAGGGGCTTCCAGTCTTTAAGAAATATCACTAATGACCCTTCTCTAACCAGACCCAAAAATTTGCCCATTTCTGCTAAATATTTCAGTTTCAGCAACCATTCTTCCACAGTGGATAGTGTCAAATCCTTCCATCTTTGAGAGAGAAAGCTTTAGAAAGTAACTTCTGCAAGGTCACCCGGTGAGTATCATGGCTCAGTGAGGGATTGGAACCCAGATCTCTCAAGTCCCAATACTCTAACCACTACACCCCATCCTCCTTTAAGATGGTGATGCAGATGGAGAAGGATCTTGGGAGAAGGGGCTTTCCCAAGCCCCCTTCCTCATTTCAGATCAGCCTGCAGTTCTGAGGTTAGGTAGGGTAGCTCCCTTAGACCCATTTCACAGACAGGAAAGCTGAGGCCAAGGGAAAGAAAGTTGCTGGCAGATACACAAGGCTGGCAACCTTTTCAAGGACAAGTCCTACAATCGTGGCCACCCCACCTCCAGCATGGGAGTTGCACTCCAAACTTCTGGGCCTTTTAATTCCAAAAAACCCAACCCTAGGCTCTGCTCAAATGTCCAAAGGATCTTCCCTGCCCATAGACCTCACAGTCTTTGGAATGAGGAGGTGGAAGGAGTGACTCACCTGAAGGCAGCTTGGGGATGGAGATGCCTGGCTGTCCCAATTCTCTTTAGACCTGGTTGCACAGCATCGTGCGTGGTGCAAAGGAAAAAAAAAAAAATCAAAGTTTGGGGCTTCTTTTCCTTGCCATTGAATTTCACCCGAGGCAGAAGGAGGGGAAACACCGGCTAGGCAGAGCACCCCACCGCCTCTTGCATCGTCCCCGGGAGAGGCTCTGGCAGGAGGACTCCCTCCTCTCGAGGAGGTCCACCAAGTTCCCACGCCAGCAATGCCCCTCTTGTGCTGCTCCAAACTCTCTCGCCCAGCGCTGGCCAGGCGGAGCGGAGCAGCGGGAGGTCGAGCAAGCCCTCGGCAATCAGTGTCCCGGGAAGGAAGAGGCAGGGAGACGCGATGCAACGGAACCGACTGGCTCGTTGTGGTTCTGCAGAAAAGTCCCCGCGCTGCAAGGAAGGCTTGGAAAAGTTTCTGGGAAAAGTCCCGGGACGGGGAGCGGCGCGCGCGCCCCCCTGGTGGCCGCCTTTGGCAACGCGCCCGGAGCCCGCGTTTCGGGTGAGCGCGAAGGCCGTGTCTGCGCTACCCTGTTGTAGCGCTATGATTCCACTTTCAACATTCTATGGAATCCTGGGGTTTGCACTTTTACTGAGGCCAAAGAGCCCTCCGGCTGAGACTTCTAAAGGCCACTCCCTAAAGGGCAAACCCCAGGATTCCATAGGATGATAGCCATGTTTAAATATTGGAAGGGATGCCAGGTAGAGGAGGGAGAGGGCTTGTTTTCTGCTGCTCCAGAGACCAGGACAAGGAGCAATGGACTCAAGCTGCAGGAAAGGAGATTCCACCTGAACCTCAGGAGGAACTTCCCGATGGTCAGGGCTGTCCGGCAGTGGAATGTGCTGCTGCCTCCATGGAGTGTGGTGGAGCCTCCTCCTTCTTTGGAGGTTTTTAAGCAGAGGCTGGGTGGCCATCTGTCAAAGGGAGTGCTTTGAGGGTGTTCCCGCATGGCAGGGGGTTGGACTGGATGACCCCTGGGGTCTCTTCCAACTCTACATTTCTATGATTCTATAACTTCCTGACTGGGCTGTCCGGCAGTGGAATCTGCTGCCTCGGAGTGTAGTGGAGTCTTCTTCCTTGGAGGCTTTTAAGCAGAGGCTGGATGGCCATCTGTCAAAGGGAGTGCTTTGGGGGTGTTCCTGCATGGCAGGGGGTTGGACTGGATGGCCCCTGGGGTCTCTTCCAACTCTACATTTCTATGATTCTATGATTCTATGATTCTATGTTGCAAGTGGAATCATAGCGCTATAACAGGCTAGTGCAAAAATAGTCCTTATCGTCACCATCGTGCCAAAGGAGAAGTAAAGCTGAAATCCGTGTATTTAATGTGGTGATGACGATTATTACGATTCTTGCTGTTATTTTCAGAACCACCAACAAAACTCAGAGGAAAAAATACAGCTGGAGTATGATGATGATGATGATGATGATGAGAGGGACTCTTCTGTGCTCTTATTAGTGGTTAAATGCCAGTACTGCAAGCCACAAGGTTGTGAGTTCGATCCTGCCCGGCTCCAAGGTTGACTCAGCCTTCCATCCTTCCGCAGGTCGGTAAAATGAGTACCCAGCTTGTTGGGGGCATGTATAGAAATGTATAGAAATACATGCTATTTGTAAGTTGTTTGCCACCTCGATCCATATGGAGAGGCGGGATACAAATAAATAAATAAATAAATAAAATATAGCAGAGATCTTTCTTATATGTGTTTTTTCTTGTTCTTGTGTGCCTTCAAGTCTTTTCTGACTTATGATGACCCCAAGGTGAATCCATCATTGGGTTTTCTGGGGCTGAGAGAGTGTGATACACCCACTGGGTTTCCATGGGCAAACAAAGGGGAATCAAACCTCGATCTCCAGGGCTGCAGCCCAGTGTTCGAACCTGTACATCACACCGGCTCTCTGTCTCCAACTTATGAGCATACTTGTTCTTTCTGTGTGCCTTCCGGTAGTTTCCAGCTTGCAGTGACCCTAAGCAAACCTATCCTGGGGTTTCCTGAGTCTGAGAGAGTATGACTTAAGAGTATGGTTTAAGCAGAGGCTGGATGGCCATCTGTTGGGAATGCTTTGATGTGTGTTCCTGCATGGCAGGGGGTTGGACTGGATGGCCCCTGGGGTCTCTTCCAACTCTAGGATTCTATGATAGCCAAGTTTAAATATTTGAAAGAATGCCATGTGGAAGATGGAGCAAGCTTGATTCCTGCTGCTCCAGAGGCTAGGACATAGAGCAATGGATTCAAACTGCAGGAAAAGAGATTCCACCTGAACCTCAGGAAGAACTTCCTGACAGTCAGGGCTGTCCAGCAGTGGAATCTGCTGCCTCAGAGTGTAGTGGAGTCTCCTTGCTCGGAGGTTTTTAAGCAGAGGCTGGATGGCCATCTGTCGGGAGTGCTTTGATGTGTGTTCCTGCATGGCAGGGGGTTGGACTGGATGACCCCTGGGGTCTCTTCCCACTCTACATTTCTATGATTCTATGATTCTATGCCTAAGGCCCCCCTTGTAGGTTTCAATGGCTGAGCAGGGAATCGAACCCTGGCCTCCCAGAGTTGGAGTCCAACGCTCAGATCTTTACACCACACTGCAACACCATAACGTTGTATTAGTTAATGTGATAGGTGGAGGTGACATTCAGAATTAGTTCTACCTCTTCTGAATAAATCTTGCCAAGAAAATCTTGTGTTTTTTCTTTAAAAAAAAAAAGAAATTAATGGTGGGGGGCTGCAGAGAGGTACAGTGTTTCACTTGTTGGACTAGCAGTTCAGAGACCAGGGTTCAAATCCTGGCTCAGCCAATGGAAGCCCACTGGGTGATGCTCAGGATCTATTGCCTTTGAGATACATAGGCTGAGGGTGGATTTTGCACAAGATCTTTTTCTCTCCATTGAGGAAGGATGAGGCAAGTGCCTAAGAGTCATAGAATCACAGAGTTGGAAGGCACCCCAGGGGCCATCCAGTCCAACCCCCTTCTGCCATGCAGGCACCCATATCAAAGCACTCCCAGCCCCTGCTTAAAAACTTCCAAAGAGGGAGACTCCACCACACTCCAAGGCAGCAGATTCCACTGCCAAACTGCTCTGACCATCAGGAATTCTTCTTGAGCTTTAGGTGGAATCTCTTCTTCTGCAGCTTGAATCCATTGCTCCTTGTCCTAGTCTCTGGAGCAGCGGAAAACAAGCCGACCCCCTCCTCAACGTGACATCCCTTCAAATATTTAAAGGTGACTATCATGTCCCCTCTTAACCTTCTCTTCTGCAGACTAAACATCCCCAGCTCCCTAAGCCGCTCCTCAGAGGGCTTCATGGGTTCCAGACCCTTCACCATTTTGGTCGCTCTCCTCTAGACACACTCCAGTTTGTTGCTATCCTTCTTGAAATGAGGTGCCAGAACTGGACACAGGATTCCAGATGAGGTCTAACCAAAGCTGAGGTTGAAAGATGAGATTGAACCCTGGTGTCTGGACTTCTAGCCCAACAAGTGAAACACTATACGTCTCTGCCCCAAAAATTAATTTCTTTTTTTTAGAAATTAATTTGGGGGGGGGCGGAGAGGCATAGTGCCAACCCCTCCATCATTAGAGAGATGTCATGCAATTTCACCTCTGCATAACCTCACTTTAGAACCAGAGTGGTTTTGAGTCCTGCTTTCTTATTTGGGAGCGCATCAACTGTCATCCCAGACACTCTCCATCTCTTCTTTATGCCGTTTCCTGCTCCGCCTCCGAACACAGCCTCCCTGGAAGACAGGCAAGAGGGCTGGATGTTCTCACGCTGCCAGAGACACAGCTGTGTTTATCTCTGGGCTCTCCAAGCCATGCGGGGTGAGTTTGGCCCGGGTCTCTGAGCCCTGCTGTTGAGGGTGGGAGGCTCTGGTCTTACCTTGCAAGAGGCAAAGGAGCTCAGCGTAGACCAAAAGATGTAGCAGCTCGTACATAAGCTGAGATCCTGTATCAGGGCTGGTTGGCATAGATCTCTCCATGTGGAAACTATGCATAGAATGCACTGTGCATTGAACATCAAGCTTGCGCAACCGAATGTGCAGCAAATGCACAACTGCATGGAGAATAAAATATGTAACTGAATGTACATCTCTGTGCTCAATGGCCAGGCACAGAATCAATGATTCAAAGAATCCTAGAGTTGGAAGAGACTCAATGTTTCCCTGGAGCAAGCTTGTTTTCCGCTGCTCCTTGAACTAGGATAAGGAGCAATGACTTCATTGCTCCTTATCCTAGTTGAATGAGCAGCGGAAAACAAGCTTGCTCCATCCAACATCCCATCGAATATATGAACAGCAACAAAGCACAGATGGCCATCCAGCTTCTATTTAAAAACCTCCAAAGAAGTAATCCTAGAAACCTAGAGTTGGAGGAGACCCCAAGAGCCATCCAGTCCAACCCTTTTCTTCCAGGCAGGAATTAAAAGCTTTCCAGACAGATGGCCCTCCAGCCCCTGCTCAAAAACTTCTGAAGAAACTACACCTCCAGGCAGCTGCATATCCCGCTGTCGAACTGCTCTTACCATCAGGAAGATCTTCCTAACATTTGGGTGGAGTCTCTTTTCTTGTCATTTAAAACCATTATTGAAAAATTGGTTCAATTGGTTAAGTAATGAATAAGAGGTAATATGTTTCAAATGTCCAGTCCACCTCTTTTAAAATGCAAGACAGGGATCAAGCAATGCTTTGCTGAAGGCCTCCCTGAGGAGAAAAGTCTTTGCTTGCCAAAAGAAGGACAAAAAAGAGGAAGAAAGACTCACCTCCTTTGGAAGGGAGTCCCATGGGTTTTTTTTGGGGGGGGGGTCACCACGAAGGCCCTGCTGTGGTTGGTGTGTCATGACTGAAGATGGCAAGATTGAGGTCATTTCTATTATAGTGCTATTATTCCACTTTCAACATCCTGTGGTATTCCAGAGAGCTTTCTGACCGACAATTCTAAAGGCCCCTCCCTAAACTGCAGAGGCCAGATTGCATAGGACGTTTCAAGTGGAATCATAGCACTATAATAGTCTAGTGTGGAAATGGCCTCTGAGAAAAACCTCTCTTGCAAATCTCAAGGACTCATAAGGTTTGTTATGGCTGCTTCCTACTTCTTCTTGTTGCTGTTTCTGTCGTTGTGTGCCTTTGAGTCATTTGCAACTCATGGAGACTCTAAGGTGAACCTTTCAAGGGGTTTTCTCGGGGCTGAGAATGTGTGACACATCCAAGCTCACCCAGTGGGTTTCCATGGCTGAGCAGAAAATCAAATCCTGAACCATTTCCACACTAGACTTTTATAGCGCTATGATGGCACTTTCAACATCCTATGGAATCCTGGGGTTTGCAGTTTCGGGAGGGGCGGCCTGGCCCCTCCCGAAACTGCAAACCCCAGGATTCCATAGGATGTTGAAAGTGCCATCATAGCGCTATAACAGGCTAGTGCGGAAATGCTCTGGTCCCCAGTTTTTGTAGTCCCAATGCTCAAACCATTATGCCACAGTGGCTCTCTGTTTACCACTAGCCACTATCTCCGGAAATTCTGAGGATTTCTGCTTTTCAGAAGAAGTAAATCTTTTCACTTCGGTGGGACTTCTCTCCATGTCAGATGAGCTCTGCTTTTCCCTGCCATGCTTAAGGCAGTCACTTTGCATTGATGTTTAACAAATAGGCTTTCTTGAGCTGTGAGGGGATGATGGAATCGGGTGAGAAACTGTGCCGGGAACAAGGGAATGTTATCCACATTGTAAACCACTTAGAGAGCACTTAGCTGATAAATGGTATAGAAATACACATGCCCTTGCTATTGGATGAGCAGACGTGGCTGCAAGGTCATGCAGCTGGCAGGCGGAATGAGATATTGGCAGGGAAAGAAGAGCCTGGGAAAGAATCTTGCTTTAACTAAGCTGGAATTCTGCTGTGTGCTATTGTTACCGTGCTGTATGCTCCACTCCACATCGAAAATATAAACTATACACTTATGGCTGAAATGCCACGTGGAGAAGGGATTCTGGCTGAGAACGTGGGGCTAAGGCAGATGACCTCAGCATGGACAGATCATAAATTTGTGAGGATTACCCAGACAGCCCCAACATAATGGGTTCTAGCTAATTCCGTCAACTGCCCAAACTCGGGGGGGAAATAGCCAACACAGCTACAAGAGGAAGCAACCAAAAGATCAACATCCTTTACTCTCCCATGGAAATTTCCCTTTGTTTCCTCACTTGTCCAGCCATTAAGGGATTATCACGACCTCCATCAATGCTTTGTCTGAAGTTAAAACCATCAGCCCTTTCCACACCCCTTTGTTTTCTCTGCAGGAGAGCAATTAACACATGCCCCTTCAGTATGGGAAATGGGGTACTGAAACCCCAACTCCAACCAAGGTAATTTGCTTAGTACTTTGGACGCACGTTGGTGTGTTACACTGCATGAGGGCCCCCAGATTCCTGTCCCTCATTTCGCCCTTGGACTTCCAGTCTGAGCCACACTTCAGCTTTGGGACCTGTAATTATCACCCACTTCAACCCAAAATCTCCTTGCTGTCCAGCCTTTCTCTCCTTTTGCTCTGCTAGCTTTGCATGGTTGTAAGACTGCTTAATTTCTAGGGCGACCAAAATGGTGAGAGGCCTGGAAGCCATGCCCTATGAGGATAGACTTAGAGAGATGGGTATGTTTAGTCTGCAGAAGAGGAGGTTAAGAGGGGACATGATAGCCATGTTTAAATATTTGAAGGGATGCCACGTAGAGGAGGGAGCAGGCTTGTTTTCTGCTGCTCCAGAGACCAGGACAAGGAGCAATGGATTCAAGCTGCAGGAAAGGAGATTCCACCTGAACCTCAGGAAGAACTTCCTGACAGTCAGGGCTGTCCGGCAGTGGAATCTGTTGCCTTGGAGTGTAGTGGAGTCTCCTTCCTTGGAGGTTTTTAAGCAGAGGCTGGATGGCCATCTGACGGGATTGATTTGAAGGTGTTCCTGCATGGCAGGGGGTTGGACTGGATGGCCTGTGTGGTCTCTTCCAACTCTGAATTTCTATGATTCTATGATTCTATGTGTTTGTGAATTCCACCAATTCAATATTCTTTCTGAACCTCCAATTGATGCCTCACAGTTAGTACCAGGTGTCATGCCCTGCTTCCAGAGCATGGACCCTGACTCAAAGTCTGAAGCAGAGGGCATGCCAGAGGCTGAAACAGAAGGCGTGCCAGGTCCTGCTGTACAGAGAGAGGTTACAGTGCCAGAAACAAAACAGGAGGTGACACCAGCTCCAACAGAGAGTCTTGCTGTGGAGATTTAAAGGGGGGAAATAAGGGACCCCCTCCCACTCAGTGCTTCCTTCTGCCTTGAACAGGAGCTAGGAATTTTCCCCAAATCTCTTAATTCTACTGCCACCCCCCACTGAATTCTGAATTACCGGAGCAGCACAGTGGGACCCTGCTCTGAGGACTGCCACTCTCTATGCTTAAGGTCCTTTCCTTTCCCTCATCTCCCCCTTCTGAGTGAGAGGAATCCTATCTAAGTGTATGCCGAGGAATGGCGTGGGGATGGAGAGGAAACGGAGGTTTTACAGACAAGTATTTGTTTTAAGGCATGCAAGTAAACAAGAAAATAATACCCATGAAAGGCTCCCCGCTCTCAGGGACGCTTAAGTTACGAGTAGTTATAAAAACAGGTACATTCTCCAGATCGGCCAATTTGCCAAAATAACAAAAGACCAAGCGCAACCAACTGGACTCATTCTAAGTGACTCACAGCAAGTTGGTCACTTTCTGAGATGCTCTGCAAGGTCAGGGCCAGGAGATGGTCTACCCAGAATCCATGCCACTTTGTTGATGTTTTTGGATGTCCCCTTTGTTCTCTCTTTACCGCATAGTATCTCAGGGATTTTATAACTTCTCCATCGAAGCATCTCAAAGATTCTCACCTTTCTCCCCCTGACTCGTCACCTATCTCTCGTGACCTATGATGCTAACCCTAATAGCTCATTATATGCCTGAAAGGAGAACTACCCCCATTCAGCACTGAAACCTGGATAATGGGAAACCCCATCATCACACCTGCCTCTTCAGATATAGAGGAACACTTACCTAGACTCAGCTTCGCACAGCACAGGCAGCAAAGAGAGACCCAGTGTCACTCTCTCAGAATTTATAACCGGCAACAGTCAATCAAGGCACAGCTGTGCTAGGCTTTGGGTCTATTTAGCTGGCAGCCTTTCCCTGCAGGAGTTGTCAGAGCTTATCTGACCTGCTACCTTGCTGGATGTCCTGACAAATGCTCCGATTGACCTTGGACACTCCCTTGCTGTGAAACCCTGCCGGACTTTGTTTATGTTGGACTTTATTTATGACTGCATGCTTACTGCTTGGAAGTAAGTAAGAAACTGGGAGATACTCAGTTTATTTTGTCTGATTTATCAGCTGTGCTGGGACGGAGATAGTGTTACCCTGTATGTTGGGGGTCCCGGGAGGGGCGCCCAAATAACCAAACAACAACACAAGATGGGGAAATTAAGCTTGAGCACTCTCTTAAGCTAACGAGAGGCAGGGTAACTGCAGCTAGGATCTTGTACCCTATGTCTACAGCATCAGGTCAGAGAGCGTAGCCAGACAAGTTTTAAAGTAACAAATAATATTTTATTGTAGACAGACAACACAAAAGACGTGACATACACTAGCTAACTGAGAAAAAGAAATAGAGAGTTTTCAGGGGAATGGGCAATACGACACCTGCACCCTTTTCACATTGAGGCTTCTCGTGCGAGCGGGGGAGGGCGGCTCGCACAAGAAGTCTCCTCCGGGAGGCTGCCGCTTCCCCCTCGTTCCGTCCGCAGGCAAAGGAACGGGGGGAAGTGGCAGCTTCCCGGAGGAGCCTTCTCCCGTGAGCCTCCCTCCCCTGCTCACGCGAAGCAGGTGGCTGTCGCGTCCGTCGCGCTAGAGCTCCGCCCCGCCCCTTCCTTCCACAGGGGCGGAGGGAAGGAAGCGCGACCCGGCCGCCTCCCCAATGCTCCGCACAGGAGGTAAGTGCACGTGGGCGCCGGGAGCGTTGCACGAGCGCGGGTGATTTTCGCTTTGAGGCGAAAATAAAAAAACCCGCGATCGCGCCACTGCAGTCCCGTGAGCGCGGCGCAAGTGGGAGTGCATCGTGCAGAGCGACGCTCCCACTCCCGCGAGGCTCAGGGGGCTCTCGCGCGACAGAAAGCCCGTGCAAAAAGGGCCCTGGTCTCGTAGTCCTGGAGAGAAACAGAGGGTTGCAGGGAAGAAAGCTCAGCGTGGTTCGCTGAGGGGAGCTCGCTGGACAAACCGACAGCAAGGTGGGATGGAAGTCCAAAGTAGTCCAAGAAGGGAGGCAGACTCAGTTATTGGAAACTGAGGGGACAGCTTGCCAAACACAGCGGCAGCAAGGCTGGGTGGAATTCAGGAGCGATCCGAGGAGGACTCGGAATGGGGAACCTTTTATAGGGTGGATTTTACCTACAGGCCATGCCATGCTCGGTGGACAAAGGCGTTGGAAAAGGTCAGGTTTTGCATGATGGGCTTAGTGCTTGGTGACAATAGTATGGCCACTACGCTGATGGCCCAACTTAAAGGAATGGCTCGGCGCTTGGCCGTGCGTCTTTGTGTAGATTTGCGCTGAGCAAGGCCGGTTTGCATGAAGGTGTTCCCTGAAGCATCGGAGAGGCTTAAGCTGCCTGCCTAAATGAGGTTTGGAATTTACAACCATTAATGACCGCGCCTAATATGTGCTTGTCTGGTGGACCTCTGCAAACACGTGGAGTAGGGTGGCAGAGAAAGGTCAAGTAAAGGCCAAATAAGTTTGATATCAAAAGGATATCTAGTGCTCTCACCAGACATATCATAACCGTAGTAACAATAGGACACCAGTATACACTGGTGAAAAGATCCTGTAAGTTACCCCTCCTCTTGCAGGTCTCCCTTTTGGGCTATAATTAATTCCCCACCTTTGCATGGAGGCGCTGGCATTGCAAGTGGATCCCTGAGTCACCCACCTTTTGGGGCCACACTAATTGGAAATGTTATGGCTTATAAGGTACTGCAAATCCAATAGGTCTTCAGTCCTGGCAATTGCCAAAGTGTGCTGATGTTTCTTCGCTGTTCTGAATAAAGCTTTTCAACCCTCTCAGCCTGTTCTCTGAACTCAAAGCTAGACAGTACATGACATTTATTCCAAGAGTTTTGGATCATGGCCTCCATGCTTCGTTTCAGCTTTCTACATAGCAGACCCAGAAAATCAAACGTTCCTTTTCTTTTTGTCTCTGATACTCGGTAAGCATGATGCTTCCTCTGAGGCGAGGAGGTTTGGCGTGTCCTTCTCTGGTACACTAATTGGGAACAATCCGGCCAAGGAATAACCTTTCAAAAGGAATAGATAATATGCCTTTAGAATATTCCATGCGTGCCATTGTTTTAATTAGCATGCCAGAGGCAAGACAGAAGGAGAAAAAAATGTTCTTTGATTTTATCAGGAGATCTTCAGAGTTACTGATGAGCAACAGCCAGAGCATGGAGATGGGGGAAATACTCAGAATTCTCCAGGAAGCATGGCCACTCACAAATGACTGTTTTTGGATTACAGCTTCCAGAATCCCCCAGCAAGCATGCCCATGGCAGCTGTAGTCCAAAAAAGTCCTTTTTCCATGCTTTGCTGGAACGTGTCCAGAGGAGGGCGACCAAAATGGCGATGGGTCTGGAAGCTGTGCAACCCTATGAGGAACGGCTTAGGGAGCTGGGGATGTTTAGTCTGCAGAAGAGAAGGTTAAGAGGGAACAGGATAGCCATGTTTAAATATTGGAAGGGATGTCATGTTGAAGATGGAGCAAGCTTGTTTTCTGCTGCTCCAGAGACTAGGACAAGGAGCAATGGATTCAAGCTGCAGGAAAGGAGGTTCCACCTGAACCTCAGGAAGAACTTCCTGACCGTCAGAGCTGTCCAGCAGTGGCATACGCTGCCTCCATGTAGTGTAGTGGAGTCTCCTTCCTTGGAGGTTTTTAAGCAGAAGCTGGATGGCCATCTGTCGGGAGTGCTTTGATGGGTGTTCCTGCATGGCAGGGGGTTAGACTGGATGGCCCCTGGGGTCTCTTCCCACTCTATGATTCTATGATTCTATGATGGAGGATGTTTTCCAACACTAGTGGTGCTGAAAGAAGAGGCAACTTGTCAGTTTAGGTCCACTGTTTTCCATGTAATCCTGCTTGTCCTGTGCCTCAGGTCCAGATTGACCTGAGTTTTTGGCACTCTGTGGTATCCACAGAACTCCTCTCCAGCACCTTATTTTGAGTGAGTTGGTTTTCTTCCTATCAGCTTTCTCCATGGTCCAGCTTTCACAGCCCTAATTAGAAACCAGGAACTGGAAATAAGACAGCCTGGATGATTCTGCCAAGACCTGCTTTACTTAAGAGCAAAGTCTCAACCATTTCTGCTCTAGCCTGTTATAGTGCGATGATTCCACTTTCAACATCCTCTGGAATCCTGGGGTTTGCAGTTTCGGGAGGGGCCAGCTGGCTCCTCCTGAAACTGCAAACCCCAGGTTTCCAGAGGATGTTGAAAGTGGAATCATCGCACTATAACAGGCTAGTGCAGAATGGGATGGGGAAATGTAGCTGGTAGGCCACAAATGGCGGCCGACCATTTTTGTGGCCCCTGGAGCCCAATTGCTTTTGCTTCCAAATCCCTCCTAGGAGGGGCATGAGGCGAATTTTGCTATTTCCTCCAAGAGCTGTTTTATAAAAAAAAAAATTGTTGCATTAAAGTCATATCTTTTGGGAAGAAGAGCCTGTCCCGTTCCTAAATTGGCCCAGAGGGGGCCAAATATCTGGAAGAGAAATGGGGGACATTTCTATAATAGCTTTGAAAGACTGAATGTTGATCATTGTTTGCAATCTTTAATTTATTTATTTTAAAGAATTCAAACTTAGAGAAGAATAAGATGCAAAGGATTTTTGGATTGTATGATCTTTCTTTTCTTTTTTTTGTTACTGTTGGTTGTTGCTTACTGAATTTATAAGTATTGTCAGTATCCTTTGTTGGTTACTATATTTATAAATATTGTAAAAAAAGTAAATATTAAAGTACAGTTTGCCTTATTTTAAAACAATTAAGGTCATATCTTTTTGAGAGAAAAGCCTCTCCTGTTCCTAAATTGGGCCACTGAGGGCCAAATATGTGATGAAGTGGTCCCGTCACCCTTTTGCAGGAATTTTGGGATGAAAAAAGTCAGGTTTTTTTCCAGGGGTGCAGCTGGGAATCCAGCCCCTCTCAGCCCCCTGGGAAACAAATGTGCCCCCCATCAGCCCCTGAGAGCTGCCCAGTTCTGCTCTGGGGGTACCCTGCATGTTTCATTTACATTTCTGTTGGATTGTGCTCCAAATATGGGGTTTATTTTTTTGCCAGCATGGGCGTAGGTGAGGGTAGCAAATTTGAACGCTCGATAGAGAGACAAATAGATATATGACTCAGAACTGACTCAAGTGGAACAAGAGCCCTTTTTCTGGAGACGAGGAAAACAACTCCAGTGTTGTTTCCCCCTAAAATGGATGCTGGCGTCACCGTCTCTCCATCTCAAGTCCTCCGGAGGAACTGAAGCCATCTGTTCTTCGGAGCTCCTTTGGTTAATCTTAAAAAGCACCAGTTGGATGGAACTGTTCTCAGCCTCTGGGCATGGAGGAGACAGCACCAACCAGAAAACCCAGACGTGAATTTTAATGTTTCTGTCCCCCCCTCCGCTCATGCCCCGGGGGCAAAACACCCAGTGCCATGAATTGGATGCTTGGGCAGGGTGGGTGGTTGATCAGACAGCTTCATTCTCCACTCTTCATAAAGTCACAGCAGTTGGAGAGGGATGAAGGAATGAAAAAGAGAGACCAGGATGTGGGTCGGCTTCTGATAGTTGCTGGTTGCAAAGTGCTGTTCTCTGTATCTACTCTGTGTTGTTCCAGTTTCCAGTATATAGGCTGCCAAAGCAAGCTCACTTGTACAGTACGTACCAGATCTCTAGCTTCAGTTCCCAAAGATCTCAGATAACCGGCAAAGGCTCCAGTTGATGGTGAGACGAATAACTGATGGAGAAAAGATTAGGCACCCCTCTTGCTCCCATTTCTTCTCTGAAAAGCAGCACTTGTCTGATGCACAGGATAGCTTCATGGAATCATAGAGCTGGAAGAGACCCCAGGGGCCATCCAGTCCAACCCCCTTCTGCCATGCAGGAACCCACATCAAAGCACTCCCAACGGATGGCCATCCAGCCTCTTAAAAACCTCCAAAGAAGGAGAATCCACCTCACTCCCAGGCAGTATATTCCTCCGCTAGACAGCTCAGACCATCAGGAAGTTCTTCCTGAGGTTCAGGTGGAATCTCTTTTCCTGCAGTTTGAGTCCATTGTGCCTTGTCCTAGCCTCTGGAGCAGCGGAAAACAAGCCTGCTCCCTCCTTGACATGACATCCCTTCAAATATTTAAACATGGCCATCATGTCCCCTCTTAACCTTCTCTTCTGCAGACTGAACATCCCCAGCTCTCTCAGTCTATCCTCATAGGGCTTCATGGCTTCCAGACCCTTCATCATTTTGGTCGCCCTCCTCTGGACACGTTCCAGCTTGTCAATACCCTTCTTGAATTGAGGTGCCCAGAACTGGACACAGGATTCCAAATGAGGCCTAATCAATGCATTACCTCCCTCCATCTAGACACCATACTCCTATTGATGCAACCAAGAATCACATTGGCTTTCTTAGCTGTCCCATCACACTGCTAACTCATGTTCAGCTTGTGGTCCACCAAGACTCCTCGATCCCTTTCACATGGACTATTATCCAGCCATCTTCAGAGAGTTTCAAAAGCTTTTTTCAAGAACATTGAAGAAAACCGCTCCACTCCTTGACAATTGCCACAACTAAAGAACTAAGGGATTTGCAATACTTTATAGGCTGTAACATTTCAGAGAAGCATGTGCTAGCATTTTATTTGACAGCTAAGTAAAATAACTCTTTTCCCAGTCTCTCATTCTGCCTGCCCACTGTGTGACCTTGCAAGGCTGACCTGACAACAAAAGACTCGGAGTGTCACCATACCTATTTGCAATGCATAATTTGCAATGCCAGTGTGGAGCAGTGACTAGAATTTTGGGCTAGACTCTAGGAGACATGAATTCGAATCTCTGCTCAGCCATAGAAGCCCCCTGGGTGACCTTGAGTAAATCACATTCTCTCAGCCTCCGTGGAAGGCAATGGCAAACAACTGCTGGCTAAATCTTGCCAAGAAAATCAAGCCAGCATGGAGTGGTGGTTTGAAGGATGGACTAGGACTCTGGGAGGCAAGAGTCTGAATTTCCACTCACCCATGAAAAATTAGTGGGTGACCTTGGGCAGTTCACACTCTCTCAGCCCCAAGAAAGGGTAGACCCTCTGAAGAAATGTTTCAAAGAAAAGCCTATGAGAGGATTGCCATAAGCTGAATTTGACTTGAAGGTGCATAACAACAAATTCACAATGTTCGTTTGCAGTATGAATCTTGCAATAATTAATTTGCAATATGCAACAGCAATATATAACTTGCAATGCATGGTTGCAATCTACATTTTGCAAAGAGTGCAGCACTTTTGCTTCCTGTATGTTCAAGACAAACTTCTACACAATTCGTATTGGCACCTCTCAAAACTGAGACTGCAGAACAGCAAAAGCAGCTCCAAAAACCCCAGGGATGCTCTAGCATCTCTATGAGGAAGTGTTTTAAGTGTTTCAGACCTTTGAGCTGGTGGGGGGGGGGTGGGGTGGAGTAAGATGTTTATAAAAAGTATGTCTGTTGTAGGGAGAAAGTGGACAGAGAAATTTGTTTTTCTTCCTTTCCTCATAGCACTCGGAGTCATGGAGTGAAATGGTGGAAGAATAAATGAAAAAAAGGAAGCTTTATTTATGTAGTTGTGCAATTTTACAGCCAGCACAGCGTAATAGTTTGAGGTTCACCTTAGGGTTGCCATAAGTCTAAAACAACTCGATAGCACACAGGAACAACATCAATAAGAGATGCTTTAGCTGAATAGTAAATTTATTATTTCCTCACGCTGTGAAGCAATGAACTAAGCACTTCAGATAAACATTGAAAAACCTACTTTTGGGAAATGATATGCAATGCCTGGTGAGATTTTCTTTTCCACAATTTGTTGTTAATGTTATGTGTACCCAAGTCATTTCTAACGTATGGTGACCCTGAGCCAAGGTTTTCTTGACAAGATTTGTTCAGAGGGGTTTGACCTTGCCTTCCTCTGAGGCTGAGAGAGTGTGACCTGCCCAAGCTCACCCAGTGATCATCATGGCTGCATGGAGATGTAATCCCTGGCCATTTAGAGCCCTGGTCCAACACTCAAACCACTAACCCAGGCTGGCTCTTTAAAAAATATGGTGGCTCTTTTCTTGGCTACATTAAGGGCCTTTCCAGACTACACTGTTATAGTGCTATTATTCCACTTTTGACCCCCCTGTGGAATCCTGGGGTTTGTAGTTTCCTGAGACCAAAGAGCTCTTTTGATGAGAAGTCTAAATGCCTCTCCCTAAATTGCAAACCCCAGTATTCCATAGCGTGTTGAAAGTAGAATCATAGCACTATAATAGTGCAGTGTGGAAATGGTCTTAGTCAGAGGTGGTTTGCTGTGGACTCCCTCTGAGGCTGAGAGAGGATGATGTGCCCAAGATCACCCAGTGGGTTTCCATGGCTTGACAGGAGATGATTTACTGCACCAGCACAAAATCCTCCCTGGAACCGCTGTTCTCTGGACAAAAAGTGTCCCAGAGGCAAGCATAAACATAGCAGAGCTTCAAAACAGCAACAAGCATGTGCAGCAGAGTGCAACTACAGCATCAGCTCTGACCCCTCTACCCACTGGTAGTAAACTCACGGACGCAGAGTTTGTCATCCAAAATACCTGGAGGCTTTAATCTTCACTGTTGCAATATATACATCAAGTCCAAGTTCAAGTTTATTGCATTTTAGCAGCCAGCCATTGCACAAAAATGAAAAAAATAAAATAAGATTAGATAAAATGAAAAAGGATAATCCAGCCAATTTACATGTAATACATAATCAACAATAAATAAATCATTTTCCATACCCCTCCTTGTTCTTTATGGCACGTAATTGTAAGGCCCTAACTAGAAATTTAGATGTTCTGAAAGACACATATTTCACAGTATCAGATAGCAGAAAACAAACTTTCGCGAAGGAGGAATTTCCCTTAAAAGACTTCAATAAAGGAAAAATATACTTGCTCCTAAGATCATTATAAATAGGGCACTCAAGTAGAACATGAATTAAATCTTCTATTGAAACAGAGTTGCAAGCACATACTCTGTCCTTCATAGGAACATGATTGTACCTGCCCATCCGAATTGCCAGTGGGAGAACGTTCAATCTAGCATGCAGAAAGGCTAACTTCATTTTAAAAGTTGGAAGATCAACCAGATAATGAGGAAGGGGTGAGTTTAGCGGAATGTAAAAAACAAAAAATGTATTAGATTGGCAGGACTTAATCTCAGTCATCTGGGATTGCATTGTTATATCCTTGAGTCTTTGGAGTATAAGTAATTTTGCTTTATCATACCCTTGAGTCAGAAAAAAAGGAACAGAGAGCCCCAAATTCATCACAACCAATTGCATTTTATGCATCCATGAATTTGGACCAGGCTCTTCGAAGGACATCAAAAGGAGCTCAGATACTCGCTTAAAATATACATCTGTACACAGGATATGCATATCCACAGGCAGAGATTAAGCATCAGAGATTCAGGATCAGAGAGTCAGGAGCAGGGAGACAGGATGCAGAGAGAGAGCAAACATTCCTGCTCCTCTTTTATACACCCCTGCTTCCATGTCATCACTCAGGGCCATGAGCTGATGCAACCCCTTGCCATGATTTCACTATCATGACCCAGCCCTTTATTCCATGTCCCCAAGGGAATGAGTCACACTTTGCCAAGTCGTTCCCCAGGTGCACTACATGTTCATCTGAAGCAGACTCTGAGAGAGGGTCAGTCTAGGTAGCCACAAGACCCTATATATGCTCATAGTTGTAGAATTTAATATGAGGAATCATCTGAAAGTGTGTCAAAAGTCAAGGGATTTCCACATGCTGCGTTAGCAATGATAACCAGAGTTGTTTCTGGTTTTGAATACAGAGGCCCTTATCTCATTGAGGCTTCTCGCGCGAGCGGGGAGGGCGGCTTGCGCGAGAAGCCTTCTCCGGGAGGCTGCCGCTTCCCCCTCCTTCCTTCCACAGGCGAAGGAAGGAGGGGGAAGCAGCAGCCTCCCGGAGAAGGCTTCTCACGCGAGCCGCCCTCCCCCGTGCGAAGCAGGAGGCTGTCGCGTCCACCCCCCCCCCGCGCGAAGCAGGAGGCTGTCGCGTCCGTCGCACTAGCGCCCCGCCCCGCCCCTTCCTTCCGCAGGGGCGGAGGGAAGGAAGCGTGACCCGGCTGCCTCCCCAACGCTCCGCACAGGAGGTAAGTGCGTGTGGGCGCCGGGAGCGTTGCGCGAGCGCGGGTGATTTTCGCTTTGAGGCGAAAATCAAAAAACCCGCGATCGCGCCGCTGCAGCCCCGTGAGCGCGGTGGAAGTGGGAGTGCGTCGTGCAGAGCGACGCTCCCACTCCCGCAAGGCTCAGGGGGCTCTCGCGCGACAGAAAGCCCGTGTGAAAAGGGCCAGAGTTCCGGCCACGGTGTACTAACTGCTGAAATGTTCTATAACATATTGCCTGGAATGTAAATATCTGAGGAGTAAGGGGGGTGTCAGAGAATATTGCAGACATTGCAATCCCTCAGAGGGGCGGGCAAGAGGGAATGTCTTTGTATTATGTTCCTATAAAACTGTCTTGCAAACTGAACTCTGGGCTCTTGGTTTTGGAAGCGATTCCAGCCGCGCAGCCCGGCCATAATAAACTCTTTTTCCTTTACTCCTTGGTCTCCCTGTTTCTGGATTTCTGCAACCCATCAAATGTATTTTCAACTGGGGCAAATGTCATTGCATTTTTAGTTCAACATGGGGATTTGAACTCTGCTCTCCCAAGTTCTCATATACCACAACACCAGCACCAACTTCAACATAAACGATGGAGAAGAAAAGGCTCAGAGGTGACACGACAGCCATTTTCAAAGGATTTCACATGGCGGATGGAGCAAGCTTGTTTTCTTTTGCCTCCAGAGGCAAAGACACGGAGCAATGGCTTCAGACTAAAGGAAAAGAGATTCCACCTAAACCTTAGGAAGAACTTACTGACGATAAGAGCAGTTTGAGAGTGGACTCTGCTGCTGCTTCGGTGAAGTGTGGTGGAGTCTCCTCCTTCTTTGGAGGTGTTTAAAGAGAGGCTGGGTGGCCATCGGTCGAAAGGAGCACTTTGATGGAGTCTTCCTGCATGGCAGAAGGAGGTTCGAACTGGATGGCCCTTGGGGTCTCTTCTATTTCTAGTATTCTATGATTCTAATGCCCAGAACAGAACATGGTAATGTCAACATGCAGGTGTGTATTTATTGAGTGCCATCAAGCCTACTTCAACTCACAGGCCATTTCCGCACTAGACTATTATAGCACGATTATTCCACTTTCAACATCCTATGGAATCCTGGGGTTTGCAGTCGAGGGAGGGGCCTTTAGAATTCTCAGCCAGAGACCTCTTTGGCCTCAAAGGCCCCTCCCTAATCTGCAAACCCCAGGATTCCATACGATGATGAAAGTGGAATAATAGCGCTATAACAGTCAAGTGCGGAAATGGCCTTCGTATCTCTCTGAAGAAAAGACTTCCAAGAGATTGTGTTATTCACGGCCCTGGGCAAGTCTTGCAAACCCAAGGGCGCCACTCACACACACACACACACACATCCCTCTGAAAAATAGGTTTTATTTCTGCCTTTTTGGGGAATGCATCATGGAATGAGCCACAAGGTGGCACTACAGAGTCAGTGACAGTTGGAACATTGGAACTAGAAGCATCTCTCTCCTAGCAAGAGAATCCCAAGCAACAATTTGTTGTGAGTTACTCTCAAGTTGGCTTCCACATGGTAGCCCTCTGAATGCGAAACGTGCAAGAGTTCCAGTCATCCACAGTTCAGCTCTTGCAAATTCAGGGAGATGGCTTCCTCAGCTAGATCTATTTGAATCTATTGGCCTGTCGTGCGGGCTTCCAAATTTCCTACAGCCTTCCAATTTACCAAGCGTCATCACCTTCATGAATTTATTGTGGTTGTTGTCGTTGTCGTTTTCATTTATATTCCACCTCCCCACCACCACCGCGAGACTCAAGGCAGTTTCCAACAGATTAAAAACTATTTTTAAAAAACTCAAGAAAAATTACATATATGTATACGTATATGTATATGTATATATGCAATTCTCGGCTGCATCTATAGGAATGTGGTGCCTAGATCGAGGGAGGTACTGGTACCACTCTACTCTGCTTTGGTTAGACCTCATCTTGAATCCTGTGTCCAGTTCTGGGCACCCCAATTCAAGAAGGATATTGACAAGCTGGAGCAACTCCAGAGGAGGGTGACCAAAATGGTGAGAGGCCTGGAAGCCATGAAGCCCTATGAGGATAGACTTAGAGAGCTGGGGATGTTTAGTCTGCAGAAGAGAAGGTTAAGAGGGGGCATGAGAGCCATGTTTAAATATTTGAAGGGATGTCATGTTGAGGAGGGAGCGGGCTTGTTTTCTGCTGCTCCAGAGACCAGGACAAGGAACAATGGATTCAAGCTGCAGGAAAGGGGATTCCACCTGAACCTCAGGAAGAACTTCCTGACGGTCAGAGCTGTCCGGCAGTGGAATCTGCTGCCTCCATGGAGTGTGGTGGAGTCTCCTTCCTTGGAGGTTTTTAAGCAGAGGCTTGATGGCCATCTGTCGGGAGTGCTTTGAGAGTGTTCCTGCATGGCAGGGAGTTGGACTGGATGGCCCCTGAGGTCTCTTCCACCTCTACATTTCTATGATGCTATGATTCTATGCTGCCTCCATGGAGTTTGGTGGAGTCTCCTCCTTCTTTGGAGGTTTTTAAGCAGAGGCTGGATGGCCATCTGTCAAAAGGTGGGCTTTGAGGGTGTTCCTGCATAGCAGGGGGTTGGACTGGATGGCCCCTGGGGTCTCTTCCAACTCTACATTTCTATGATTCTATGATTATATATATATATATATATATATATATATATATATATATAATTTCAAAATCATTTTATGAAATTAAAAGCATTAGAATTTGCTAAAAAGCTCTGTGTTGTTGTTGTTGTGTGCCTTCAAATTGTTTCTGACTTACATCAATCCTAAGGCAACCCTATCACAGGGTTTTTTCTGGGGCTGAGAGAGTGTGACACACCCACAGTCTCACCCAGTGGATTTCCATGGCCAAGTGGGGAATCAAACCCTAGTCTCTAGGGCCCTAGTCCAATGCTCAAACCACTACACCACACTGGCTCTTGAAGACTATACACCTTAAAAACCTTAAAAAACAGGATCACCCACCATTTAAAGCCCACTCCAGTCATTTTCTAAAGCCCGGTGGCATAAAAATGTTGTGATTTTCTAAAAATGGAGAGCAAGGAGGGGGCCATCCTGGTCTCTGTAAGTTTAGGGAGGGGCCTTTGAGAGAGAGAAAGACTTTGAGAGCCTCCCTAAATTGCAAACCCCAGATTTCCACAGGACGTTGACAGTGGAATAATAGCACTATAACAGTCTAGTGCAGATATGGCCCAAGATTATCAAAAGATCTGGAAACCAAGCCTTATGGGAAACAACGGAGAGAGCTGGAGACATTTAGCTTGGTAGAAGAGAGGTGACGCAATGCCACCATCTTTAAAAAATCTCAAAGACTGGCAGATGGAAGATGGCCCACACGTAGGCCATTTCTGCACTAGACTGTTGTAGTGCTATCATTCCACTCTCAACATCCTATGGAATCCTGGGGTTTGCAGTTTTGGGAGGAGCTGCAAAAGCCATCCTCAAAGGGCCCTCCCGAAACTGCAAACCCCAGGATTCCATAGGAGGTTGGAAGTGGAATAATCGCTCGATAACTGTGTAGTGCGGCAACAGCCAAAATGGCTCTGGAGCACACTTCCAACAGTCAGATTCTTCATCGTTAGGGGGAGGGTTAATTAGCAAGAGTCCTTGGAACATGATCCAACTGGTCAAGCTGAATGATGTCACTGGGGAAGAATTACTTGGATGTCGCTCTCATAGAATCATAGAATCATAGAAATTCAGAGTTGGAAGAGACCACACAGGCCATCCAGTCCAACCCCCTGCCATGCAGGAACACCCTCAAAGCTCTCTCGACAGATGGCCATCAAGCCTCTGCTTAAAAACCTCCAAGGAAGGGGACTCTACCACACTCCATGGAGGCAGCAGATTCCACTGCCGGACAGCCCTGACTGTCAGGAAGTTCTTCCTGAGGTTCAGGTGGAATCTCCTTTCCTGCAGCTTGAATCCATTGCTCCTTGTCCTGGTCTCTGGAGCAGCAGAAAGCAAGTCCCCTCCTTCCTCTACGTGGCATCCCTTCAAATATTTAAACATGGCTATCATGTCCCCTCTTAATCTTCTGTTCTGCAGACTAAACATACCCAGCTCTCTAAGTCTATCCTCATAGGGCTTCATGGCTTCCAGGCCTCTCACCATTTTGGTCGCCCTCCTCTGGACTTGCTCCAGCTTGACCATGTCCTTCTTGAATTGGGGTGCCCAGAACTGGACACAGTATTCAAGGTGAGGTCTAACCAAAGCAGAGTAGAGTGGTACCAGTACCTCCCTCGATCTAGACACCAGACTCCTATTGATGCAGCCGAGGATTGCATTGGCTTTCTTGGCTGCCGCATCACACTGCTGACTCATGTTCAGCTTGTGGTCTATGAAGACTCCTAGATCCCTTTCACACGTACTGCTATCCAGCCACGTGTCCCCCATCCTATATTTCTGTATTCCATTATTCTGCCTAGGTGTAGGACCTTACACTTCTCTCTGTTGAATTTCATTTTGTTCGCCCTGGCCCAGCTCTCCAATTCTCATTCTCTCTCTTTCTCATTCATAGCATTGTATCAATATTATCAATTATAAAATCAATTTATCAGTTTATCAATTATAATGATAAAATCAATTATAGACTGCATCACTAGGTGTCTAGTCCCTAGGTTGAGGGAAGTGACAGTCTCATTCCATTCGGCTTTGGTGAGATCCCAGCTGGAATCCTGTGTCCAGTTCTGGGCACCAGGAAGGACATGGACAAGCTGGAATGTGTCCAGAGGAGGGTGACCAAGATGGTAAAAGGCCTGGAAACATGAAGCCCTGTGAGGAGCAGCTTAGGAAACTGGGGATGTGTAGCCTGGAGAGGAGAAGGTTAAGAGGGGACATGATAGCCACATTTAAATATTGGAATAGATTTCATTTGGGGGATGGAGCAAGCCTGTTTTCTGCTGCTCCAGAGTCCAGGACAAGGAGCAATGGATTCAAACTACAGGAAAAGAGATTCCACCTAAACATTAGGAAGAACTTCCTGATGATAAGAGCAGATGGACAGTGGAATCTGCTGCTGCCCCCATGGAGTGTGGTGGAGCCTCTTCTTTCTTTTGAGGCATTTAAGGAGAGGCTGGATGGCCAACTGTCTGGAATGCTTTGATGGTGTCCTCCTGCATGTGACAAAAGGGGGTTGGACAGCTTAGGAAACTGTGGATGTGTAGCCTGGAGAGGAGAAGGTTAAGAGGGGACATGAAGGGATTTCATTTGGGGGATGGAGCAAGCCTGTTTTCTGCTGCTCCAGAGACCAGGACAAGGAGCAATGCATTCAAGACCTGGACAAGGAGCAATGGAGTTTTCTGCTGCTCCAGAGACCAGGACAAGGAGCAATGGATTCAAACTACAGGAAAAGAGATTCCACCTAAACCATTAGGAAGAACCTTCTGATGGTAAGAGCAGATGGACAGTGGAATCTGCTGCCGCCCCCATGGAGTGTAGTGGAGCCTCTTCTTTCTTTGGAGGTCTCTTCCAACTCTAGGATTTTATGATTCTCTCTGTGGAGGACTGGAGAGATCAGGTTAGGGAAGGTGAAGATTCAGAGATTCTAAGCAAGGACCAAGCCGGTGGAACAACCTGTGCTGTTCTCCCAGTGTTTTAATTAGTTTGAAAACTGCTTTTAATTTTTAATTCAGAGTCAGTATAGTGTTTTTTTTTAAAAGTGCTTTTAACCCATTTTCAGGGCTTTAAAGCTACTTTCATTCTTTAATTCCCAGAATGGTGGGGACATAAAATTCGCTAAAGAGGTTAATAAATAAATCATACTTTTTCCCTCCTCCAGCTCAAAATTGCCACTGGCGCCATGAGACGACTTCTGCTCTTTGGTCTACAACTGGATCTTCGGGAGGATGAGAAGGAAGACAAAGTTCTCGTAGTTTTGACCCAATAAATTTACGATTTTACTGATTTTTATTTCAAGAGAGAAGGCTAAAGAGGTGGTTGCACTTGCAAGCGAGAAAGGGGAATGAGAGCCTGCAATGAAAGAGAAGGGAGTGATAACTGCAAATGCAGAAAATATTAAAAGTAGTAGTAGTAGTGATGATGATGATGATGATGATGATGATGATGATGATTACTAAGAACAACAATATTATGCCATTCATGTACATGGTGCTTTATGAGTAAAGCAACCAAAAACAGTGGGTCCTTCCAAAGGCATACAATCTAAAATATGGAAAGCCATGGGATGACCTTGGCCGCATCACACCCTCTCGGCCCCAGAAAACCCCACGATAATTTCACCTTAGGGTGGCCAAAATTAGAAATTACTTAAAGGCACACAACAACAAAGTTCTGTTAGCCAGGAAAACCCCCAAGAGCTTGGAAAAAGTTCCTTTTTTTAACACGACAACTCCCAGAACATCCCCAGTCCACACGCGCCTTTTTTCAGGCTTTCTCTGTGTTCCAAAAGCAATTTCTTTTTCATAACCCGGATGGGATGAGACAGAGGTCTAAGCATGGGGAGGGCAAAATGATAACATCCCTTCTCCAAATAAGATCTGTTTCCCTCCATGGAATTCTCCTCCCAACCCCAAATGGCTCCCATTGCAATAACACGAAACATTGTTTGAACTTTTAGAAATATGGTGTCTAGGTTGAGGGAAGCAATAGTGCCATTCTATTCTGCTTTGGTCAGACCTCAGCTGGAATCCTGTGTCTGGTAAATCCCTTGGTCAGACCTCAGCTGGAATCCTGTGTCCGGGAAATATACAGTACAAGCAGCATGGAGTAGTGGTTTGAGCAATGCACAGTGACCCTGGAGACCAGTGCCATTTCCGCACTAGACTGTTATAGCACTATTATTCCACTTTCAACATCCTATGGAATCCTGGGGTTTGCAGTTTAGGGAGAGGCTGCAAAGGCCATCCTCAAAGGCCCTCCCCTAAAGTGCAAACCCCAGCATTCCACAGGATGTTGAAAGTGGAATAATAGCGCTATAATAGTCTAGTGCGGAAATGGCTTCGATTCCCCATTCAGCCATCGAACCCCAGGGAGCAACCTTGACCCAATTGCCACATTTCCTCCTTTGAACCTCTCTGTTACCTTACACCACCCAGCGATGTTCCCATGTGACTTTAATTAGTAAACATGAGCAATGGAATTAAACCAGGGCCATTTCCGCACCAGCCTGTTACAGCACTATTATTCCACTTTCAACATCCTATGGCATCCCGGGGTTTGCAGTTTCGGGAGGGGCTGGCTGGCGCCTCCCAAAACTGCAAACCCCAGGATCCATAGCATGTTGAAAGTGGAATAATTACACTATAAGATTGTAGTGCGGAAGTGGCCCAGGTGTCAGCAGTGAAGATCCAACCTGTATTGACCAGCTGCCAAGGACTCCGGGGTGAAATTGGGATCCCTTGGGAAATCCAGCTGGAGCGGCTAGTAACTTTCATGTCTGTGGAACAGTGAATCCATTCTGGACTTGATTCCCAGCTTCCAAGCATTTATCCAGGTTGTCGAACCTATCTGGGGGTTTCTATCTGGGAGTTTCCAAGTTTCCATCCGCTTTTTAAAAATGCATAATAAATGAAACAGAAAAGAAAAACAAAAAGAAAAAAGAAATAAAAGGACGATTGTCAATTTTCCACCCTTTGGTGTAAAGGGCATGATAGATAAATGTTGTTGTTGCTGTATTATTATTATTAACAGAAAAATATAATGACTTCTGACTTTCTTTACAGAGGTTATAGGTATTCATAGAATCATAGAATCATAGAAATTCAGAGTTGGAAGAGACCACAGGGGCCATAGTCCAACCCCCTGCCATGCAGGAACACCCTCAAATCAATCGCGACAGATGGCCATCAAGCCTCTGCTTAAAAACCTCCAAAGAAGGAGACTCCACTACACTCCGAGGCAACAGATTCCACTGCCAGACAGCCCTGACTGTCAGGAAGTTCTTCCTGAGGTTCAGGTGGAATCTCCTTTCCTGCAGCTTGAATCCATTGCTCCTTGTCCTGGTCTCTGGAGCAGCAGAAACAAGCCTTCTCCCTCCTCTACGTGGCATCCCTTCAAATATTTAAACATGGCTATCATGTCCCCTCTTAACCTCCTCTTCTGCAGACTAAACATACCCAGCTCTCTAAGTCTGTCCTCAGAGGGCTTCATGGCTTCCAGGCCTCTCACCATTTTGGTTGCCCTCCTCTGGACTTGCTCCAGCTTGTCTATATCCTTCTTGAATTGGGGTGCCCAGAACTGGACACAGTATTAACATACAACATCCTACTTCTCTAACTAATTAATAGCTATTAATTAAACCTACTAATTATCAAAACCTGCGACCATCATTTATTGTCTTTTTTTTTTTGGCAAGGCAATCAAGGGTTCCTAGTCTTTCAAAAATGTCACCAAATGTCACGTACAGGACAACTCCAGTTCCGGGGATTCCACTTAGAAGGTTGCAAAAGCTTTATTCGGGAAACTTCAGAGTTATAGCAGCATGAGATCTTTGATTAGCGATATTTAGGGATATGTACTAAAGACTGGACCCTTCTTGACTTTCTGTGATTAAAGAAAAGGAAATGATATGGTAACTTGGGCTTTGATTATTGAAATAACTTAGTTACCGAAAGAAGGGTATTGTTTTTTTGTTTTATTTCTTTGTTAAAAGGAGAGGAATGAAAAATATATATGTATATGCAACCATTGAAAGGAAGATTAGAAGTTCTCTCCTTCCCCCCAATTTTCCTTCTTTACTTAATTTTTTTAGAAAATATTTTTTTTTTAGAAAAAGAAAATGGAGTTTTGGGGGGTTAGTCAAGATTTTGGGGTCTTGAGGGGGTGGGGACATCTTGCAGGATTTCCCTAATTGGGAAAGGATTTCCCACATTTGGGAAATTGGGGATTTCCCAAATTGCAGCACAGTTTTAGAGCACTTGTTGCCCCCAAATGATGCTGATTTTTTTTTCTGATCTTGGAAGCTAAGCAAGATCAGCCCTGGTTAATATTGGGGTGGGAGACCATCATTGAACACCAGGTAGCATAGGCTCTGTTCCAGTGGAGGGAACTGGCAAAACCATCTCTGAGGATTCTTTGCCTATGAAAACCTTATGAAATTCATGGAGTTGCCATAAATTAACAAATAACTTGAGGGCATATATGCACGCAATATAGCACAGGGTCTAAATACCCTGAAGGTTCCAGATCCCATCTGATTTGGAAGCTAAGCAGGGTTAGTTCTGGTTAGTACTTGGATGGGTGACCACCATGAAAAATCCAGGTGCTGTGAGCTATATTTCAGAGGAAGGAACTAGCAAAACTGCCTCTGAAGTTTCCCTGCTTAAGAAAACCCTATGGAATTCATGAGATCGCTGTTACCGTAGTTTCTAAATATTTTTTTTAAATATTTGAAGGGATGCCACGTAGAGGAAGGAGAGGGCTTGTTTTCTGCTGCTCCAGAGACCAGGACAAGGAGCAATGGAGTCAAGCTGCAGGAAAGGAGATTCCACCTGAACCTCAGGAAGAACTTCCTGACAGTCAGGGCTGTCCAGCAATGGAATCTGCTGCCTCGGAGTGTGGTGGAGTCTCCTTCCTTGGAGGTCTCTAAGCAGAGGCTGGATGGCCATCTGTCGGGATTGCTTTGAGGGTGTTCCTGCATGGCAGGGGGTTGGACTGGATGGCCCCTGGGTCTCTTCCAACTCTACATTTCTATGATTCTATGATTCTATGATTCTAGTCCAGGCTTGTGGTATATTAGATATCACTTGATATCAATAATTTGGCCTTCTTTACCCCTTCCTCTCCATGTGCTTGCGAGGCCCCGAACAAGCACACACACAGGCACAGCCGAAAATAGCTGAACCATTCAAAACCGATCCAGGCAGGCCAGTAATAGCCAGACTGCCGCTTTAGGAGACCTCCAGGCAAGTACTCTTTAAGATCACATTATGTATGCACGTGGCTTACAAAGGACTCCCTGCCCCGAGGAGGCAGCTTGACGAGCCAAATACTCACCTGTCAAGCAGTCTGCGTTTGCATACTGTCTGTGCTATTGACAACGCTGTCATAACTCAATCGTGCAAAATGCTGACCTTTCAGAGGCTTTGTCTCCAGCCCGAAACCCATTGTAATCCCCGGGAACAGACTAGCCTACGGGCACATTTTCCCCTATAAGACCCCCTGACTTTGAGCGTCTCTTCAGATCGCTCTTGGCTTCCATCCCGCCTTGCTGTTGCTTCGTTCGGTGAGCCTTCCCCTCAGCTCCTCGTGCTGAGAATCTCCACTTCTACGGACTTTTCTTCCGAATACCTGAGCTTCAGGACCGGTGTAGTATTTCCATGCAAAACCTCCTATGAAAACCCTCTATCCCACTCCTGTGATAGATAACTCAGAGAAAAAGAAAACTCACAAAGAAATTAGGCATAGGATCAAATGAATCACATTTATTTTAAATTCTTCTGCAGAAGAGGGTGCCCATAAGAGGACCCCCCCAATGTTGAATACCTTACGTTTTATTCCCTGTCCCCCCTGTGACCCAATTGGCTAGGGTCACAAGACAACTCTATCAGAATCGCCTAAGAAGTTACATGCCCCCTTCCCCATATTTACAGCATATATGATCACGCACATAATCACACTTTTCCCTTGTGGTTTCTTAATTGTCATTAGTAATTTCAAAATGCCCATCAAACAGATTCTAACCTCCCATTTTGCTAAACAGTGCCAAATTCATGTCTTGTCTTTCTTTATCAACCTAGTTACTCCTTTCAGCTTTTGCTGACCTTCAGTCTGCATAAACAGGTGCCTCCCAAAAAGGAGTATATACATAGAATCATAGAATCAGAGAAATGTAGAGTTGGAAGAGACCCCAGGGGCCATCCAGTCCAACCCCCTGCCATGCAGGAACACCCTCAAAGCACTCCCGACAGATGGCCATCCAGCCTCTGTTTAAAAACCTCCAAGGAAGGAGACTCCACTACACTCCGAGGAAGCAGATTCCACTGCCGGACAGCCCTGACTGTCAGGAAGTTCTTCCTGAGGTTCAGGTGGAATCTCCTTTCCTGCAGCTTGAATCCAGTGCTCCTTGTCCTGGTCTCTGGAGCAGCAGAAAACAAGCCCTCTCCTTCCTCTATGTGGCATCCCTTCAAATATTTAAACATGGCTCTCATGTCCCCTCTTAACCTTCTCTTCTGCAAACTAAACATACCCAGCTCTCTAAGTCTATCCTCATAGGGCATGGTTTCCAAGCCTCTCACCATTTTGGTCGCCCTCCTCTGGACTTGCTCCAGCTTTTCAATATCTCTCTTGAATTGGGGTGCCCAGAACTGGACAGAGGATTCAAGATGAGGTCTAACCAAAGCAGAGTAGAGTGGTACCAGTACCTCCCTCGATCTAGACACCATACTCCTATTGATGCAGCCAAGAATTGCATTAGCTTTCTTGGCTGCCGCATCACACTGCTGACTCACGTTCAGCTTGTGGTCTATGAAAACTCCTAGATCCCTTTCACATGTACTGAATCCTTATCTATCTGTCTGGTTCTCTTTTTGCACCAAGGCCTTCTTCAGCTGCCAGTTTCTAAAAATATGCCTCCTAGACTTCATTGTTTTGCAAAAGCTCAAATAATATACCAAAGCATACGTTTGTGTAAATATATTTAAAAAGTGTTAATAAGCTAATACATATATGTTAGTACTACTGTTAATAATATTTGCAAAAACTAAAATGTATCTTATTTCTCTCAACTCCTACCTTTATTTCAATAGTTCTGTACGAGTGTGTTGTATACACGTGTTTGACTGTGCTGAACATCAATAAAGAAAACAATTATTATTTACTTCTCTTTGCTCCTCAACTCGGCCTGACCCCATAGACATTGGGTTCAAGATCTCGCTAGGTTGCCCTGCCTTTTATATTGCTAGCTTGTGCTCTGCTAATTCCCTTCCCCATTGTGAGCACACTGAGGTGTCCCCCAAGGGACCCCAGAAATCAGGGTAACATCGCCATATGTTGACAAGCAACCTGAAAGCACATACAACCTTGCACAGTTTGCTGAAGAGGCTGTGAAGTTTCCAGAGGAAAAAAGTTTGCAGAAGAGGCGCCGTAATTTGCAGGCTTTGGAAAAGGGGAATTCCAAGGGGCACCTTCGTGTCTTATTCTTTCCGCCAGCTCCAAATGCCTCCAACGTGCCAAACGCGGGGACAGCTGGTGAGTGTTATCTGGATGCATCTCTCCACCGCCCTCTTGTTCTAATAATAGACCTGCCTTTCATCCCTTGGACATTCAGCCTCTCTCTTTTGCAATCCCATTCTGCCCTCCTGGTTTCAGTGCGGAGGAGATCAGGGACCACCAAGAGCAATTTGGGCCCCAGTGAATTTTTTGAGGGGCACCCCCAGTGTTTGCCAGCAGCAGATCTCCCCAAGAGCTGCTGGGGGGTTGACCGTGGGAAGGCAGGTAAGGACCTCTGAGCCAGGATGGCGACTTTGGGCTGGGCATGAGAGAGGCTCCTGGATGTGCATGAAAAGGAGGTTTTAAGAAGGGGGTCTTCTCCCACTGCTACCCTCCTTCCTTCCCTCCCTCCCTAATTTCCTGGGGGCTGAGAAGGGACTCTGGAGGACTGAAGGGCCCCGGGAGAGGCTTAGGGAGCTGGGGATGTCTCGCCTGGAGAAGAGAAGGTTAAGAGGTGACATCATAGCCATGTTCAAATGCTTGAAGGAATGTCATACGGAGGATGGTGCAAGCCTGTTTTCTGCTGCTCTGGAGACTAGGAGATGGAGCAACGGCTTCAAATGACAGGAAAAGAGATGCCGCCTAAACTTCCTGACAGTAAGGACAGTGCAACAGTGGAATCTGCTGCTGCCTCCATGGAGTGTGGTGGAGTCTCCTCCTTCTTTGAAGGTTTTTAAACACGGTCATCTGTCAAAAGGAAGGTTTGATTGTGTCTTGCTGCACAGCTGAGTGGGGGGAGACTGGATGGATCTCTTCCAACTCTATCATTCTATGATGTCTGGGGGATCTCCTGGTAGACACACCTAGACCATTTCCGCACGAGACTGTTATAGCCTTCGATTCCACTTTCAAATCCTATGGAATCCTGGGGTTTGCAGTTTCGGAGGGGGCCAGCTGCAAACCCCAGGATTCCGTAGGATGTTGAAAGTGGAATCGAAGCGCCATATCAGTCTCATACAGAAATGGCCCTAGAGGATTCCCAGAGGCAAGGAAGGCGGGTGGACAGGGCAGGAGGAGGGGATGTTGGAGGACTTTGATGTGGTGAGTTGTTGTGTGCCATCAAGTTGTTTCTGATTTACGGCAACCCTAAGAAGATCATACCCCCTGGGTTTTTCTTGGCAAGATTTGTTCAGAGGGGGTTTGCCTTTGCCTTCATCTAAGGCTGAGAGAATGGGACTTGCTCAAGGTCACCCAGTGGCTTTTCACGGCTGGGCAACGGTTCAAACCCTGGTCTCCAGCCCTCAAACCACGACAACATGCTGGGTCTTCCCTGTGATATCACCTTGCAGTTTTTCTCACATCCCTGCAACTCAACTCTGACTTACAACAACCCTATTGTAGTGTTTTGTGGGCAAGATTTGTTCTGAGAGATCTGGCTTTTGCTTCTCTCTGAGGTTGAAAGAATGGGACTTGTTCAAAGTCACCCAGTGGGTTTCCATCACTGATACCACAAAATCACCCTGGCTCTCTGGTGTTGCGGGCGGGAAGGAAGAAATGGGGAAGATGGAGCCAGCTTGTTTTCTGCTGCTCCAGGGACTAGGACATGAACCAATGGATGCAACAGGAGCCCTGGTGTCACAGTGGTTAAATGCCAGTACTGCAAGCCACAAGGTTGTGAGTTCGATCCTGCCCGGCTCCAAGGTTGACTCAGCCTTCCATCCTTTCGCAGGTCGGTAAAATGAGTACCCAGCTTGTTGGGGGCATGTACAGAAATGTTTCGAAATACATGCTATTTGTAAGTTGTTCGCCGCCTCGATCCATATGGAGAGGCAGGATACAAATAAATAATAAAAAAAAATTGCAAGAAAAGCTATTCCTCCCAAACATGAGGAACTTCTGGACTGTAAGAGCTGTTTGAGAGTAGAATAATTGTGTCAGAGGGTGGAGGGCTCCTCCATTTTTGGAAGTCTCTAAATAGAGTTTGGATAGGCATTTTTCAGGAGTGTTGTAGTTGTATATCCCTGCATAGTCGGGGGTTGGACTAGATGGCCCTTCTGGTCTCTTTGAATTCTATGATTCTATGAGGGTGCTTTGATTATGTCTTCTTGCACAGCAGAAGATGCACACTGTATTTTAATATTGTGATATCTTTAATATTGCTTTGTTCCATTTAATGTTGCTTTATGCTCTTTTATATTTGGCTTATATGTATGTATCAGTTTGCTTTGTATTAAATTGCATTGCTTTTTTAAAAATCTTATATCTGGATAATTAGTTTTGCAATTGTGTTGCATAGTTGCATGCAGGGTTCTGTTGCACAAATAGTTCATAGTTGTATTATCCCCTCCTTCCTGTGTGTGTGTGTGTGTGCGTCTGTACAGGCTAAGCATCCGTAATCCAAAAATCCAAAATCCAAACCTCTCCAAAATCCATAACGGGTGGCTGAGTTAGTGACACCTTTGCTTTCTGAGGATTTGATATAGAAAAATGTTGTTTCTTGTACACAGTTACTAAAAATATTGTATGAAGGTAATTTCAGGCTATGTGTAAAAGGCGTATGTGAAACGTAAATGAATTCCATGTTTAGACTTGGGTTCGATCTTGAAGATATCTCATTATGTATATGCAAATATTCCAAAATCTGGGGAAAAACCCATAATCTCAAACACTTCTGGTCCCCAGCATTTCAGATAAGAAATACTCAAGCCGTATGGTGTGACAACCAGCACGTTGTAGTGATTTGAGTGTTAGAGTACAACCCTGGAGACCAGAGTTCGATTCCCTTCTTGGCCACGGAAACCCACTAAGTGACCTTGGGCACATCACATACTAGCCATTTCCTCACTAGACTGTTATAGCGCTATGATTCCACTTGCAACATCCTATGGAATCCTGGGGTTTTCAGTTTCGGGAGGGGCCGGCTGGATTCCATAGGATGTTGAAGTGGAATCATAGCGCTATAACAGTCTAGTGCGGAAATGGCCACTCTCAGCCAAAGAAAGCCCTATGATAGGTTCACCTTATCGTTGCACTTCAATGCACAAAACAGCATCAATTGCACACTTTTGGTAGAGCTAGCTGTTTTTATATATTTTATTTAATACCTTTGTATGCTGCCTTTCGCCCACAGTGAAATTCAAGGTGGCTTGCAGTACACTCAAAAATAGAAATATAATTACAATAACATTTTAAACCAACCACATTACTCTGGCCCCACTCAGAAAAGCATTTACAGCTTTACATTTTGAGCATATGCCATCCACCTATCTGCAGGGAAGATGCAATAATATTACTGTTTCTCGAAGACTTTGTATCTGGGAGCCTGGGAAAGCGGAGGACATTCAACACTATTGCAACGCCCTCGCTATATGTCCCCTAGACAAAAGTTTCTTAATAATATTCTCCACTCTTTTTCCAATCGACCTCTCCTTGAGCAGATTTGCATCCTTTTGGCTGTTAATAATGTATATATCACTGTTATGGTTGCAGAATTTGCTTTGGCTGCAAGCAAGTTAAGATTCAGAATCATAGAACCATAGAGTTGGAAGAGACCCCAGGGGCCATCCAGTCAAACCCCTGCCATACGGGAACACTCACTCAAAGCACTCCCCACAAATGGCCATCCAGCCTCTGTTTAAAAACCTCCAAAGCAACTGATTTTACCATACTCCATTGAGGCAGCAGCATATTCCACTGTCAAACTGCTCTCACCATCAGCAAGTTCTTCCTAACGTTTAGATGGAATCTCTTTTCCTAAAGTTTGAAGCCATTGCTCCATGTCCTAGTCTTTGGAGCAGCAGAAAACAAGCTTGCCCCACCTTCAACATGAAAATTTAGACATCAAAATCATTCATAACAATCTATAGCAGGGCAACAAAGATTCCCTACCTGGGAGTTTCAGAAGGCACATGAATGTGATTTTCTACTGTTGCAGTTTTATATTTTCTGTATTACTTAATTACTATTTGTTTTCTGTTTTAAATTCATAGCTGTTAATGGCTTTTTTTCCTTAATCAAATTGACTTGTGATGGCTTATAGCTTTAAGCCAAAGCTCTCCAACTTTTCATGTTGGTGACACACTTTTTAGATATGCATCATTTCACGACACAGTAATTCAGTAAGTAATTCAGATGTGGAGGCAGCCCCTTCGCCTAAGCCTGGCCTGCTGCCTCCACCTTCCTTTTGGGGGCCATTTCCGCACTAGCCTGTTATAGTGCAATTATTCCACTTTCAACATCCTATGGAATCCTGGGGTTTGCAGAGGCCAGTTTCTAGCTGGCCCCTCCCTAAACTGCAAACCCCAGGATTCCATAGGATGTTGAAAGTGGAATAATTGCGCTATAACTGTCTAGTGCGGAAATGGCCACAGTTTGGAAAGCTCTTTAAGCAATAAAGACAATAAGAGCAGTATAGCATCATTTTGAAAACCTTCAAAAGTTAATATGTTTTAAAAAAAACCCAATAAAAATAAGAAGCTCTCTTTCTCACACTCCTGTTGTTTTACTCGTAAAGTGCTATGGGCATTGATGGCACTATGCAAACCATAGTAAGAGTGATGATAGCGATGCACCAGGAAAACTCTTCTTTTTTTTTTTTTTTTCCTGATTCTCTTCCTTTTAGACAAAGCAAGGCATGGCTCCTCTGCCCGCTGGAGGGGAAGGGGAGGCTCGGGCTTTGCACGAGGGGTGTGACACACGGATGGCTGGCTTCCCCGAGCTGTCAAGAAGCCCCCGCTGTCACCACTGACAGCTGCTACCCGTGTCCATGGAAACAGTGCTGGGCCGCCCGGGAAGAAGGCAGGATCAGACAGTCGAGGGAAGGAACCTGACTGACAAAGGATCCCACGCCATCGCCGGAGGACTCCGTGGCACCGGGCAGGGCGAAGGAGCCGGGCATATGTGACCCACGCGAGGATTTTAACCCACTCTTTGGCCCTGTGGATTTCTTCTGTGCCGGAGAGGGCGAGGCTGAACTGGGAAGGAGAGAAGCAACATGTTGCTGAGTTCTCCTGTGGTGGGAAGGAGCCTGGAAGCATCTGTCTGATCCTCTCTGGGAGCAGGTGGCCCAGAGGGGGGTCTCCGCCCTTGGATGCCCGCTGAAAATAGAAGAGATAATCTGCGGGTGCCCCCCTGCCCTTCTTCTGGAGCGGCAGAGAAAGCAAACTGCAAAGGAGCGGCCGATGCCAGCAGCCTGTTGATCTTAGGACCTGTTTTCTGAAGAAGGGTGTTTCAAGCACCTTGGAAGGGAAAGAGGACAAAAGCTGGTGCTCTCAGGGTACCATCTCCCCACCAAACTCTGGTGGGAGTCCTCCCTCTTCTCCGGGATTTGGCTCCCATTAAGCCACAGCAAGACCTCGCTCTGCTTGAACTTCAACTGGGCGACAGGGAGACTATCGGCAAGACCTCAGAATGACAGGTAAGCGGAGAGATGCGGCTACCGCAGGTGGTCAGCACCGGCCAAACCAGAGCCCAGAGTCAACTGCCCTCACCTGTTGCTTGACGCCCTGTACAAGCTGTGCTTTGGTTTTGCTTCCTCTCCAGTTCCAGGTGCACTAGGAGTGAGACTTCTGCTGCCATGTGCCTTCCTGTAGTTTATCCTTCCCAAAATGATGGTTGCCACCTCTCCCATTTTGGGACAGGACAAAGCACGAGGATTATGAGTCTCCGTAAATAACCTGGAACTAGGAAGGAGTGCTTTATGGAGAAGGCTTTTGTGAAAATCAGGGGTGGGGCTCAACCCTCCAGAGGCGGCTAGACTGACCCAATTTGGCAGGGAGAGACCAAGTTAATGCTTTGCTGTCCCACTTTTTCAACTGCTTTTAAATGTCCTGGGTCATTTCTGCACTAGACTGTTTTAGTGCTATTATTCCACTTTCAACATCCTATGGAATCCTGGGGTTTGCAGAGGCCCCTCCCTAAACGGCAAACCCCAGGATTCCATAGGATGTTGAAAGTGGAATAATAGTGCTATAACAGGCTCATGTGGCAACGGCACTGGTTTCTTTCTCCTCTTTCCACCTTCCTACTTTGTCCTCAACTTACTTCAATTGCCAAAAACGGAGACCAAAGTGCAAATGGAGTTTGCACTCCTTTAACTTTAGCTGCAGGGAAAGGAGATCTTTTGCCAAATCTTCCCAGTAAGATCTGGGAAAAGCAAACTGCTGCCACCTCTCTTAGCTTCCCTGTTCTTCCTTGTTACATATATATATTTGCCATCTTCACCCCTCTCCAAAGTTGCTTGGCCACATCTGTCCTGATTTTCATCTGTGAAATGTTGGAGGGTATGTTGGACAGCCCCAGTCCCCACAGACAATGGTGGGGAATGATGGGATTTGCAGTCCAATTTTAAAGATGCAGAAGGCTGCATGCTTCTTACCTCTCAGCTAAATCAAAGTGATGTCACCAGTCTTGTGGGAAAGGTAGGTATGAATAAAGTGATTAGTTGATTGCTTGCTCCTGCGAGCGCAGAACCATTGAAACAATGGGGAATTTTGCAAATCATCACTTGTGTTTGTCCCATTGATTCACTCCATTTGCTGTAGCCGAGTGTGTGTTAGTTGGATTTAGGCCTTTGAATCCACAGTTTCTTTGGTTAGTCGTTTTATTTTGTTGTTTTTGCTGTTGGTTTTGATACTGTTTTAGATCTGATGGATGTCTTAGGTGATCATTGACAAGTAGCTTTGTTGGACGCTTTGAGTTTTCCCAAGAAAAGGAGCAAAAAAACAGCCTTCCCAGTGGCCACAAGATGCTTTGGACTACAATGCCCATCAGCCTTAAAGTCACCCTAAGAAATAATAATAACGAGGGTGTTATTGTGGCAAAGAGGCTGGCCACAACCCTGTCGGTGTCTACTCAGAAGTAAATCCCACCAAGTTCAATTAGTCTTACTAACTATTAATTTTTACAAATCCCATGTTTCCATCGGAGTCACCCAGGGTTATGGGCAGGAACATTAGGGCATGGCCCTCCTCAAATAAAAATTCCACCCCCAATAAAATTTTCTTTGAGTCCTCACATTTCAAGCAATGCAATAACGTAAAACTTCAGTTGAGCATTTGAAAGTTCAGGCAAAGTGATCGCAAAGAAATGATAGCGTCATAGAACAGAAACAGAATCTTAGAGCTGGAAGAGACCCCAAGGGGCCATCCAGTCCAACCCCCTTCTGCCATGAAGGAAGACCCAATCAAAGCATTGCCTTTGACAGATGGACATCCAACCTCTCTTTAAAATCCCCCAAAGAAGGAGACTTCACCGTGCTCCCAGGCAGCAGCAGATTCCATTGTCAAACTGTTCTCACCAGCAAGAATTTCTTCCTCATGTTTAGGGGGAATCTGTTTTCTTGTAGTTTGAATCCATTGATTGTTCCGTTTCCTGGTGTCTGGAGCAGCAGAAAACAGGCTTGCCCCATCTTCCATGTGGTATCCCTTCAAATATTTAAACATGGCCATCGTGTCCCCTCTTAACCTTCTTTTCATCAGGCTAAACACACCCAGCTCACTGATAACATTTCCGCACAATACTTTTATAGCGCAATGATGCCATTGCAACCTCCTATGGAATCCTGGGGTTTGCAGTTTTGGGAGGGGCCAGCCGGCCCCTCCCAAAACTGCAAACCCCAGGATTCCATAGGAGGTTGCAAGTGGCATCATCGCGCTATAACAGTCTAGTGCAGAAATGGCCTAGGAATTGGCTTTAGGTCATGGTTATAAATTTGATGTGGAAAGCACCAGTGTTGCATTGATACTTCCCATCGTCATGACTTGTTTGCGCAACTCTTTAGCACTGACTCCACCTGGGAGTTGGGTTCGAGATTTCCCTCCATTGTTCATGTGTTCATTAAGGTATTTATATCCAATTCTATAAGCACAGATTTCTGGTCAGGAGCCAGACAGTGAAACCATATGATCTGATTTATGAATCACTGTGAACAATTTAGCAAGACAAGGCAATATACAAAATTCCACCACAGGTCAGGTTCAGGATGTGGGGGCACTTCCCCAAAAAACTTGGGGGAAACCCAGGTTTCAGCTTTGCTCACAAATGAGGCCAGCATCACTGCCCAAACAATTCTCTTCTCCAGGCTAAACATCCCCAGCTCCCTAAGCTGCTCATCAGAGGACTTCATAGTTTCCAAACTGCATGGCTCTTCTGAGGCTGACTAGCCCAAGGTTGAGTCTATGGTTGAGTCGGGATTCGAACCCTGGTCTCCCAGAGTCCTCATGCAACACAGAAACCACTGTACCGAGCTTGGTCTTAAAGGTAGGGTTTGCTTGGCAAGGTTTCTTCAAAGAAGCTTTGCCATTGCCTGCCTCGAGCTGGAGAGTGTAGCTTGTCCAAGGGTCACTCTTACCATCAGGAAGTTCTTCTTCACGTTTAGGTGGAATCTCTTGTCCTGTAGCTTGAAGCCGTTGTTCCCTGTCCTAGTCTCTGGAGCAGCAGAAAGCTGACTTGCTCCATCCTTCATATGACAGCACTTCAAATATTTAAACATAGCTATCATATTGCTTCTTCACCTTCTCTTCTCCATGCTAAACATCCCCAGCTCCCTAAACTTCATCTCCTAGGGCTTCATGGTTTCTAGTCCTTTGACCATTTTGGTTACCCTCCTCTGGACACCTTCTAGCTTGTCAATACCTTTCCAGAACTGTGGTGCCCAGAACTGGACACAGGATTATTCCAGGTGGGATCAGACCAAGGCAGAAGAAAGTGGGGCTGTTACTTCCATAGTACCACTAGCGGGACTATTACTTGTGTAAGAGACCAGTAGGATTATACTCTATTCTGCATTGGTTAGGTCTCATTTGGAATCCTATGTCCAGTTCTGGGCATCTCAATTCAAGGATATCGACAAGCCGGAACATGTCCAGAGGAGGGCGACCAAAATGGTGAAGGGTCTGGAAGCCCTACAAGGAGCAGCTTAGGGATCTGGGTATGTTTAGTCTGCAGAAGAGAAGGTTAAGAGGGGACATGAGAGCCATGTTTAAATATTTGAAAGGATGTCATGTTGAGGAGGGAGAAGGCTTGTTCTCTGCTGCTCCAGAAACTAGGATAAGGAGCAATGGATTCAAGCTGCAGGAAAGGAGATTCCACTTGAACCTCAAGAAGAACTTCCTGACAGTCAGAGCTGTCTGGCAGTGGAATCTGGTGCCTTGGAGTGTGGTGGAGTCTCCGTCTTCTTTGGAGGTTTTTAAGCAGAGGCTGTCAAAGCAAGGGCTTTGACTGTGTCATGCCAAAGGACCTCAAGCCCTGGCTTTGTGTCTCTTTGGGGCAGTCGTGGTGCCCTCCTGCATTGCCATTGCCACGTTGTGGGGCGAGCATCTCATCAGATGTCTCTTAATGCTAGCTCTGTGAGCCAACCTGCAGGCGGGAAGTCCATTGATTTGAACAAGCAGGAGACATCGATGCCAGGAGACTGCTGTTGTCCTGCGTGGCCGAGACTGCTGGTGGTGTGTGAGGTTTGGGTCTTGTCTCCTTCCAGATGGCATTTTTCAGCCACTCGGTTGGCACACAGCTCTCCAGATTTGTGCTCTCAATGGACACACCATCTGCTGTGGGCCTATTAAGGCCATGCATTTAAAAAAGAAAAAAAAAACTGCAGAGTTTTCCTTCAATCTCTCTGCTGCAAGAGAGAGATAGAATCATAGAATCATAGAAATTCAGAGTTGGAAGAGACCACACAGGCCATCCAGTCCAACCCCCTGCCATGCAGGAACACCCTCAAATCAATCCCGACAGATGGCCATCCAGCCTCTGCTTAAAAACCTCCATGGAAAGAGACTCCACTACACTCCGAGGCAGCAGATTCCACTGCCAGACAGCCCTGACTGTCAGGAGGTTCAGGTGGAATCTCCTTTCCTGCAGCTTGAATCCATTGCTCCTTGTCCTGGTCTCTGGAGCAGCAGAAAACAAGCCTTCTCCTTCCTCTACGTGGCATCCCTTCAACTATTTAAACATGGCTATCATGTCCCGTCTTAACCTCCTCTTCTGCAGACTAAACATACCCAGCTCTCTAAGTCTATCCTCATAGGGCTTCATGGCTTCCAGGCCTCTCACCATTTTGGTCGCCCTCCTCTGGACCTGCTCCAGCTTGTCAATATCCTTCTTGAGTTGGGGTATCCAGAAGTGGACACAGTATTTGAGATGGGGTCTAACCAAAGCAGAGTAGGGTGGTACCAGTACCTCCCTCGATCGAGACACCATACTCCTATTGATGCAGCCGAGAATTGCATTGGCTTTCTTGGCTGCCGCATCACACTGCTGACTCATGTTCAGCTTGTGGTCTATGAAGACTCCTAGATCCCTTTCACAGGTACTACTATCCAGCCACGTGTCCCCCATCCTATATTTGTGGATTCCATTATTTCTGCCTAAGTGTAGGACCTTACACTTCTCTCTGTTGAATTTCATTTTGTTCGCCCTGGCCCAGCTCTCCAATCTATCCAGGTCATTTTGAATTTTGATCCTGTCCTCTGGCGTATTAGCAACCCCTCCCAATTTGGTGTCATCTGCAGATGAAGCTGAGTTGCTGATATACACATTGGGAGCGGCTTTCACGAACCCCAGATCCCCTCAATTTCTCAGCAAAATCACAGAAACGAATACGATCAAAAGCCAGATTTTAATTAGAGACCCAGCTCCCTGAAGAGCAGGTCTCTGAGTCATCCTTCCCTGTCACTTAATAATTGCAAGCTAGGTGCTGGTTTCGTGGCAGCCCGGCTTAGCATCTGAGACAGGTTGACAGCTGAATATGAGCTCCTCCTGAGACATCTGCTGACAAGCGTCACCTTTGTCACCGCCTCCAGAAATCCCTCTCCCATTCTTTGTATGCCCTCCTCTCTGGAGGCCTCCATTAATTTGTCCGAGAGCAGAAACTGGACAATAGGTTCTTTCTAACTCTACAAAATCAAAGGCCATTTCCACACTGGACTGTTATAGCACTATTATTCCACTTGCAACATCCTATGGAATCCTGGGGTTTGCAGTTTCGGGAGGGACTGGCCGGCCCTTTCCAAAACTGCAAACCCCAGGATTCCAGAGGATGTTGCAAGTGGAATAATAGCCCTATAACAGTCCAGTGTGAAATGGGTCATAGATTTGGGGATGACCGCAGGGGCCATCCAGTCCAACCCCCATGCAGAAAGACACAATCAAAGCACTTCCTTTGATAGATGGTCATCCAGCCTCTCTTTAAAAACCTCCAAAGAAGAAGATTGCACCATACTTCTAGGCAGCATGTTTCACTATCAAACTGATTTTGCTGTCCGAAAGTTCTTCCTATTGTTTAGGTAGAATCTCTTTTCCTGTCGTTTGAAGCTATTGCTCCATGTCCTGGTCTCTGGAGCAGCAGAAAACAAGCTTGCTCCATCTTCCATATGACATCCCTTCAAATTTTTAAACAAATATTGAAAGCCTGGAGAAGAGAAGGTTTAGAGGTGACATGATGGCTATGTTTAAATATTTGAAGGGATGTCATATGGAAGATGGAGCGAGCTTGTTTTTTGCTGCTTCAGAGTCTAGAACACGGAGCAGTGCATTCAAATTTCAGGAAGATAATTCCATCTTAATGTTAGGAAGGACTTCCTGATGGTAAGAGCAGTTTGACAGTGGAATATGCTTCCTCAGTGGAATGTGGTGGAGTCTCCTCCTTCTTTGGAGGTTTTTAAGCAGAGGCTGTCAAAGCAAGGGCTTTGATTGTGTCATCCTGTGCGGCAGAATGGGGTTGGAATGGATCACCCTTGGGGTCTCTTTCAGCTCTATGATTCTATCATTCTATTTTTTCTTCTCCTCGCTCTCTCCCTTGACTGAGTTAACTGAGGCCATTTTTGCAGTACGCTGTTATAATGCTGTTCTTCCACTTTCAATATTCTGTGGAATTCTGGCTGAACTCTCTGGCTGAGAATTCTAAAGGCCCCCTCCCTAAACTGCAAACCCCCAGATTCCATAGGATGTTGCAAGTGGAATAATAGCGCTATAGCAGTATAGTGTGGAAATGGCCTGACTGCAAACTACTTTTGCACTTTGCACTTAGTTTGAAGCAACTGAAGTAAGCAGAGGACGAAGGGGGCAAATGAGAGGAGGAAAGAAAAATCGGGATATTTTGAAAGCAGCTAAAAAAGTGGGATGACAGGGAATTGATTGGGAAGGGAATTGATTGAGACTGTCCTTTCCACATTGGGACAGTTGGAGGGGATATATTCCCAGCTCTTGCCAGTGCAAAACTACCCTTTCCAACATAGAAGAGCTGAATTAGCATCCTTTCCTTTGGCCAAGCTAAAACAAATGAAATGAAAATGGCTCGAGTCTGGCTTTTTGCAGCTTTTATCTTTGTTTAATATGACATTTCCCACTCCCCTCGGGGCCATTTGCTTTCAAGTCCCGAGTCCAGTGTATTAAAAACACATCAGGCTCGGAGACGCGTATAAATGTTAATGACGCTTTCGAGCATGCTTCAGTGCTGGAGGTGGCAGATTTCTCAGAGGAGGGGGATGGAAAAGGAAGCAGCGGCTGGTAGATGAGCTCGGTGTTGGTGCAATCCACGGTCTTTCCCTTCCTCTATTTTACTGCCAGGGATGTAAATACCAGTAGGCAGAGGAAATGACCCAGCCTCTGCAGAATGTGGCTCCCTAGACTGCATTTAGCTAAAGCTGCTGGTTAGAATGTGATGCTGACAACGCCAGGGGACAAGGGTTGTGGTTGTGGTTGCAATTGAAACCTATGCACCCCTCTTTGGATGTGGGGGTACCTAACTCAGTGTTGTAGCACCATGGATGGAAAGAACAAGCTTTCATAGGTATTATTCAAGGGTATAATGGGGGGGCAGGGCTAGAAAGGAGGGTTTGGCCCCCCAAAATAATGTTTTAGCTCCCCCAATGAAATTTTCATCAGTTGCCAAACTGATAGTGTAGTTGGGAGCAGGAAATGAGACACTGAAAATCATTCCCACCTAGAACACTTCTGTTTCTTGGGTTTGCATTCCACTGAGTCATTTTTCCCTGCTCATTTTCCTGAGATGCTTAAACTTATTTCTAAAGACTTGATTGAATTTTAAGTTAAAAATTTAGGAACTGAAGGAAAATATCATGTGTGTGTGTGGTTAGAATCCTTATTTATATGAGACAGTGGTGTGATGCGGCAGCTAAAAAGGCCAATATGATTCGAGGCTGCATGAATAGGAGTCTAGTGTCTAGGTCAAGGGAATTAATAGCCCCACTCCGTTCTACTTTGATCAGACCTCACATGGAATACTGTTTCTAGTTCAGAGCACTATAGTTCAAGAAGGATATTGACAAGTTAGAGTGTGTCCAGAGGAAGGTGACCAAAATGGTAGAAAGCCTGGAAACCTTGAAGTTCTATGAGGAGTGGTTGAGGGAGCTGCATGGGTTTAGCCTGGAGAAGAGAAAGTTAAGAGGAGGCACGATAGCCATGTTTAAATATTTGAATCATAGAATCATAGAATGTAGAGTTGGAAGAGACCCCAGGGGCCATCCAGTCCAACCCCCTGCCATGCAGGAACACCCTCAAAGCACTTCCGACAGATGGCCATCAAGCCTCTGCTTAAAAACCTCCAAGGAAGGAGACTCCACTACACTCCGAGGCAGCAGATTCCATTGCCGGACAGCCCTGACTGTCAGGAAGTTCTTCCTGAGGTTCAGGTGGAATCTCCTTTCCTGCAGCTTGAATCCATTGCTCCTTGTCCTGGTCTCTGGAGCAGCAGAAAACAAGCCCTCTCCTTCCTCTATGTGGCATCCCTTCAAATATTTAAACATGGCTCTCATGTCCCCTCTTAACCTTCTCTTCTGCAGACTAAACATACTCAGCTCCATCAGCTGGACGGAACTGGCAGAAACGGTCAAAACTTTTCATAGAATCATAGAATCATAGAAATGTAGAGTTGGAAGAGACCCCAGGGGCCATCCAGTCCAACCCCCTGCCATGCAGGAACACCCTCAAAGCGCTCCCGACAGATGACCATCTAGCCTCTGCTTAAAAACCTCCAAAGAAGGAGACTCCACTACACTTCGAGGCAGCAGATTCCGCTGCCGGACAGCCCTGACCATCAGGAAGTTCTTCCTGAGGTTCAGGTGGAATCTCCTTTCCTGCAGCTTGAATCCATTGCTCCTTGTCCTGGTCTCTGGAGCAGCGGAAAACAAGCCCACTCCCTCCTCTACATGGCATCCCTTCAAATCTTTAAACATGGCTATCATGTCTTCTTCTGCAGTGATGACGGGATGTCACACACTCTCAGCCCCAGAAATCCCAGTGATAGGTTTGCCTTAGGGTTGCCATAAGTCGGAAATGACTTGAAGGCACACAAAAGCAAGAACATATGGGGGATTGTTTTCTGTTGCTCCAGAGATGAGGACAATATGGAGCGATCGCTTCAAACTCCAGATAAGGAGATTCCACCTGAAGGTTAAGAGAAACTTCCTGAAGGTAAGGGCAGTTCAGTAGTGCGACCTCAATGGAGTGTCATATCATATCATGATATGATCTTATGCACGCCCCTCTAGAGAAGCAGTTGGATGTTACTGTCCACTGCAAGATGTCCACTTCCCTTTTAAGGCTGTGGGAGTAGAGTTAGCTGCTCATGGGCGAACATTGTACCTACAGGCATCCCATGCAGATGTCTGCACATTCTGCAGTGCCTGTGTCTGCACATTGCCTTTGGTACAAGGATATACATGTCTCTTTGCTGGTGCATTCAGTTGTACCTTTGGCATCTCGGTTCATTGTTACAACACTGCCATTTGACACAAAGTTTGCACAGCACAATGGATGCATCATTCTCTTTGCAAAGAGTTACACTATGCAACTTGGGAGGCTGGATCTTGCTGTAAAATGGAAGCAGAGGGAAAGGAGTGGCTCAGAGTTTCTCAGGCAGGGTTCTGTGAAAAGTTGTTAGAGGTTCCATAAAAACTCTCATTTAACTCCATCCCTCTCCTTTTTTTTAAATTGTAGATATAATCATTTTAATGCAAGGCTTTCCCAAGACCTGAAAATTATTTCAAGGGTTCTTCCCAGGTAGAAACATTGCCAAAGTCTTATCTGGATGCTTTTAGAGATCTCTAGCCATGTGGTGCCCAAGTTATTTTATATTTATTTATTAAAACAAAACAAAACAGGTTAACCGTCTTTCCAATAAAATTGAAGGGCCGAACTAGAGCGAATGTTGGCTTGTTGCATCTGCGATCTGAGGAATCCACACTGGCTTTTACTCTGAACTTTAAAAGGCCTCTGCAAGGTAATGAACTCCTGTAGGGGAATAGGGCTCAGCGCCTTGGACAGCTCTTTTACAGTTTGGACTATTGCTCAGAACGGATTCACCACTTCCAAAGGCACGAAAGTCGACCTCCTGTGACTCCCTTGACTCTCCAGATGACCCCTTGAAAATGCTCACATTTGGGTCTAAGTGGCCCCTCCACATTTGCAAGGGTTTGGGGCACAGAATCTTTGCAAACATGGAAAAATTGTGAACAATTCCTACCTGTGATCCCCTTCCCTTCCGGGGCTCCCCGTTCCCATTCCCTCACCTTTTGCACTGGCCCGTGAGCCTTTCTTTTCAACACAGGGGCCAGAGGCAAGGGAATGGGAGGGGGAGATCGAGGGCAGAAGGAAAGTGTGCCCTTGCTTTGCCCCCACTTCCCTTGCCTTTTCCCCGGGCACAGTAGCCTTCTTTTTTTGCCCTGGCAAAATGCAAGAGAATGGGAGGAGGAGAATGGAGGGGAGAGGCATGGGTACCTTCGTGAAGGTCAAATCTGAGTATGTGGAGGGAGAACTGTATCTCCTTTTTTTGCCCCCCCATCCCATTTCATCCTCCCCCGGGAAGCGTCTTCTGCTGCAATCTGTCTGGGAGCAGCCCAACCACGGCGCCCTGACAGCTGCTGATGGAGTTTGTGGGGGCCAAGTTCTGACAGGGCTGCATCTCCCAGAGGAAGGTACTTGACACCTGGAGCTGAGAACCCTGCGTCTGATCCTTGCAGCCCTCCCTGGGTGGGCAGCTACCTGTGTCTCCTTCCCATTTTGACAAGCTCCTTTGGCATTTTGGAAGACGAGCCTCCTGGGGGATGCAGAGGAGGAGGGCAGGAAGCCGTGGGGAGAGAAGAAGGGGATATCTACTGAGAGACTGGCACGTTCCAAAGCTGGCACATCGCTTCCCCGTAGGGGTCCCTGCCTCGCACCATCTGTGCCAGCTATTCTTTAACCCTCCCTTCATATCTGTCTCCCTCTCACTGTCTCACATACAAAAGAAAGACCAAAAATAGCCCAGAAGGAAAGCAGGAGGCAGCTTCCAGCAGAGAAAGCAAACCCTGGGGGCCCTTCTCTAGGCAGCTGCTCCCAAACAATCCCCCCTCTGCTGCTGCCATTCTAACAAGGCCTCCCTTCCCTCCTGCCCGCCTCCTGGATTAATGTTCCGGATGCCCTTCTTGGCATCTCCAAGGCCTCCCCTGGCAGCTTCCCCATGACCGATCAGGGCAGCGCCTGTTTATTCAATTTAGCAGAGGCAGCTCTTCCCTGCCAGTGAAACCTCACACCCAGCTTTGGCTGCCTTCCTCCCCTCCTCGCTTTGCTGAGGGCAATCTCCTTCAGTGAAGGTTGCAGAAAATGGGAAAGGGCGTGCGTGGCTGCAGCAAGGGAAGAAGATGCACCTGTATTTGTTTCCTGGCTGAAAAAGGAAATGCATCTCCCAACAGTCAGGAAAAGTGGTTGAGAAGAATGAGACAGAGGTGGGAATGTTATCCAGTTCTCTCGGATATCTGTTCAGCCTGAAATTTTTGAGGCAATTATCTGCACCAAAATACATGATTGGAAAAGCATGCTTTTTTCATGCAAAAACCACATTTTCCACACAACCACCCTTTATTTTTGTGCAAAACCTACTGTGTCCAGGTACTCGTGTGCCATCAGATTTGGCCGGTGACCTGGATGTTCAATCTGAATGAACGTGGGGGGCCTTCCCTGTGAGGTGTGTGTGTGTGTAAAAATGTGGAGGGAGGTTGCACAAAATAATCACAATTTTCATGCAAAAACAAAACAAGTCCCTACAGTAGCCAGATAACCATGTGCTTTTTGTGTGTGCGTGTGTGTGTCTGAAAATTTGCTTGGTTTTCTGGTTGTGCAATTTTGCACAAAAAAACCCACACAACGTCTGGACCCTCTGGGGGACAGAGTGCATAAAAATAGTTATTATTTTGCGCAACTCCCCCCAAAGAAACTCCAACAACACTTTTTTGCACACCCCCTTCCCAAGGCAAGGTGGGCATCTGGACCACCAGCCCATCTCTGATAGAAAACCTCAGAGGCTGCCTGGTGTGGAATGAAATCCTTGGACCATCTAGGTCATTTCTGCACTAGACTGTTATAGCATTATGATTCCACTTGCAACATCCTATGGAATCCTGGGGTTTGCAGTTTCAGGAGGGGCTGACTGGCCCCTCCCAAAACTACAAACCCCAGGATTCAATAGCATGTTGAAAGTGGAATCGTCGTGCTATAAGAGTGTAGTGCAGAAATAACTAATACTACCAACTCTGACTGGCAGCTGTGGCTGTGTCCAAGCTTTCAGGAAGGATTCTTTTCCTCCCTCTGTCCAGAGATCCTAGACATTCCCTCATAAAGGCCTCCCATCCATGTAAGTGCAAGGGCTGGCCATACTTTGCTTTTAGAAGATGAGACCAGGTGGGGTCAGGATCGTATGCTGGTATATCTCATCAAAGTGGAAGCATTCATTCTGGCAACCCTAGTTGTTGGAATCAAAATTTTTGGACTCTAAATCAGCAGGCCAACAACCAGACATAAGTCAACAATATGATGGAGAAGCCAAAAAGACCAAAGCAATTCTAGGCTGCATCAATAGGAACACAGTGCCTAGGTGGAGGGAAGTAATAGTCCCACTTTTTTGGCTTTCGTCAGACTTCACTTGGAATCCTGCGTCCAGTTTTGGGCACCACAACTCAAGAAGGATATTGACAAGGCGGAATGTGTCCAGGGAAGGGCGACCAAAATGGTCGAAGGCCGGGAAACCATGAAGCCCTAGGAGGACTGGCTTAAAGAGCTGGGGATGTTTAGCCTGGAGGCGAAAAGCTTAAGGCCATTTCCGCACTAGCCTGTTCTAGCGCGATGATTCCACTTTCAACATCCTCTGGAATCCTGGGGTTTGCAGAGGATGTTGAAAGTGGAATCATCATGCTATAACAGGCTAGTGCGGAATAGAGAGGACATGATAACCATGTTTAAATATTTGAAAGGATGTCACATGGAGGATGGAACAAGCTTGCTTTCTGCTGCTCCAGAGACTAGGATATGGAGCAATGGCTTCACATGACAGGAAAAGTGATCAAGAGCAGCCTGATAGCGGGTTCTGCTGCTGCCTCAGTGTGCGGTGGTATCTCCTTCTTTGGAGGTTTTTAAACAGAGGCTGGAAGGTCATTTGTTGGGAGATCTTTGTGTCTTCCTGCATGAAAGAACGGAGTTGGACTGGATGGCCCTTGGGGTCCTTTGCAACTCTACGATCCTGAGTTTCTAAATGTTCTTTTGAATAAGAATTCACCCAAAATCACACATTTAGACACCTAGGAAGCTGCTTTACACTGAGTCAGACCCTTGGTTCATCCAGATCAGTATTGTCCACTCTGTCTGTCGGTGTCTCTGCAGGGTTGGAGGCAGATCTCCTTCCTAGACCATTTCCGCACTACACTCTTATAGTGCAATTATTCCACCTTCAACAGCCTATGAATCCTGAGGTTTGCAGTTTTGGGAGGGGCCAGTCAGCCCCTCCCAAAACTGCAAACCCAGGGATTCCATAGGATTTTGAAAGTGGAATAATCACACTACAAGAGTGTAGTGCGAAATGGTCCCTTAGTCTTAGCAGGAGATGCTTAGAGGCTCAACTTGGGCATTTCTATGCTGGAACGTGGGAAGTTGCTCTTATACTGCGATACAGGCCTTTGGTCCATCCAGAGCAGTACTTCCAGCTCTGACCGGTAGCATGGCTCCCTCTAGGATTTCCGACAGGATTCTCCCAGCCCTACTAATAGATCCCTGACATTCTCTCTTGTTGGTTTCCCATCCAAAAAAAACTGCCCTCACCCTGCTTAGCTTCTGACTTGATCGAATGAGATCAGGTGGTGTATCTCCCAGTATTGTCATCTCTCTCAGCAATATCCCAGCAAAACATGATAGCCATTTTTAAATTTTTGAAAGGACGTCATAGGGACAATGGAGCAAGCTCATTTCCTTCTGCTCCAGAGACTAGGACATGGAGCAATGGCTTCAAACACAGGAAAAGCGCTTCCAGCTAAACATTAGGAAGAAGTTCCTAACAGTAAGAAGAACTTGACAGGGAAATCTACTGCTGCTGCCTGGGAGTATAAACTTTCCTTCTTTGGAGGTTTTTAAGCAGGGACTGGATGGTCATCTGCCAAAGGTGACTCTTTGATGGTGTCTTCCTGAATGGCAGAAGAGGGATTGGCTCTTGTGGTCTCTTCTAACTTGGCCCAGTGCTGTTCCATATCTTCATCAATGACTTGGATGAAGGAATAGAGGGCATGCTCATCAAGTTTGCAGATGACACCAAATTGGGAGGGGTTGCTAATACGCCAGAGGACAGGATCAGAATTCAAAATGACCTGGATAGGTTGGAGAGCTGGGCCAAGGCGAACAAAATGAAATTCAACAGAGAGAAGTGTGAGGTCCTGCACTTAGGTAGAAAAAATGGAATACAGAATATAGGATGGGGGACACGTGGCTGGATAGCAAGTAGTGTGAAAGGGATCTGGGAGTCTTCATAGACCACAAGCTGAACATGAGTCAGCAGTGTGATGCGGCAGCCAAGAAAGCCAATGCAATTCTCGGCTGCATCAATAGGAGTATGGTGTCTAGATCGAGGGAGGTACTGGTACCACCCTACTCTGCTTTGGTTAGACCTCATCTTGAATCGGTCATTCTGGGCACCCCAATTCAAGAAGGACATGGTCAAGCTGGAGCAAGTCCAGAGGAGGGCGACCAAAATGGTGAGGGCCTAGAAGCCATGCCCTATGAGGATAGACTTAGAGAGCTGGGGATGTTTAGTCTGCAGAAGAGAAGGTTAAGAGGGGACATGAGGGCCATGTTTAAATATTTGAAGGGATGCCATGTAGAGGAAGGAGGGGGCTTGTTTTCTGCTGCTCCAGAGACCAGGACAAGGAGCAATGGATTCAAGCTGCAGGAAAGGAGATTCCACCTGAACCTCAGGAAGAAATTCCTGACAGTCAGAGCTGTCCGGCAGTGGAATCTGCTGCCTCGGAGTGTAGTGGAATCTCCTTCTCTGGAGGTTTTTAAGCAGAGGCTGGATGGCCATCTGTTGGGAATGCTTTGAGGGTGTTCCTGCATGGCAGGGGGTTGGACTGGATGGCCCCTGGGTCTCTTCCAACCCTACATTTCTATGATTCTACGATTCTATGAAGGCCCATAACAAGATCAGCAGCAGCAACCCTGCTTTGCTTCCTAATTCAGATCCAGATTAGGTGCATTTCAAGCCGTGTAGCATCAGGCTGTACATGACCAATTCCTTTCATTTTTAACCCAGTTCCAAGGTCCGTGCTTCTGCACTGCTCCTCATCCACTGACGGTCCTAGCCTTTCACCTCTAGTTTTTAAGCCCAAGGTTTCAAAGATGTCTGGGAGGAGATGAGAGGCAAGAGGGGACCCAGGAAGCCCATGGGCTTGGGGTTGCCTCCAAAGGCTTCTTTCATCAACATCAACAAACAGGAGGAGAAGAGACAGGCGGAGAAAGAGACAGAGAGACAAAAATGAAGTGAGGGGAGATGGATTTCTAATAAGACAAAATGCGAGGGTTACTCAACCCTGAGCTGAGAAAGCAAAGAAGGGGAGTCAAGCAGGGAGCCCTTGAAGGAAAGGAGAAAACTGAGAAGAGGGGAAGGAAGAGAACGGAGCTGGGACAGCAGAAAATGTAGTCTTTGCAGCCCCCAAATCGGGAGAATTTGTCTACTTTCGCTGCCCCAGTTCAGGTTGTTTTTCTGCACAGTGAAGCAGCTCGGAGCTTGGGGAGGGCGGGCAAGGGAGGAGGAGGGCCGCAGACTTATCCAGGGCAGCTTGCAAGATTCGGGACACATCCTTCTCCTTCGAGACCAGAGGCGCAGCTGCTCCACTTGCCAGCCAGACCGGCCCCGCCGTCCGTCCGCTGGATGAGCACCACCATGGCGTGCCGGAGAGGCCTGATGGACTGCACGGCGGCAGCGGTGGATTGTCGCATTTGCAACGGTAATAGGGGCCACTTGAGGACAGATTGGGCATGCCGGAGAGCAGCATGGGGAAAGGTGGGAGCAAGAAGATGGGGCTGCAGGGAGAAGGAGAGCCGGGCCCCGTTTCTGCCCTCCGACACTGACTTCCTAGGTGGACCTGAGCATGACTCAGCCATGTTTCTTTTCTCTGGCTGGCAAGTTTTCTGTAATGAGGACAAACCTGACTGGAGGCTTTGCTCCTTGCAGCTAGAAAGCTTGTTCTTGATGCTAGATGTTTACAGTCTGGGTGGTCAAAAGTGTGGTCCAGGAAACAGAGTTCTAAAATCTGGGGGCAGCCACTGAGAAGGCCCTCTCCCTTGTTCCCATCAAACATGTCCAGGAAGGCAATAGGACAAAGTGAAAGGCCTCTTCCAACCGTCTCTGAGCAAGAACAGGATCATATAGGGAGATACTAACCCTGAAGTTTCCTGGACCTAAGCTGCAAACAGTACCAATGTGATTCTAGGCTGCATAATATGAAAGGGACCTGGGAGTCTTAATAGACTTCAAGCTGGACATGAGTCAGCATTGTGATGCAGCAGCTAAAAAAGTCAATATGATTCTGGGCTGAATCAATAAGAGTCTAGTGTCTAGGTCAAGGGAAGTGATGGTGCCACTCTATTCTGCTTTGGTCAGACCCCCACCTGGAATGCTATGTCCAGTTCAGGAAAGATATGGACAAGCTGGAAGGTGTCCAGAGGAGGGCAACCAAAATGGTAGAAGGCCTGGAAACCACGAAGCCCTGTGAGGAGCAGCTTAGGCAGCTGTGGATATTTAATATAAGAGAAGAGCAGGTGAAGTGGATATGATATAGAATCATAGAAATGTAGAGTTGGAAGAGACCCAGGGGCCATCCAGTCCAACCCCATTCTGCCATGCAGGAACACCCTCAAAGCTCCCCCTTTGAAAGATGGCCATCCAGCCTCTGCTTAAAAACCTCCAAGGAAGGAGACTCCACTACACTCTGAAGCAGCATATTCCTCTGCTGGACAGCCCTGACCGTCAGGAAGTTCTTCCTGAGGTTCAGGTGGAATCTCCTTTCCTGCAGCTTGAATCCATTGCTCCTTGTCCTGGTCTCTGGAGCAGCAGAAAACAAGCCCTCTCCCTCCTCTACGTGGCATCCCTTCAAATATTTAAACTGGCTCTCATGTCCCCTCTCAACCTTTTCTTCTGCAGACTAAACATCCCCAGCTCTCTAAGTCTATCCTCATAGGGCTTCATGGCTTCCAGGCCCCTCACCATTTTGGTCGCCCTCCTCTGGACTTGCTCCAGCTTGTCAATATCCCTCTTGAATTGGGGTGCCCAGAACTGGACACAGGTATTCCAGATGGGGTCTAACCAAAGCAGAGTAGAGTGGTACCAGTACCTCCCTCGATCTAGACACCATACTCCTATTGATGCAGCCAAGAATTGCATTGGCTTTCATGTTTAAATATTTGAAAGGATATGAAAGATGAGGCATGCTTGTTTTCTGCTGCCCTAGAAACTAGGACATGGAGCAATGGCTTCAAGCTGCAGGAAAAGAAATTCCACCTGAACATTAGGAAGAACTTCCTGAGGGTAAGAGCATTTCATCAGTGGCTGCTGCCTGGGAATGTAGTGGAGTCTTTTTCTTTGGAGGTTTACCTGGATGGCCCTTGTGGTCTCTTTCATTCTGCGTGACACTCTTATAGCACGAGTATTCCACTTTCAACCTCCTAGGGAATCCTGGGGTTTGCAGCTTCGAGAGGGGCTGGTTGGCCCCTCTTGAAGCTGCAAACCCCAGGATTCCCTAGGAGGTTGAAAGTGGAATACTCGCTATAAGAGTGTTGTGCAGAAAAGGCCATATGATTCTATGCCCAAAAACAAGTGATATCTCTGGGCACAGGTTCTGGTGTACTGTGTGTCCTAGGGAACGAGATATGCTATATTGCAAAGATGAAATCTTTCCTTAGATCCAGCGGTGTTTGGAGAGGAAGGCTGAACGCCCGCCCTGTGTGCTGAAACCCAAGTTTAGAAAGATGCAACATAAAGGGATTTTTTCCCCCTCCCTCTCTGGTGATTAGGGTGATACCCTAATAAAATGGGAAGGGGGGAGGTTCAGGACAGAGAGAGGAGAACACTTCTTTTATCCAGCATCAGATTAAAACTGTGGAACTCACTGCTACAAGTGAGTGCCGCTAACGGGAGTGGCTTTGGGTTGGGCAAATCCTTAGGGGATAAAGAGCTACTCATGAAAAGGGCTATACAAAGTAGAAGTGTTCCTGGTCATTGTGTCTTGAACAGAAAAATAGATAGATAGATAGATAGATAGATAGATAGATAGATAGATAGATAATAGATAGAAACAAGTACAAGTTTATTATTACGGCAAAAAGCCAGCAATAGATAGATAGATAGATAGATAGATAGATAGATAGATAGATTGATTTGGTACCAGAGCCAGAAATAATGTGTAAAAAATCGGGTTAAGAACATACAACACAAAAAAGAAGAGCAATTGAATAGGTTTCAGGAGACTTTTTGCCCAAAATTAAATATGCACATGTGGAATTAAATGAAAGCCTTGCATAACTAAACAAAAGCCTTTTGAAACTTTTGGAGACAGACTCCTTGATGATTTCGCCCGAAATGCATACAGAGATGACATTTTCATTCACCACCCTCCACATTTCTTATGATTTCCATTTTGTTGGCCAAAAATATAGATCTATACTTTTTTTTTATTTTACACATAATGGAGCTAGATGGTGAGGCAGGTTTATCCACCTTCCCCTTTTATTTCTGTTTTGCTGTCCATACATGCGCAGGAAGGGATCCTGGAGATAGCCTGCTGCCTTGCTTGTTGCAGTAGGATTGGCTCAAGTAGGGCCATTTCCGCACAGCCTGCTTATAGCACTATGATTCCACTTGCAACATCCTATGGAATCCTGGGGTTTGCAGTTGGGAGGGGCCGGCCTGCACCTCCAAACTGCAAAGCCCAGGATTCATAGGAGTTTCAGAGTGGAAATGCGCTAAACAGGTTGGTGCGGAAATGGCCTAGATTGTTGAGAACAATCCCATTCTTCCCAGTCAGCTGATGCACTATTCACTACAGATAATTTCTGCTGCAAGCTGAAAGCCTGAGTTTCTGCAGCAGTCCTCACTATCCTGTCAATGCTGATGCTGCTAGAAAAAGTGATTTAAATTACACAGAGGATGAGAGGGGGAAGGAAGGCTGGACCAGCAAAAAAAGACCTCATAAAAAAGAGCTTCTTTGTTAGAGATTTTGTTAACTGGGGTACAGTATCTGATTGGTTCCAGGACACGCACCCTCCACCGTGGATGCTCAAGTCCTATTAGGTACAATGATGTCCTTTCAGGTCGCAGGAAAGAGATTCCACCTGAACTTCCTGACAGTCAGAACTGTTTGGCAATGGAATCTGCTGCTGCCTCCATGGAGTGTGGTGGAGTCTCCTCCTTCTTTGGAGGTTTTTAAACAGAGGCTGGATGGCCATCTATTGCAAATGCTTTGATGGGTGTTCCTGCATGGCAGAATGGGGTTGGACTGGATGGCCCCTGGGTCTCTTCCAACTCTAGGATTCTATGATCCTATGTTGTAAAATGGCATCCCTTTCATAAAATAGCAAAATCAAAGCTTGCTTTTTGGACTTTTTAAAAAAAAACATTTTCAAGCTTTGTGGGTTGAATCCATGGATACAAAAGCCACAGATATGGAAGGCTGACTGCATGCTGATATGTTGCCTTCTGTATCAGAGGCAGTACGCCTTTGGCTGTAATCCGTTTGGTGTCTTATGCATGTGACACTTCCCCTACGGAAGCAGCCGGACATTTTGGTGTGGTGCGGAACATCTGCGTTCAGTTCAAGTTTCCAGAAATGGAGTTAAAACTATGGCGCCACTATGCATGCTGATGTGTATGTGATGCACATACAGAAGCCCATTTCATGTCCACGGCCATTTGAATGCACAGTCCAGTCGTGCAAGACTGCCATTCTGTTGGAGAGTCACATTGCACAAGGGGCGCATGATTCGGAAACTGGCACGAGGCCACCCTGATGTGGGATGTGGAATACTTGATAGCCTCCCAAAGTAGATCTGCCCCAACTCCCACATGGCAGCCACCAGCTTCCACAGAAAGTCTAGTGGCCCTCCTGGCCTGCGGGTAGGCTTTTCTTAGATGCCTGGATGGCCGTGGGGGAACAGAAGGTTAGGTGGGATATGGAATTTGGTCTGATCCAGGAGATCTTTATGATGTTGGCATACTTTCAGGTTTCACAGAACCTCCACCATGTGCTCACTCTCTCCTTCCTTCCTTCCTTCCTTCCTTCCTTCCTTCCTTCCTTCCTTCCTTCCTTCCCTCCTTCCTTCCTTCCTTCTTTCCTTCCTTCCTTCCTTCATTTTGAACCTGCACCTTCCTTTCATTCTTTTCTCCTTCCTTCCTACCTTTTAAACTTGCATCTGCACTTCCTTCCTTCGTTCCTTCGTTCCTCCATTCCTTCTTTCCTTCCCTCTTTCCTTCTGTCCTTCCTTCTGAACTTGTATCTTCCTTTCATTCTTTTTTCTTTCCTTCCTTCCTTTTGTCTAAACTTGCATCCGTCTGTCCTTCCTCCCTCCTTCCCTCCCTCTCCCTCTCTCCTTCCTTCCTTCCTTCCTTCCTTCCTTCCTTCCTTCCTTCCTTCCTTCCTTCCTTCCTTCCCTCCCTCTGTCTGTCTAAACTTGCCTCTGTCCTTCCTTCCTTCCTTCCTTCCTTCCTTCCTTCCTTCCTTCCTTCCTTCTAAACTTGCAACTGTCCTTCCTTCCTTCCCTCTCTCCCGTTCTTCTAAACTTGCATCTTCTTTTCATTCTTTTCTCCTCCTTTCCTTCCTTCTAAACTTGCAACTGTCTTTCCTTCCTTCCATCCTTCCTTCTGAACCTGCATCTTCCTTTCATTCTTTTCTCCTCCCTTCCTTCCTTCTAAATTTGCAACTGTCTTTCCTTCCTTACTTCCATTCTTCCTTCTGAACCTGCATCTTCCTGTCATTCTTTTCTCCTTCCTTCCTTCCTTCTTTCCTTCCTTCCTTCTATCTAAACTTGCACCTGTCATTCCTTCCTTGCTTCCCTCCTTCCTTCCTTCCTTCCTTCCTTCCTTCCTTCCTTCCTTCCTTCCTTCCTTCCGTCCATCCGTCTGTCTAAACTTGCCTCTGTCCGTCCTTCCTTCCTTCCTTCCTTCCTTCCTTCCTTCCTTCCTTCCTTCCTTCCTTCCCTGCTTCTAAACTTGCAACTGTCCTTCCTTCCTTCCCTCTCTCCCGTTCTTCTAAACTTGCATCTTCTTTTCATTCTTTTCTCCTCCTTTCCTTCCTTCTAAACTTGCAACTGTCTTTCCTTCCTTCCATCCTTCCTTCTGAACCTGCATCTTCCTTTCATTCTTTTCTCCTTCCTTCCTTCCTTCCTTCCTTCCTTCCTTCCTTCCTTCCTTCCTTCCTTCTGTCTAAACTTGCACCTGTCCTTCCTTCCTCCTTCCTTCCTTCTGAACCTGCATCTTCCTGTCATTCTTTTCTCCTTCCTTCTCCTTCCTTCCTTCCTTCCTTCCTTCCTTCCTTCCTTCCTTCCTTCCTTCCTTCCCCTCCTTCTAAACTTGCATCTTCCTTTCATTCTTTTCTCCTCCCTCCCTTCCTTCTAAATTTGCAACTGTCTTTCCTTCCTTACTTCCATTCTTCCTTCTGAACCTGCATCTTCCTGTCATTCTTTTCTCCTTCCTTCCTTCCTTCCTTCCTTCCTTCCTTCCTTCCTTCCTTCCTTCCTTCTTTCCTTCCTTCCTTCTATCTAAACTTGCACCTGTCATTCCTTCCTTGCTTCCCTCCTTCCTTCCTTCCTTCCTTCCTTCCTTCCTTCCTTCCATCCGTCTGTCTAAACTTGCCTCTGTCCGTCCTTCCTTCCTTCCTTCCTTCCTTCCTTCCTTCCTTCCTTCCTTCCTTCTTTCTAAACTTGCATCTGTCCTTCTCTCTCTCTCTCTCTTTCCAAACGGGCCCCCCCTCCTCTACACCCTGCAGCCCTCCCCTCCTTTTCAACACCCCCCCCCGTTCTTGCTTTCCTGACCAGGGGGCCACTGATGTCCTTGGTGGCTGCTTCCGAAACATCCGGTGCAGATCTTGTTCCCTCAGAGCAGGTATAAAAATAGCCGGAGCGGCTCCTGTGTTTGGGCCTGCTTCTTGGCTGGGCTGCTCTTCCCCTCCTCCCCCCCCCCGCAGCCCTTCTTCCTAAAACTGGAGCAGTGGCTCACGTCACCTGGTGACAAGGCTGTGGTTCTCTCCCTCCCATCCCTCCATCCTTAAAGTTTAGCAGGAGAAGCAGAGCAGCATTAATCAGAGATGTTGCATCATCCCTTTGATATCCGGGCTACTTCTGAGAATAGCGTCTGAATACAAGGAAGGCACCAGATCCCCTCTGATCTTGGAAGCTCAGCAGGGCCAGCCCTGGATGGCTTGGATGGGAGACCACTAGGGAATAGAATCATAGAATCATAGAAATCTAGACTTGGAAGAGACCACAGGGGCCATCCAGTCCAACCCCCTGCCATGCAGGAACACCCTCAAAGCACTCCCGACAGATGGCCATCCAGCCTCTGCTTAAAAACCTCCAAGGAAGGAGATTCCACTACTCTCCGAGGCAGCAGATTCCACTGCCAGACAGCCCTGACTGTCAGGAAGTTTTCCTGAGGTTCAGGTGGAATCTCCTTTCCTGCGGCTTGAATCCATTGCTCCTTGTCCTGGTCTCTGGAGCAGCAGAAAACAAGCCTGTTCCCTCGTCTCCATGGCATCCCTTCAGATATTTAAACATGGCTCTCATGTCCCCTCTCAGCCTTCTCTTCTGCAGACTAAACATCCCCAGCTCTCTACGTCTATCCTCATAGGGCTTCATGGCTTCCAGGCCCCTCACCATTTTGGTCGCCCTCCTCTGGACTTGCTCCAGCTTGACCACGTCCTTCTTGAATTGGGGTGCCCAGAACTGGACACAGGATTCAAGATGAGGTCTAACCGAAGCAGAGTAGAGTGGTACCAGTACCTCCCTCAATCTAGACACCAGACTCCTATTGATGCAACCAAGAATCGCATTGGCTTTCTTGGCTGCCATGTCACACTGCTGACTCACGTCCAGCTTGTGGTCTATGAAGACTCCTAGATCCCTTTCACACGTACTGCTATCCAGCCACGTGTCCCCCATCCTATATTTCTGTATTCCATTTTTTCTACCTAAGTGTACATTCTTTCTACCTAAGAATACCAGGTGCTGTGTAGGCTCTGTTTCAGAGGAAGGACCTGGCAAAACCACCTCTGAGTTTTCCTTCTCTAAGAAAACCCTACAAAATTTGTGGATTCACCATAAGATGAGAACCAGCACAGTATGGTGGTTTGAGGGTCCGACTACAGGGACCAGGGTTCGAATCACTGTTCATCCATGGAAGCCCACTGGGTGACCCTAGGTGAGTCACACTGTCTCAGCCTCAGAGGAAAGCCAAGGCAAACCAACCCTGAATAAATCTTGCCAAGAAAAACCCTGTGACAGGTTTGCTTTAGGGTTGCCGCAATGCAGTGACTCGAAGGCACACAAACGCCATTTCCGCATTAGAGTGTTATAGTGCTATTATCCCACTTTCAACATCCTATGGAATCCTTGGGTTTGCAGTTTCGGGAGGGGCCTTTGAGGATAGTAAATATGGACCTTTGAGACCCCTCCCTAAATTGCAAATTCCATAGGATGTTGAAAGTGGGATAATAGCACTATAACACTCTAGTGCGGAAATGGCCAAAGTCAAGCTGTTTCTTCCTAATGTTTAAATGGAATCTCTTTTCCTGTGATTTGAACCCACTGATTCATGTTCTTGTCTCTGGAGCAGCAGAAAACTAACAAGCAAATTGGTTTCCTTTCATTTTTCTCTGGGACAAAGTGTCCTAGAGCAAATTATTCCTTTTTACGAGCAAGAGACAACACGTAATAAGGTCTCCCACCGGCACCGTCCTTCCAACAGTTCTCATCATGCCCATTTGTGGCCCTGAGAAACTTCTTGCAAGAGGTGTGCATGAAAGCGACAGAGGGAAACGCTGGGCATTTTTTAAAATGTAAAATTTTGAATAAAAATATTAATTTTAAAACTTTAGTTATTTAAATACACAAACCTTTATTTCTTTATAATTTGGAGCTCCATTTATTTATGCAGTTTAAACTAAAAAAAAAATTATTCAAATAAAAGTAAAAATATTTAAAACAGTTCATTTTTAAACAAAAGCCAATTAAAAGGCTGCCCTAAAACATGGGTCCCATGTGGGGAGAAAGGCAGGAGGTGAATAAATAGAAGAGATAAATAATACAGAAGAGATAAATAATAAATAATAGTTATAAATTATAAATTAATTGTAATAATAAAGCAAAACTTTCCTGCAAGGGTGGGAATCCTGGGGTCTTCCAGATATGGTGGGGCTGAAACTCCCAGCATTCCCAGCCCACATGGCCAAGAGTGGGGGATGCTGGGTGTTGCAATGCAACCACATCTGGAGGGCTGCATACTTTCAACCCCTGATTAAATGATTTTTTAAAAATTGTGTGTGTGTGTGTGTGTATAACTCCACCTCTCAGAATTAATTCATAAGTGGAAACAGATACAGTTATTATTTCCAAAGTGGAAACAGGCGTTATTAAGGACTGAAATGTGAAATTCCAGCTGATTCCACATTTTATATATACTTTTCCCCCTGAAAATTAAAGAAGGAGAAACTGTAACTCCCATTGCTACAGCAAACAAAGAGTTGCTTTACTGAGAGTGATGGGAACTGTCCTCCAACTTCTTTGACAGGCTTTGGTTTGGGAAAAGTTACATTAAAAGAGTTTTTCCCTTTTGACATGTGCTATCATTCATGCCTTTTACTTCCCTGTATTCTGCACATGGATTTCAATCCTTTTCTTTTCATTCTTCTCGCTTGTTTTCTTAAAGACTTCCTGACTGGTTTAACATGTTGTTCTGTTTAAATTATTATCCTATTTTCAATCTGGAATTGTCTTAAGGTGGTTGCATTGTTTTACTTATATACCATCCCGGGCTCCCATAAACGAAAAGAGCATGTTAGAAATATTTTGATTAAAAAAGAGGATCTTCTCGACACAACAGTCTAGCAAGGTAGGCTGGGCTGAAAGAGCTTTGGAGTGAGCCCTCCACCTCCTACTTTTTAGTAAGCCTAGCAGAAGATAATAGGACTTGCTTTCAAGGAAACATACTTAAGACTGTATTCGAATTGGGAGGGGTGGCTAATACGCCAGAGGACAGGATCAAAATTCAAAATGACCTGTATAGATTGGAGAGCTGGGCCAGGGCGAACAAAATGAAATTCAACAGAGAGAAATGTAAGGTCCTACACTTAGGCAGAAATAATGGAATCCACAAATATAGGATGGGGGACACGTGGCTGGATAGCAGTACGTGTGAAAGGGATCTAGGAGTCTTCATAGACCACAGGTTGAACATGAGCCAGCAGTGTGATGCGGCAGCCAAGAAAGCCAATGCAATTCTCGGCTGCATCAGTAGGAGTCTGGTGTCTAGATCGAGGGAGGTACGGGTACCACTCTATTCTGCTGTGGGTAGACCCCATCTTGAATACTGTGTCCAGTTCTGGGCACCCCAATTCAAGAAGGATATTGACAAGCTGGAGCAAGTCCAGAGAAGGGCAACCAAAATGGTGGAGGGTCTGGAAGCCATGAAGCCCTATGAGGATGGACTTAGAGAGCTGGGGATGTTTCGTCTGCAGAAGTGAAGGTTAGGAGGGGACATTATAGCCATGTTTAAATATTTGAAGGGATGCCATGTAGAGGAGGGAGAGGGATTGTTTTCTGCTGCTCCAGAGACCAGGACAAGGAGCAATGGATTCAAGCTGCAGGAAAGGAGATTCCACCTGAACCTCAAGAAGAACTTCCTGACAGTCAGGGCTGTCCGGCAGAGGAATGTGTTGCCTTGGAGTGTAGTGGAGTCTCCTCCTTCCTTGGAGGTTTTTAAGCAGAGGCTTGATGGCCATCTGTCACAGGGAGGGCTTTGAGGGTGTTCCTGCATGGCAGGGGGTTGGACTGGATGACCCCTGTGGTCTCTTCCAACTCTACATTTCTAGGATTCTATGATTCTATGGAGTCTCCTTCCTTGGAGGTTTTTAAGCAGAGGCTGGATGGCCATCTGTCGGGAGAGCTTTGAGGGTGTTCCTGCATGGCAGGGGGTTGGACTGGATGGCCCCTGGGGTCTCTTCCAACTCTACATTTCTATGATTCTATGATTCAAAAAGTATATGCAGTGTAAAAAAGTGAAAAAAATCTGGAAAGAAATACATGATGAAATTCAAAAAACATTTAAGCTGAATTTTGAAATGACACCTGAATTATATTTATTGAATCTATTAAAACCAAAGTCAGAAATCAGAAAGCACCAAAAAAAACAAAACAAAAAAAACCAAAACCCCACAATGTTATATTTAATTACAGCAGCAAGGTTAACATATGCTCCATACTGGAAACAAGATATTAAAATAGATTTAAATGAATGGAAATGAAAGGTAATGGACATGCTAGAAATGGAGAAATGCATTAAAGAATAAACCTGTCCAACAATTTGAAAGAGAATGGAGGGAAATAAAAGAGTGGCTTTATTTGTAAAAATTATGGCCATTTCTGCACTATGCATTTCTGCATAGGATGTTGCAAGTGGAATCATAGCGCTATAACAGGCTTGTGCGGAAGCGGCCTATGGTTACGGTGGTACAATATCATAGAATCATAGAATCATAGAAATTCAGAGTTGGAAGAGACCCCAGGGGCCATTCAGTCCAACCCCCTGCCATGCAGGAACACCCTTAAAGCACTCCCGACAGATGGCCATCCAGCCTCTGCTTAAAAACCTCCAAGGAAGGAGACTCCACTCCACTCCACGGAGGCAGCAGATTCCACTGCCGGACAGCCCTGACTGTCAGGAAGTTCTTCCTGAGGTTCAGGTGGAATCTCCTTTCCTGCAGCTTGAATCCATTGCTCCTCGTCCTGGTCTCTGGAGCAGCAGAAAACAAGTCCCCTCCTTCCTCTACGTGGCATCCCTTCAAATATTTAAACATGGCTCCCATGTCCCCTCTTAACCTTCTCTTCTGCAGACTAAACATCCCCAGCTCTCTAAGTCTATCTTCATAGGGCTTCATGGCTTCCAGGCCTCTCACCATTTTGGTCGCCCTCCTCTGGACTTGCTCCAGCTTGTCAATATCCTTCTTGAATTGGGGTGCCCAGAACTGGACACAGTATTCAAGATGGGGTCTAACCAAAGCAGAGTAGAGTGGTACCAGTACCTCCCTCGATCTAGACACCATACTCCTATTGATGCAGCCAAGAATTGCATTGGCTTTCTTGGCTGCCGCATCACACTGCTGACTCATGTTCATTGAGATCACGATAAGTTACTTAAATAAAGGTTCTATCAAGAGGTGAGGGGAAGTTATAAGAGAAATGGATAGATTGTATGATAACATGGTAAATAAGCTTGTTTTTTTTTTAATTTGAAAATATGACAATACAAGTATGTAATGTGAATAACAGTTGTTTTAATAAAAATACTATAAAGAGAAAAAAAAAGAAAAATCTAATATATATATATTTTTGAAGAGTATATGCAGGCTGAAAAACAAAATGTCCCTGGCCTCCAAGAAGATGCAGAATTGGCCAGGCATCCCTGCAAGTAGAAAGCTAGCACCTCTGAGCAAGGGCTTCTTTATTTCTGGATATGCTAGTTTTCTGCTTCTAGGCACAAAGAGACATATCAGGTGACTTCAGATCTTTGCCTGCAAGCTCGCCGTTTCCGCACGAGGCTGTTATAGCGCGATGATTCCACTTGCAACATCCTATGGAATCCTGGGGTTTGCAGGATTCCTGCAAACTGCAAACCCCAGGATTCCATAGGATGTTGCAAGTGGAATCATCGCGCTATAACAGCCTCGTGCGGAAATGGCCTTAGTGAGAGATACTGTTAAATTGTCACGAGGGGGGTCACATGGATACCCCAATATGTGCTTGAGGGTGGAGCAGACTCCCCGTGAATGTCCTGGATTCTTTTCCATTGGAGGTTTTTAAGCAGACGGTTGGATACTCAGGGATGCTTCAACCATGGATTTCCTGCCATGGCAGGGGTTAGAAGCCATTCCCTGCGAGGAGAGGCTTAGGGAGCTGGGGATGTTGAGCCTGGAGGAGAGAAGGTTCAGAGGGGACATGATACTTGTGTTTAAATATTGGAAGGGATGTCAACTTGCAGATGGAGCAAGCCTCTTTCCTGCTGCTCCAGAGACTAGGACACGGAGCAATGGCTTCAAACTTCAGGAAAAGAGATTAAACTGAAGGAAGAAATTTCTGATGGTAAGAGCAGTTCCACGGTGGCATAGGCCGCCTGGATGGAGTGTGGTGGAGTCTCCATCTTTGGTGGCTGGGTGGCCCTCTGGCATGAATGCTTTGATTGGGTCTTCCTGCATGGCAGGAGGGGGCTGGACTGGAGGGCCGGGGGGAGGGTCTCCTCCAACTCTGTGATTGTGATGACCAATGCATTTGTCCTTCGAAGGTTCTCCACCGTTGCTCCAGAGCAAGACCCCCTCCCCAATTTGCCCAAAGAGAGTGGGTGGGCGGGTCGTGGAGAAGAAACACCCAAACCTTCCCTCTGCTTGAATCCTTCCATTGGAACCTCCTCAGGGCAGGGAGTGACTTTTTCGGCTTAGGTCGCTTGCTAGTCATCCCTGTGACCTTTTCTCCAGGAAAGTGAAAGTGGTGGAAAGAACAGCAATTCCCCTTTCCCTTTCCCAACAACCCTGCCAGGTAGGTCCAGGTGGGGGGGGCAGGAATGGGACTGTCCCAGCCTCACCCAAGACCCCCATTCCCACCAAACGGGAGAAGGCGGCATTTGAACCCAGGGCCATTTCCACACTAGCTTGTTATAGCGCGATGATTCCACTTTCAACAACCTCTGGAATCCTGGGGTTTGCAGTTTCGGAGGGCCAGCCAGCCCCTCCCGAAACTGCAAACCCAGGATTCCAGAGGATGTTGAAAGTGGAATCATCGCGCTATAACAGGCTAGTGCGGAAACGGCCCAGGTCTTTCCTGACCCAGGGAGGCCTCACAAGCCCATCGCGCTCGCATCGCGAGTATCAGCCTTTCCGCACCGCACTGTTATCGCGCGATGATTCCACTTCCAACCTCCTACGGGATGCTGGGGTTTGCGGGATTTGCAGCCCCTCCCGGCACCGCAAACCCCAGGATTCCATTGGCGGTTGAAAATGGAATCATCGCGCGATAACAGTGCGGTGCGGAAAATATCTCACGTTCCCTCCCTGAAGGTCTCAGAACGGCCCCGCCCCTTCAAGGGGCGTGCCCGGCCGAGGCGCCGCCTCCCTTATTAGCATCGCCCTGCCCTCCTTCGCCTCCCTTTCTCCCTCGGCCGCCCATGCGCACAAGCAGCGCCCGCCGCCGCCGCCGCCGCCGCGGCCTGGATAGGCCCCGCCCCCTTCATTCATCGCCCGGCGAAGCCCCGCCCACCCCGGGCTGCACCGCCCAGGCAGAATGAGCGCCGGAGGCTCCGCAGCGGAGGCTCGGGCGGAGCGGCGGCTGCGGGAGGAGAGCCATGTACGGTAAGGCAGGGCGAGCCCCTTCCTCCGTGCAGGGTGGGGGGCGCTGGGACCCCCCTGGGTTGCCTTGCAGCATTTTGCAATCTTGCAATTTTGCAATCTTGCAATTTTGCAAAATGCAATCTTGCAATTTTGGGTGGGCTGGAGGGGCGCTTGCAGTCCCCCCCCCGGCGGGTTTGCAAAAGGATGGGCAGAAAGTCCACATCCCCCCTTGCAGGGCAGCTTCCCAGGCGGAGAAATGGCTATTTTAAGGTGGAACGTTCGGGTTTGTAGGCTCCTCGGGGCAGGGAGCGACTTTTTCTTCCCTTCTGTTGCGCCCTCGCGATCCTCCTCTCCCTCCTTTCCTACGAAAAAGTCCAGGCGGGCGGGGGGCTTGAAGACCCCCCCTTCGGTCTCCAAAAAGGACCCCCTCCATAAAAAACTTCCTGCTTATTTAAAATTAATTTTTTTTTCCAGGCATGGGGGGGATGTCATGAGTCCTAAAAGTCCTCCTTACATTCCCCCCATGCCTGAAAAAAGCACCAAACAAGAACGATTATTGACAATGATTAGTAATACCCATTAATAAATTATTAACCATTAATAATAAATTATTAACGATTAATAATTTTAACAATAGCAACTTCGAATATACAGCAGTGCAAATAACTCCCACATGATATAGATATAGAGGGATGGATTTAATTCACATCCCACTTTTTTTTGGTTAATGCAAACAGAATACAGTCCTATTGATCTGGCATTTTAAACTTTATCCTGTTATGTGTAAAATCCCACCCATAAGGATATTTAATTTCCTTGGCTTTTTTCTTAAATTGGGAAAGTTATGTGTCAGATATAACTGTGGTTACTGTTGCTTGTTGCTGTTATTAGCTGAAAAAAACACAAGGCCCTCCCCTAATAATAATAATAATAATGATGATGATGATGATTTTGATCTTGGGATCTTTCAGCCTTGCCCTGAAAGGCGAAGTTTAATTTTTCTCTAAATTATGATTTCCTCGCTGCCCCTCTGCCCCATTTCTGCTTTTCCTCCATAGAATAGCAGAGATGCAGGGTGGGTGGGTGGGGGGTGTCCTCTTCTGGAATCCCCCTCCATCCTCCAATCACCTCTGGTCCAAAAAAATCCCCGCATGTAGAAACTAAGACTGTCAGGGGAGCTTTTGTGGGGTCTTTGCCAAGGGTGATTTCTTTGTGAGGTTGCAATCTGGGGTGGGGACGGAGAGCCACCGAGACAGGGAGAAGGAGACCCCCCTGCAAAAGATTGAGAGCCCCCCGCCTTACCTGGAGGAGGAGAACTTCCCCACTAAAGACTCCAAAAGACGGAAGTGCAGGGAAGGCTGGATGGCCATCTATCAGAGGTGCTTTGAAGGTGTCATCTTGCATGGTAGAAAGGGGTTGGATTGGATGACCTCTGGGGGTCCCTTCTTTATGACTCCCTGAGGGGGTCTCATAGAGCAGAGGGGAAACCACAAGAGAGCTCTGCAGAATACTATGTGGTGGAGAGAGTGTCATTAGTGTAGCATCTGTGAGCTAAGCTCCCTCTCTCCCTATTTAAACCAATTCCAGGAGCAATCTATCCAAGAGCTTGCATTTTGCAAAAATGATCCCCATTCCTTTCCTGGACTGGGAGAACCCTTTGCTGTATGGACGCAGTTCTGGTGGTCTCTGTCCCCTCGCCCACCCCTCCGGCTCTTCTGACACCTCCAGGAAGGAGCCATGTGTTGCTTACTCTTTTCTGGGAATGCCATGGTGCTGCTGTTGCGCCCCTCCGTTGGTTGCGCTATTGCGGTCTGGCTCTCCCATGCGCCAGCTGTTTCTCGCGTCCGTCTGGCTCGCTTTGCTGGGGGGTGATATTTGCAAACCCGGTGGGGATTTGGGGGCCCTCGGGAGTGTGTCTGTAGGTGTGTGCGTATGTGTGTTTCGAGTAGTCTGCATGCGAGCCAGTGAAACTGGGAGGGAGGGAGGGAGAGCATGGCCACCTCTTGTTTTTGCCTGTGTAATGAAATACCGGCGCACTGGCTGGTTATGTAAAACAGGGAGGCCACCCCTGAACGCCAGGATTAGAATGGGACACGGCGGTATTTTTGTGGCTGCGACGGGCAGACGGACCGGGAATGGGATTTGCGCTACGCATGGTAAGTGGGAGCAGGAAGCATTCAAAGGCATAGCCGTGTTAGGTTGGATCAGTGCGCACAGGGATCTTGTGGCACCTTTGAGACTAAAGACAGTTCTGCACTTGGCTGTTGTAGTGCTATTATTCCACTTCCAACATCCTGTGGAATCCTGGGGTTTGCCCAAAGGCCTCTCCCTAAACTGCAAACCCCTGGATTCCATAGGGTGTTGAAAGTGGAATAATAGCAGTATAACGGTCTAGTGCGGAAGTGGCCTAAGCGATAGAATGAAGTTGGTAGACGTAAGTCCCCTTCATCAGACACAGGATTCCCTTTGCAAGCAAAGAACCGCAGAGTTGGCTCCTCCCCGGGTGAAGCTCAGAGACAGCTCAGAAATGCCATCCCTGCAGGACTGTTTTGTGGACCGTTTCATCATTTTGTTGTTGCCGTAGGCCTTCCAGTCGTTGCCAGCTTATGGCAACGGGGTTTTCTTGGTCCGATTTATTCTTGCCGGGGTTTGACTTTGTGCTCCTGCTGAGACTGAGAGTGTGTGATTTGCCCTAAGGTCACCCGGTGGGGTTCCATGGCCGAGTGGGGATTCGAACCCTGGTCTTTCGGAGTGGTAGTCCAAAGCTCAAACCGCTAGCCACTCTGGCTCTCAGCCGATGGTGATATTAGTAATGATAATAGTCATAATAAAGGTGAGAAATGCTCTGGGAACATTTCCAAATGGGCTCATAGGAATGAAATTGCCCCAGATAGGATCATAGTTGCAGAATTACAAATAAATAAATAAAAATGGCACTGCTTGGGAGTGTGGCGCTGACTCTTTCTCTGAAGGTTTTTGAAGAGAAGCTGGCCGGCCGGCCGTGTGTCAAAGGGAGTGCTTTGGTTGTGTCTTCTTGCATTGCAGAATGGGGTTGGACTGGAGGGCCCTTGGGGTCTCTTCCAGCTTTTTAGGATTCTATGCTTGAAAACTGCCATGGATTTTAAAGGATAGACCAGCTGAAGACTGGAAATTGTTTATGGACTTTCTGAGTGATAAGAAACCTAAGTCATTTCCGCACTAGACTGTTATAGAATCATAGAATCATAGAAATGTAGAGTTGGAAGAGACCCCAGGGGCCATCCAGTCCAACCCCCTGCTATGCAGGAACACCCCTCAAAGCACTCCCGACGGATGGCCATCCAGCCTCTGCTTAAAAACCTCCAAAGAAGGAGGAGACTCCACCACACTCCATGGAGGCAGCATCTTCCACCGCCGGACAGCCCTGACCGTCAGGAAGTTCTTCCTGAGGTTCAGGTGGAATCTCCTTTCCTGCAGCTTGAATCCATTGCTCCTTGTCCTGGTCTCTGGAGCAGCAGAAAACAAGCCCTCTCCTTCCTCCACGTGGCATCCCTTCAAATATTTAAACATGGCTCTCATGTCCCCTCTCAACCTTCTCTTCTGCAGACTAAACATACCCAGCTCTCTAAGTCTATCCACATAGTGCATGTTATAGCACAAGTCGATGTCCTTCTTGAATTGAGGTGCCCAAAACTGGACACAGGATTCCAAATGAGGTCTAACCAGTGCAGAATAAAGTGGTACCATTGCCTCCCTCGATCGAGACCCATACTCCTATTGATGCAACCAAGAATCGCGTTGGCTTTCGTGGCTGCTGCATCACATTGCTGACTCATGTTCAGCTTGTGATCTACCAAGACTCCTAGATCCTTTTCCCACATACTGCTATCCAGCCACATGTCCCCCATTCCATACTTGTGACTTTCATTTTTTCTGCCCAAGTGCAGGACCCTACATTTCTCTCTGTTGGAATTCATTTTATTAGCCTTGGCCCAGCTCTCCAATCTCTCAAGGTCGTCTTGAAATTTGACCCTGTCCTCTGGGGTATTAGCAACCCCTCCCAATTTGGTGTCATCTCCAGATTTGATCAGCATGCTCTCTGCTCCTTCATCCAAGTCATTGATGGAGATGTTGAATAGCTCTGGACCCAGGACAGAACCTTGTGGCACCCCACTAGTCACTTCTCTCCAGGATGAGAGAGAAGTAAGTAGTGTCTGAAACCTGTCTGAAACCTAGGCTTCCCACTTACCTATGTAACCCCTGGGAGATCCAGTATGGCATAGTGATCTGAGTGTTGGACTAGAACTCTGTAGACCAGGGTTTGAATTTCCGCTTGGCTGTGGAAACCCAAAGAGTTCCCTTGTGCAAGTCACAGCCTCGGAGGAAAGCAAGGGAAAATCTCCTCTGAGTGCATTTTTCCAAGAAAACCCAGTGACAAGGTCACCATAACTCAGAAATGACTTGAAAGCTCACAACCACAACAGTGTAACCCCTGAAGCCATCTGGCATTTCATTGTCTAAACATAACCTGTGAGTCTCAGGCATCAGATAGGTTTTTTTTCATGTTTAAATATTTGAAAGGATGTCATATGGACGGTGGAGCAAGCTTGTTTTCTGCTGCTCCAGAGACTAGGACACGGAGCAATAGGCTTCAATCGACAATAGAAGAGACTCCATCTAAACATTAGGAAGAAATTCCTGACAGTAAGAATGTAAAAGAATGTTCCTAGAAACTCTGACACCCCCTCCCACCGCATCCGAACTGTAATGGAAGGGAAAAAAGAAGAGGAAAAATATTATTTTACCATTACAGACGCAACTAAATGATTCTCCTAGAATTATGAGTATCTGTAGCCACAGATTATTGCATCATAAGATTTCTTAATGTTCAAAAATTCAAGGTTTCTCTTATTTATTTATTTATTTATTTATTTATTGTGGTTTAGTCTCATTTTTTTCTTTTCTTCTTTCTGCCTTTTCTTCCTTTCTGAATGTATATTTCTTTGATTGTGAATTAGCTTAAATTTTTTTTTTAAAGAACAGTCTGTTTTAATTTCTTTTTTTAAAAAAATTCTGTGCTTGAAGTTGCAAGTGTTTTTACCTAATGGCTTGGGAGCCCCAGTGGGTTGAAACTCAATATATAATTGCTTGGAATAATAAAAACAAACAGCTCCCAGGGCATAGCCACAGTGCACAGTTGCCATACTATGGCCCTTTCCGCACTACGCTGTTATAGTGCTATTATTCCACTTTCAACCTCCTGTGGAATTCTGGGGTTTGTAGTTTCCTGAGGCCCAAGAGCTCTCTGGCTGAGAATTCTAAATCCCCCTCCCTCGACTGCAAACCCCAGAATGCCATAGGATGTTGAAAGTGGAGTAATAATACAGTGCAGAAACGCCCTGTCTTTCTACTTCAACGGTGTTGGCTCCAACCTTTGGAAATCTGGGAGTTGTAGTTTGGGGAGGGACATAAATGCAGTAGAGCTCCTGTGCAGAGAATTCTACAGTATCTAAGTCCCTCACCAAACTACAGATCCCAGGGTAACCCTGGGATCCCTTAGAATTCTCTGCGCAGGAGCTCTGCAGCATTTAAGTCTCTCCCCAAACTACAAATCCCAGGGGAATCTGGGATTAAATGCACTGTTGCTCCTGTGCAGAGAATTCCAAGTCCTTCACCAAACTAAAAATCCTGGAATTCCCTAAGAGGAAGCCATGAGAGTTGGAGCAGGAACAAGCTGCAGGGTATAGAATCATAGAATCATAGAAATGTAGAGTTGGAAAAGACCCCAGGGGCCATCCAGTCCAACCCCCTGCCATGCAGGAACACCCTCAAAGCACTCCTGACAGATGACCATCAAGCCTCTGCTTAAAAACCTCCAAAGAAGGAGGAAACTCCACCACACTCCATGGAGGCAGCAGTAGATTCCACTGCCGGACAGCCGTGACCGTCAGGAAGTTCTTCCCGAGGTTCAGGTGGAATCTCCTTCCCTGCAGCTTGAATCCATTGCTCCTTGTCCTGGTCTCTGGCGTGGTAGAGAACAAGCCCTCTCCCTCCTCTACGTGGCATCCCTTCAGATATTTAAACATACCCAGCTCTCTAAGTCTCTCCTCATAGGGCTTCATGGCTTCCAGGCCCCTCACCATTTTGACCGCCCTCCTCTGGACTTGCTCTGGCTTGACCATGTCCTTCTTGAATTGGGGTGCCCAGAACTGGACACAGGATTCAAGATGGGGTCTAACCAAGGCATAGTAGAGTGGCACCAGTACCTCCCTCAGTCTATACACCATACTCCTATTGATGCAGCCAAGAATTGCATTGGCTTTCTTGACTGCCGCATCACACTGCTGGCTCATGTTCAGCTTGTGGTCTATGAAGACTCCTAGATCCCTTTCACACGTACTGCTATCCAGCCACGTGTCCCCCATCCTATATTTCTGTATTCCATTTTTTCTCCTAAGTGTAGGACCTTCCACTTCTCTCTGTTGAATTTCATTTTGTTCGCCCTGGCCCAGCTCTCCAATCTATCCAGGTCATTTTGAATTTTGATCCTGTCCTCTGGCATATTAGCAACCCCTCCCAATTTGGTGTCATCTGCAAATTTGATGAGCATGCCCTCTATTCCTTCATCCAAGTCGTTGATGAAGATATTGAACAGCACTGGGCCCAGGACAGAACCCTGTGGCACACACCCTGTTTTTAGCAAAACATGTCTCCATCTGCTCTTACGTCCCCTTTGGGATTGGAGATGTGGATGAACATGATTTTTTTTGGCTCTCGCCCGTGCAGCTTACTCCATCTGATTGCATTTGATTGCCTCCTGACCCTGTTTGAAAGCCCAGTGGCAGGGCTCGGCCCCCGAGGGTTAAATCTATTTGCTTTATAGGGCGGCTAATGTCGGACAGCTGGCCGGGACAGCTGGCTTAAGCCCTTTTCCTCCAGCCGATCCGTGCTGATTCTCCTCAGGCCATCCGAAGCGGGTGGCAAGAGGAAATTAGATCTCCTTCTGTCCCTTCCGCATCTCTTGAGGGCAAAGGATGCCTTGTGCCAGGTTCTGGCTTCTGCTCCCTGGGTGGGCAGCTTCCCTGAATGTTGGGTAGCCCTCCATATTTCAGTTATGGGACATGTAGTAGGAGTTAATTAGCAGCTTGCATGTAACAAGGTATGAGAACCAGAGACCGTTAGGTAAACAACGCTAGGAATGTAGTGATAAGCGCTGCCAGGCTGGAACCAGAACTCCAAGGTCTCTTGCGGGCAGGATGGGAAACTCTTTGCTTTTAATGTTTTGCATTTTGCTAATTGCCTTCACTGAAGTCCCGTACTATGTATCACACTCTTAATAAATAGTGTATTGACAAGCTGGAGCAAGTCCAGAGGAGGGTGACCAAAATGGTGAGGGGCCCGGAAGCCATGAAGCCCTATGAGGATAGACTTAGAGAGCTGGGTATGTTTAGTCTGCAGAAGAGAAGGGTAAGAGGGGACATGAGAGCCATGTTTAAATATTTGAAGGGATGCCATGTAGAGGAGGGAGAGGGCTTGTTTTCTGCTGCTCCAGAGACCAGGACAAGGAGCAATGGATTCAAGCTGCAGGAAAGGAGATTCCACCTGAACCCCAAGAAGAACTTCCTGACAGTCAGGGCTGTCCGGCAGTGGAATCTGTTGCCTCGGAGTGTGGTGGAGTCTCCTTCCTTGGATGTTTTTAAGCAGAGGCTGGATGGCCATCTGTCAAAGGGAGTGTTTTGAGGGTGTTCCTGCATGGCAGGGGGTTGGACTGGATGGCCCCTGTGGTCTCTTCCAACTCTACATTTCTATGATTCTATGATTCTATGATTAGCGCTGTTACATTTGTGTGTGTGAATTCGGTTCCTGACACCAAAAGACAGGCACATCTAGGTGGACTTGGGCCATTTCCGCACTGGACTGTTATCGTGCTATGATTCTGCTTTCAACATCCTATGGAATCCTGGGGTTTGCAGTTTATGGAGGGGCCTCAAAGGTCTCCAATTCCTCCTCTCCTCAAAGGCCTCTCCCTAAACTGCAAACCCTAGGATTCCGTAGGATGTTGAAAGCAGAATCAGAGCGCTATATCAGTCTAGTGCGGAAATGACCCAGGATGTCTTGTGTGTGCATAAGAGGAGCTGTGAGGATGCTAACATGGTTTGGGTCCAAGTTACCTGCCGGATTGCCTCCTCCCATACAATCCACTGCATGCACTCAGGTCTTCTGGGGGCTGTTTCCTTAAACCAGCCAGGTCTAGACTGGCAACGGTCACCCAGAAGACCTTTTCCTTGGCCGCCCCTAGACTGTGGAATCACCTGCTGGAAGAGATTCGGTAGCAAAACATGCAGTCTGAATTTTTAAAAAGTATTAAAGACTTAGCTCTTCCAGCAGGCCTACCCAGTTGATTTTAAACTATGAATTTTAAATTGGTGTATTTTTATGGTTGTGTTTTAATCTGGATTAAAGTCAGGTATGCTTTGGGTCCAAGTTACCTGTGGGAATTTAAAGTCTAGCTCGATTATTTTTTAATACGCGTTGGTTTTATAGAATCATAGAATCCTAGAGTTGGAAGAGACCCCAGGGGCCATCCAGTCCAACCCCCTGCTATGCCAGAACACCCATCAAAGCATTCCCAAGAGATGGGCATCCAGCCTCTGCTCAAAAACCTCAAAAGAAGGAGGAGACTCCACCACACTCCATGGAGGCAGCAGCAGATTCCGCTGCCGGACAGCCCTGACCGCCAGGAAGTTCTTCCTGAGGTTCAGGTGGAATCTCCTTTCCTGCAGCTTGAATCCATTGCTCCTTGTCCTGGTCTCTGGAGCAGCAGAAAACAAGCCCTCTCCTTCCTCTACGTGGCACCCCTTCAAATATTTAAACATGGCTGTCGTGTCCCCTCTTAACCTTCTCTTCTGCAGACTAAACATCCCCGGCTCCCTAAGGCGTTCCTCATAGGGCTTCATGGCTTCCAGACCCTTCTCCATTTTGGTCGCCCTCCTCTGGACACGTTCCAGCTTGTCGACATCTTTCTTGAATTGAGGTGCCCAGAACTGGACACAGGATTCCAAATGAGGCCTAACCAGTGCAGAATAGAGTGGTACCATTACCTCCCTCAATCTAGACACCATACTCCTATGGATGCAACCAAGAATCGCGTTGGCTTTCTTGGCTGCCGCGTCACACCGCTGACTCACGTTCGGCTTGTGATCTACCAAGACTCCTAGATCCTTTTCACATGTACTGCTATCCAGCCACATATCCCCCATTCTATACTTGTGACTTATGTGCACTTCTAACGTGTTATGTGTCGAATTTCTCATTGTTCTCTGTCTTGATATGTAAGAAGGGGTGTGTAAGAAGTCATCATCATTGTTACTATTTTTAAATGAAAATAATAGTACAATTTTTTTATTTATATATAAATTTCATGTTTTTATGGATGGTTTTGTATGTATTTTAATCTGTATTTGTTTTAAATTTGTAAGCTGCCCTGACTTTCTGTGTTGACAAGAAAGGTGGGATCCAAGTGAATTCATAATAGGTTAATATGGTTATATATACATGCGGTGCTTGCAATACCGTCTTGCTCCTGAATCCCAAAATTGTGCAGCTGTTGGTGTATCTACCAGTATACCTGCTGTGCAATAGAGAATCTAAAATCCCAGAGAATCAAGTGGTGCTGACCAAGGTTTATGTACCACCCAAGGATGCGCAACTCAACTTAAGCAACTGTGAATTCAATATGTCTGTGGTGTAATCACCAAGAAAATGACCACCACGTGTACATGGGAACTTATCCATGCTAATGAGGAGCACGTTAAGGAGCTGGGTATGTTTAGCCTGGGAAGAGAAGTTTAAAAGGTGGCCAGATAGCTGCGTTTCTTGGAAGGTTGTCATATGGAGGATGGAGGAAGCCTGTTTTCTGCTGCTCCAGAGACCAGGACAAGGAGCAATGCATTCAAACTGCAGGAGAGGAGATTCCACTTGAATCTCAGGAAGAAATTCCTGACGGTCAGAGCTGTCTGGCGGTGGAATATGCCGCCTCAAGGGAGTGTGGTAGAGTCTCCTTCTTTGGAGGCTTTTAAGCAGAGGCTGGATGGACATCTGTTTGGAATGCTTTGATTGGTGTTCCTGCATAGCAGGGGGTTGGACCTGATGGCCCCTGGGGTCTCTTCCAACTCTATGATTCTATGGTATGTTTAGCCTGGGAAGAGAAGTTTAAAAGGTGACCAGATAGCTGCATTTCTTGGAAGGATGTCATATGGAGGATGGAGCAAGCCTGTTTTCTGCGTCTCTGGAGACCAGGACATGGAGCAGTGGCTTCAAACTATAGGAAAGAAGATCCCATGTAAACATTAGGAACAGCTTCCTGTTGATAAAGGTGGTTCAACAGTGGAATCTGATGCTTCCTGGGAGTGTGGTGGAGTCTCCTTTGGAGGTTTTTAAAGAGAGTCTGGATGGGCATCTGTCAAAGGGAGGGCTTTGATGGTATCTTCCCGCATGACAAAAGGAGTTTGGACCAGGTGACCCTTGGGGGGTGTCTTCCACTTCTATGATTTCTTCTTTGGAGTTTTTTTAAAGAAAGGCTGGATGACCGTCTGTTGGGAGTTCTTTGAATGTGTCTTCTTGCACGACAGGGGGATGGACTGGATAGTCCTTGAGGTCTCTTCCAACTGTAGGATTCTAGGATTTTAAGATTCTAATGTAATTATCTTCATCTGTATGGAATGCTTTGATGGAGTTTTCCTGCATGGTAGAAGGGGGTTGGACTGGATGGCCCTTGGGGAGCCCTCCCAACTCTATGATTCTATGAGAACTGCAGGATTCCCAGGTTAGATTTTTTTAAAAATGGGGACATCCACAAATCTTGGAGTTATCCTAAATCTACTGGTATTTCCCATTGGGCATGGTCAGTGTTTTGACTATACCACTGGTGACACGTATAACCTGACTGTTGCATTCTCCATGTGGGCTGAGTGAGAAAGTATTTTGAATATCTGCTCCCTGAGCTCTGCTTTCAGCAAGCTGTCTCCCTCTTTTGCTGCAGCTGGGCCATCTCTGCACTAGACTGTTGTAGCGCTATTATTGCACTTGCAACCTCCTATGGAATCCTGGGGTTTGCACGTTCGGGAGGGTCCGGCCGGCTCCATGGGATGGATTCCATAGGATGTTGAAAGTTTAGATTGGTTGCTCTGTCTTACTTGTGAGGTGCCTAGTGAATATTGGGGAGAGTGTATTTTGTGTGTTGGGCTATGATATTGGAGACCAGAGTTCGAATCCTTGCTCAGCCATGGAAACCTTGGGTAGGTCACACTCTCTCAGCCTCTGAGGAAGATGAACTCCCTCTGAAAAAATCTGGGCAAGAAAACCTCATGATAGGTTCACCTTGGGGTTCCTGTAAGTCAGAAATAACTTGAAGATGCACAATAACAACAATGTGGGAATAAAGATGGAACAAGGTAGACTGGGCAGCATTTTCTATTCTGCATTTGCTGTGTGTGTGTGGATTGTGCATATTCTGGAAAATTTTGAATTGGGAAAATTTCCAGCCTTCTAAGTGGAATGTGATTTGATTTAGCATGCTTATTTGATTTAACGTTGGCTGAGCAATGTTTTTTCATGTCCCAACAGCCTGTAAGAATTTGGACTGAATTACACTGGATTGTGGGGAGGGTAGAGGATAAAGCACACATCATTGTTGTGTTGGTTGTGCGCCTTCCAGTTGTCTCTGACTTTACAGGAATTTTAAGGCAGACCTCTTACTCAGTTTTATTGGCAGGGTTCATTCAGATGAGGTTGCCTGCTTCTGAATCATAGAATCATAGAAATGTAGAGTTGGAAGGGACCCCAGGGGCCATCCAGTCCAACCCCCTGCCATGCAGGACCACCCTCAAAGCACTCCTGACAGATGGCCATCCAGCCTCTGCTTAAAAATCTCCAAGGAAGGAGACTCCACTATACTCCGAGGCAGCAGATTCCACTGCCGGACAGCCCCGACCATCAGGAAGTTCTTCCCGAGGTTCAGGTGGAATCTCCTTTCCTGCAGCTTGAATCCATTGCTCCTTGTCCTGGTCTCTGGAGCAGCAGAAAACAAGCCCTCTCCTTCTTCTACATGGCATCCCTTCAAATATTTAAACATGGCTATCATGTCCCCTCTTAACCTTCTCTTCTGCAGACTAAACATCCCCAGCTCTCTAAGTCTATCCTCATAGGGCTTCATGGCTTCCAGGCCTCTCACCATTTTGGTCGCCCTCCTCTGGACTTGCTCCAGCTTGACCATGTCCTTCTTGACTTGAGGTGCCCAGAACTGGACACAGGATTCAATATGGGGTCTAAGCAAAGCAGGGTAGAGTGGTACCAGTACCTCCCTCGATCTAGACACCAGACTCCTATGGATGCAGCCGAGAATTGCATTGGCTTTCTTGGCTGCTGCATCACACTGCTGACTCATGTTCAGCTTGTGGTCTGTGAAGACTCCCAGATCCCTTTCACATGTACTGCTATCCAGCCACATGTCCCCCATCCTATATTTCTGTATTCCACTTTTTCTACCTAAGTGTAGGACCTTACACTTCTCTCTGTTGAATTTCATTTTGTTCGCCTTGGCCCAGCTCTCCAATCCATCTAGGTCATTTTGAATGACTTACCCAAGGTATCACCTAGTGGGTTTCCTTTGCTGAGCAGGAATTTGAACCCAGGTCTTCTGGAGTCCTAGCCCAACGCTCAAATATTTCCCACTGGCTCTCCAGTGGGATTTTTTCAAAAAATGTTAATATGGGGGGGACATTTAAATTCACTTTGATTTATGGCCACCCTCTCGGAAAAATGTCTTCAGAGGGGGTTTGCCACCATTACTTTCTTCTGAGGCTGAGAGAGAATGACTTGCCCAAGATCACCCAGTGGGTTTCCATGGCTGAGAGGGGAACTGAACCCAGATCTTCCAGAGTTGTAATCCAACACTCAAGCCACTACTTGACGCTGGCTCTTAGGATGTATTCCAAGGTGGTTTGCTCTTGCTTTCCTCTGAGGCTGAGAGAGTGTGACTTGCCCAGGGATCACCCAGGGATTTCCATCATGACTGATCAGAGATTCAGACTCAGATATTCTGTAGTCTTAGTCCAACACTTGAACAATTGTGCCACAGTGGCTCTCCGACCACATTTATTATGGTTAAAATAATACGTTAGCCTATTGTCTCTTTTATGTTACACCAGCGGTTCTCAACCTGTGGGTCGCGACACCTTTGGGGTTCGAACGACATTTTCACAGGGGTCGCCTAAGACCATCGGAAAATACATATTTCCAATGGTCTTAGACTCCATTCCCTCCTCGGTGGTGGTGCGCAAGCGCGAGCCACGCGCTCGTGTCCTCCTGCCCCCTTTGGTGGGAGCGCATGCGGCCACAACATCGCCACAGCAGGAGTGGCGGTGCACAAGCGTGAGCCACGCGCTTGCATCCTCCTCCCCCTGTTCAGAAGGTACTGAAATCGCTCCCCTTCTCTGCTACCAGGAGAACCTCCCGTCTGACGGGTCAGCTTGGGGGGGCGGCGGCAGCACGGGGGGCAGGTCCCCTCCTCGCCATGGCCCCTGCCCCACTCACCACAGAGGGGGGCGCTGCGGAAGGGCCAGGGGGCTGCAAGGCAGCGCTTTTCTGGGGGGGGCGAGCTGCGCCCGGTGCAAAAGACAAAGGCGCTGGGATTCCTCCCCCCCCGGCCAGGATCGACACTCTGGAAACTTTTCCCACATGGACCCCCCAGCGGAAACGAGAGCGAAGCAGAAGCAGAGCCCGGGGGGGGGGTCTCAGAGTTTTTTCCCGGAGGAGACGCGTGGCTCCTCTTTCCCTCCCTGTCCACCCCCCTATTCTTGGCCAGCAAGGCGGCCTTTGCCGGGGGGGGGAGGCATTGTAAATAATAAATAATTTTATGGTTGGGAGTCGCCACAACATGAGGAACAGTCTGCAGAAGAGGAGGTTAAGAGGGGACATGATAGCCATGTTTAAATATTTGAAGGGATGCCACGTAGAGGAAGGAGGGGACTTGTTTTCTGCTGCTCCAGAGACCAGGACGAGGAGCAATGGATTCAAGCTGCAGGAAAGGAGATTCCACCTGAACCTCAGGAAGAACTTCCTGACGGTCAGGGCTGTCCAGCAGTGGAATCTGCTGCCTCAATGGAGTGTGGTGGTGTCTTCTTCCTTGGAGGTTTTTAAGCAGAGGCTGGATGGCCATCTGTCGGGAGAGCTTTGAGGGTGTTCCTGCATGGCAGGGGGTTGGACTGGATGGCCCCTGGGGTCTCTTCCAACTCTACATTTCTATGA